>BRKX01000005.1:41497500-41840000 GCA_026008535.1 Perilla frutescens
TCATTCTATGAATTACTGGTTACTATCTATATCAATCAACTACAATTGGGCTCCCTCTTCTGTTAAATTTGTCATTTATGTAGCATTTGAGTATTACTAGTTAATCAGCTAGGTGCAATCATATTTTTAAGAATGTAGCCTTTTGTTTCATTATAATAATTCAAATCCTTGTCGAATATATTAAATCAATTATTGAGCTTCATTTGTAATTGTTTATCAAATATGGCTCAAGAAGATTTACCTGTTACGGACTTAAAATCTAGATGAGCAGCAGGCTAGGACAAGATCCACAGAGGAAATATTGGAATAGAAAATGAAATATTTTTTTTACAATGATTGAACAATTCAGATACCTAGTTTTAACAAACAGACAAATGATATGCAACTCTTGCACTAATTATGGAAACACTAATAAACATAAAAGCAATTGGCGAATCAAAATAAAATTTTGCTGCAGATAAGTGAATTCCCATCTCTCCTAAATGTGCTTAACTAATTAAAATTCGATAAATATTCGACCTCAGGCAACAACTTTGGGCATGCTATAGATTTAATTGATGCGTTCATATACTACAGAAAATAATTGAGTAGGGCAGGAACCAACTTACAGACTCTAGCTATTATGACAAAGTTGGTGATTGATTCTTCTTATCATTTCGTCCCCGTTTCCTCAACTCACGTCTCTCTGTTGAGTATTGCTTCTTGATCAACAAATTGCGCATTGCTGTTTTGACTGCTTCAGCAGCTGTCGAGAATGCTTCTTCACCAATCGACAGCTTTCCTTGCAATTCTTGAAGCAGAGGCTCTCCTCCGGGTATCTCTGTATCTTCTATGACCGAAGAACTTTCAGCCACAAAGGATTCTGAATGGTCAGCAGCAAATCCCGAAACAACCCTCACACGAGCTAAAAGTGCAGAATCAGTAGTACTCAAGCTGGATGCACCCATGACCATCCACAACAACGGGACTGAAGAGGCAGCTGCAATACTTGTTGGAATGAATGTCTCTCCTGCAACAGAAACCACCTGCAGCACACATTAAGAATTATCGGATATCACTGTGAGCTTCTTCAAATGATACAATAATCAAGACTATGTTCAAATTTTGTATTGTATAGTCATAGATCTTGGAATAGCCACATGACCCAGGAAAGTTCTTCCGAGAAACAAAAACCTATCTGAAAAACCTCAATGCCATTAACTGAGTTGTGTTCACTTCATCATATGTCATTCAAGATTTTTCAGCTGCTGTTTTAGCATAATACTCACTTTGGCAATGGAGAGAGTCCTGGCAGAAAAATTGCATCTTAACAGCAGTATCCCTGGCAAGCTAATCAATTATAGAAGGATCAATGTTAGCTTTTTAGTAACAAAAAATCAGTAGAAACCTCAAGAGAGTTAATAACAAGTATAAGGCGACGGTATACCTCTGAATAGCAGCAGCAACTAGCGAACCATCAGAAGTTGCACAAAGATCAGTGACAGCAGTTAATACCTCCTCTTGCTTTTGATCAGAATGTAATAGTCCTGCCTTCAGGAACGTAGAGGATTAAAACCAAACCGAGATAAAAAAAATTATTTTCAGAAATAGTAAAAGAATGGCAAAAGAGAAATACCCCTCCCACCATGTCAAAAGATAATGATTAAGTGATGCATTACCAACCTACCTTAGCTCCAACCTCACATGTATCAAGCAGAGAACCAGAGGCATAGTCCCACAATCGAACCTTCATGACAGCCGGAACTAGGTTAGTCATGAACATAGAGTGCTCACTGATTTCCATTATGAAATTTAACTTCAAATTTTCTACAACTCACTGTAGAATCACCACTTCCAGAGACTAAGAGGCCTTGTGAATAATCCTGACAGCTGACAAATGCGAGGCAGGAAACAAACCTAATGATGATCACATAGGAGGAATAGTTTTAATATTTAGTAGCCAATATCAATATATCATTAACATTGTCTGAATGAAAAATGAAGACAGAAACATGTAAAAGTCGCTCAGGGGTAAAACCATAAAAGGAAACTGAGAGGCCTTGTTTCATGCTTTCATGCTATTTCATGAGCATGTTGATTGCCATGAAGAATCTAGTAAGCTTGTTATCATAACCTCTAGTCTATCACCCAAAAACCCAAGAACACATAGTTGTACAACGACCAAAACAATAATATTAGATCATTGAATACTCATCAGTCACCAGCAAAACTAAAAATGAGAACTGCATATGTCGATATTGAAGTTTCAATAGTTTTCCTACTATCAATGCTATAATAAGTTTACAGATGCAGTTTTCTCTATGTATTTGTAGTGTGCAAGTCATATTGGGTGTCTTAAGATACAGATGCAGTAATTTGTCACAAACCAAAACCATTTAGAATGAACATAATTCAATAGTCCCCATCCCAGCAAATAAGGCACTTACTCAGTATGACCAAGGCAAAAACTTTGTATCTCATGAGCCCCTTTTAAGGGCTCTTTGGGAAACAGAGTGACCTGCAACCAGCCACAGTAAGGAAATAATTCTGAAGAAATAGAAGACACAGCACAACCAATTGATCGCAAAACATTCTTACACGAATTTTGAAGTCTCGATCAGCACTAACAATATATTTCCCATCTGGTGAAAATTCCTGCACAATGATGGTACTAAAAGTAAACTCCCTCATAAACAGCATGAAAATGTTGGAAATAACTTGAATCATTAAATGATGAAACCTAGCTTGAAAACAAGAGGATAAAGGGTACAAACAAAAAGGCGTACCAGTCTAGTAATAATGCTACAATAATGCGAAAGAATTGGGACTGCCTTCTTATCAACCGTGGCAGATTTTTCTTCATTATAATCTCGTATATCCACGACATAAACGACACCAAACTTATCCGAGAAACACAGAAACTTGTCATCACCACTTACTGCAAGAGAAGTCACTCTCTTCTCCGAAACCCTGCATGCATCACCGCAAACAACTCTCAGAAAATTCACCACAAACACTGATTCTTTTCAGATTGAGCTGAGACAAACTTGTTTCCAATCTAATAAAACTGCTTACACGGAATAAACACAGCGCCAAGAATTAGTATCCCAAACTTTGACAAGCTTATCGTCTCCACCCGACACAAAAAGCTTCCCGCTATTACTATATCCGATGGCGCGAATAGAATCTTTGTGCCCTCCATTTTCATCCAATAATTGAGCTGCAGAACCATATCTTGGCAAAAAAAAAAAAGAAGTTGCATAATTAGCACACAACAAACACAGTTATAAGTTATGTATCTAAAGTTGGAAAAATTAAACATTATACAGAGAATAAAATCATGGCCATTTGCTTACTGGAAATTGAAAATCCGGAGACCCGACCCGACCGAGACGGATACGGATTTCTGATTGGGGTGGAGCGCAATTAGAGCTGGAGCTACCTCCGCTTCGAGCTTCTGCTCGGTTTCTTCGATGTCATGATCCTCCATTTTCTTTGATTTCGGTTTGAGAGAGTGCTGGGGTTCCTCTAGGGTTTCAGTTTTGGGCGCCGAGAAATCCAGTTCAAAACTAGTTGGGCCTGTCTTCATATAATTGGGCCGCGTTTCGGTCTAATATTAATTAATTAATTAATATTATCAAAACCTAATATCGCATTAGCAACTTAACATTGTCAATATTTGGGTTCTATTAGTTAGGCACTTAGGCATATAAACATCTTATAATTTGAGTTCAACCTTGTTATATTAATACTTAGAACTGCAAACCTAAAACATTGGTTTATGTTTATCTATCATACATGTATCATTTGAAGCCATTATCAGCACTAGAAATAAGAATCCAAGTCACACATAAAGCTGAAATCAATAGAAAGAAGCAACCAAGCATTCAATAAAAAAGGGTATGCAATTACACAGAAAAAACGAAAAGTCGAATGATAGATATCCGATCCATTGAAGCGTTGGATGCCAATGTATCTAAAACTAAAAGCGGGTAATGGAATGCAATGCCTCTATTCGAAGTATTGGGCAACCAAAAAAAGTATGCCCAAACACTTCAACGTTAAGAAGCATTATACGTTTGATTACAGACAAATCAAACAAAGGCTGGTAAAACATTTCTTCCTCTGTTTCAAGCTCGGTTGGGTTCAACAACTTCATTCATTCTAAATCCTCAGCTGGGTGCATCCAAGAATGGTTCCCCGACACCGTGTCATGGGAGCCACTCGTCGCCACACTAACCTCTCATTTCCAAGTGTCAGCACGTCCACATCAGATGTCGACTTGATGTCGCAGTTCAGCCTATCTGGCCCAATAACCCCTCCGATGATATAAATGTCATCTCCCAACCCTATCATTGCAAAATCAATCCTCCGCCGGAACTCAGATGCTGAAACTATCAGTTTGTTTGAATCCCTTTCCTGCTTGCATATCTGCCCGTGGCTCATTATATACAGCTTTCCTTTCACCACTGCCATGGGACCCTGAAGCCAACTGTATTCA
Organism: Perilla frutescens; assembly: GCA_026008535.1. NCBI lineage: Eukaryota > Viridiplantae > Streptophyta > Magnoliopsida > Lamiales > Lamiaceae > Perilla > Perilla frutescens. Next base: position 41,501,981 of record BRKX01000005.1, read on the forward strand.
TGAACGGTCCATCCCTGCTTAATATTTTCCAAAACTTGCACGTTCGACAACCCCTTGTGCAAGATATGAACCTTACCCTCAATAACCACTCCTGTACATGCAGAGTTGTGCGTGTAATGGAGATCGGGTATTGACAGCCACGTATCCTTCTCCGGGTCATATATTTCAGCTTTAGATATCGATTTCCTGCAGTTAGTAAAACCACCAGCAACAAGTATCTTCCCATCCAACACACAGCAGGCAAACATGGCACGAGGAACAATCATGGATGCTCGTAGGGTCCATTCTCTTGTCACCGGATCATACGACCAAACTTCGTCAGTAGAAAAACACCCATCCTGATCACCAGTCAAAGGATCTACAGCATCACTACCACCACCAAGAACAAACAGCTTTCCTGCAGCACATACAACACCAAAGTGTGCAAGGTGGCGAATGTTCGAAGGAAGAACAGGGAGAGTGATCCAAAGGTCATGTTGAGGATCATAAACCTGCCATAGATTGTCGGGGTCGTATGCACACACACATATGAATTCCTCAGTTGCATTTACCTCTTGGCGGGCTTTGAAGAGTTCAGCACTGCGAATGGCTTCCCGCCAGGAACGTGAAACAAGTTCCAACTTGGGATGAAGATGAAAAGGAACCCGTGCAAGGCACCTTATGACCACAGCATCAGGAAGGCCTTCAATGAGTCCAGACATCAGTTTTGCACTGTCTTTGATCTCAACCGTTTATTTCTATACAATCTTGATTACTTGATTGCAGGATTGCCTTCGAGATGTGGTATCTGAAATATTCAGTAAAAAAAATGTGTTAATATAACAGATAATTCTCCAGGAGTTTTAGTCTCCTAAGCACCCAAATTAAAGAAATTAAAGAAAACATGATTCACGTTTAGAGTCTCAAAGCAGGGTAAGTTTGTTAATATCAACAAATTCAGATCGAAAATATTTTCCCATTTCACCAAACAATCGATTTTTGCCATTTTTCATTGTAACAATTTTGCATAAACCAAAAGCTGATATCAATGTCCAAATCACCAGCACAGCAGCATTTTCCCCACTAAGTATTCAAATCAAGATCAGTTCAGTAAACAGGTAGCTCGTGCTTTATAGAGATATTCACCATGTTCATAAAATTCTTACATAGACAGATAGACTAAGAAGTTCATATGGAAAAGCTATCTTACTCTCCAGAACTAAAAATGATCATCTCCACTACAACATCCTCAGATCATAACCAGTACCATGTCAGCTATTTAATTTTTAACACAAAGCATAATGAGATAACAAATTCAATTCCACATCAACTAATACCCCAAGGCCTCTTTTCCATTGAGCTCAAAGTGAGGACACACATCATCTAATAAAAGAATACCACTGCAGCACAACTTATCTGTTGATTGCAGATATCAATGGATTCATAAAAACATGTAAAATTTTCAAACAAAATTCGAAATTGAAACTTTTTACAAATATTAGTTATATTAACTTGTAACCGCTGCACCCTATCAAAGCAAAGCTCTTACAGCACTTTTCCTGCCTTATTTGTGGAGAAGACAAAAAAAAGAGAGGAAGAAATCAACCTTTTGATTTTAACATATGAGTACTTACTTATCACGGTGAAAAAACATGGAACCACAGAGAAAAAGGGGACAAATCGACTCATAGATCCTAGATATTCAGAAGAACGAGTAAATAATAGAAAGGAAGGCAATGTTCCCTGATGTATATTTATAACTAAACCTATCGAGATTAAGCTAAAAACCTAACAATTCATAGTTCTTATATTAGTTTTTACTTTTTAGATAGGTCAACAGACATAGAGCACCTAACGGAGAGGAAAGGAGGACAGTTACAGGAAGTCTGAAATGATGAAAAGCCAAAAAAAAAAATTGTAATCAATATCTATAGCAGCCATCAGTTAGAGACCAAGCAAGGAAAGAACGCCACTACCAGTGCCCTGAAAAGAAGAATGCGCAGTAAAATTGCAACACATTTTCAGCTTTATATAGGCTTGTAGTTAGGTAGTGAAATCCAATTGCAAATTGGAAACAAGAACAATGACGTGAATTTTTCAACACAGGCGTATGAGGAAGATCCTAAATTCAGTCACAGTACCCACTATAGCATGCAAAAACACAAATTTCACATCCTACCCCCATTTAACAATCACATCCATATTGTATCCTTACAAAACCATGTTCACTAATTTGATTCTCATGCATCACGATACAATTTGGGTCAACGACGTGAAAAGGGAAAAACCCCCTTAAAAACACAATTCATTGAATTCAATGAGGATTAGAACTAATGCACACATAATTTTGTCCCCCATAAAAAAATAAACTTAACACACTTCGAGACGAATACACGTGCATTTTAAATCTAACGAATTTACCATTGAACATAGGAGGCGGGTAACATGTGATGTGAGACCCAATATTGTTCAACGAACCGCTCAATCCATCACCAAAGATAACCCTAATTTACAGTTATGAAAAACATGCACCTAAACGCACACAAGTAAACCGCAATACTCTCAAATTCAGAAATAATTCATCTCAAAATTGAACGAAAATTAAAAATAAAATAGCTGTTACTCCACTAATTTTTGTTTTATTTTTTTTAAAGAATTTTAGCGAAACCCGAGATTCCAAATAAATGTCGAAAATCACATGCAAAACAAAACCTACCCGAATAACAGAAATCCAACCGAGAAAACAAGGTTTCAGCTCAACTTCAGAAATTCTCTGGAGAAAGGAAAAGGGCCGAAAAAAGCGATTTTTTTTTTTCTTTTTCCCCCTTTTGTGCTGCGGCAGTTATCACAAATGAATTGAGATATTTGGAGATTGAGACGCTATGTAAATGTGAAAGAACACATTTCTTGCAGAGGTGAATTAAGAAATTCCAAAGGGCGAAAAAGCGTGCAATCAGAAATTGTGTGAAAATTAGGTAATAGAGTTTACCCTTACAATTTGGGCATAAATTTGGGCATTAGGATATTCCATCAAGCTTTCTTGCTGTAGGCTGTGTTTGCCACAACTCACGTGCCTTGCACGTGTTTCCTGTCAAATTTGAATTTCCACTCGTTTTGTTTTTTTCTTTTTTCCCAATTTTGGCCCTCCTACTTATTTCTTTTCTTTTATTTTATTTTATTAAATAGTCGATTAATGAAATATTTGGGGTGGAAATGAATTTTGTGAGTCATTTTTTTTTTGCGAGTCATTTTGGTGTGTACTTGTTGCAAGCTGTTTCCACCTGTAATTCAGCATGATGGGCCGTGTTATCTTTTCTTCAACTTAATTTAATGCTTTGTCTTATAATTTTTTTTAAAAAATAAATGATTTAAGTTTTACTTATTATGCAAGATATGTTGATTAACATTAAAGAAAGGATTAAATATATACTCAACTCCTCAACTTTCGTTCATTTTGCAAAAAAAAAATAAAAAAAATCAAAAAAAATCAAAAAATCATGAACTTAAAAAAATGTTAAAAGAAAAAACCTCAATCTTTCCACATTTTTACAAAATACTCCTCAAATTTTTCAAAATTTCGGTATTGTCTGAGTCCATCGTTTAATGTCAAAAAAACATATTTCACGTTGAGATTGAATATGATTTTGCATGTCATTTTATATTCTAGATTTCGATGTGCCTTATCAGTAATTTGACACCGAAAATTGGATCATATGACATATTTGCAAAAAATATAGAAATATTATGTATTTTTTAAGGCATATTTTAAATTTCTGGATATTTTTGTCAAAAAAAAAACTAAAGTTCCAGACATGAGTATATATTTAATTTGTAAAAATTGTGCAATATGGTGCTCATGCATAATATGGAGACACCATATTATAGGTGCGTTGTGAAAAACAAATCACACCAGGCAAATGTAGTATGATGCTTAGAGTAAACTTCATTTGCATGCAATATTTTGCAAAATCATATAGGAAATATAAATTGGACTAGTCAAGTGTCGTACAATGGATCTCGCTTAAAAGATTTTTTTGGTGGAATCCAAACTCTGACCTTTGGCCACAAACTCGTTCACTTAACAACTAGACGTAGATTAGATGGATGAAATTAACTAATTTTTTCCGTGAAAACTTATAGATAATATTTATATTGATATTATACAGTATTAAGACGTATTGCAATATTATAGTATATATATATATATATATATAGGGAGAAAAAATAAAGTAATCAAAAGTAGAATAACAATTTCTTTTTTAGCCTACTTTCATAACCAATTCTTTTCTATTCAAGAAATAGTGTAAAAGTCTCTTATACCCTTACTTTTTGGAAAAGTCAATCCCTCTTTTCTTGTCTCATTTGTTTTTTATTAAAAAAACCAAAAATCCTGGGACCCATAAAATTAGTTGACCGATTAATGTTTGTTTTGGCAGATTTTTTTTTTAAATGGCAAAAAGTGGGACGATTGAATGCTGGGATAGGTAGGTGAAATTGGTTGTTGCATGCATTCAAGAACACAAATGTTAAGCAAAAAAAAAAATGACGCCATTTACAAAAATAAGAAACCAAGTTCGAGCACCTCCAATTTCTTTGAGAATTTGACGTCAATCCCCCTTGAAATTGGTTCGAGGTACGTTTTTTCATTTTCTCACCATCAAGTTGTTCAAAATTGTTGGGTTTAAATGCTTTTATAAAGTTTTAAGTAATTTATTGGTAATTTACGATAATTGCATAATAATTGTATTAATAGCTATTGAAGTTGTAAGAAGATGTTTTTTGTAATGTTTGAAAGATTATATTCGGTCCTTGGTTGTAGATTTGCATATTTTGTGGTAGATTAACATGAATTTGTATACTTTGATGATTTTAGAAGATTAGCATAAACGTGTATTATTTTTGAAAAATCACTAATTTCGTGACAATATTGTCACAGTTCAACTCTTTTCGTGAGAATATGCTCTCTAAATTATTGTCACGAATTAAAGCCTTTCGTGAGAATATATTCTCACGAAATGCCGTCTTTTCGTGAGAAAATTGTAATTTTAATATTGTCACAAAAAGGATTGAACCATGACAATAATTGTCACGAGATCATTGAACCGTGACAATTATTGTCACGAAATTATTTAATTTTTAAATAACTTTAATCACGCTTTATTGGGGATTTGCAGATGTCTTGGCAACGCATTATCGTCAGACATAGTGGTAGATGGGAGAGATCGGAGTATGTAGATGGTGAAGATCAGCTCGTGCACCTCCCATTTGATAATTTATCTCATGATAAATTGGTATAAGAAATCCATGATTTTATGGAAACCTCTCCAACAAGTATAAGTTATACACTGAGTTATCTGACGAGATCACTAACAGGGAGGACACTAAAAGGACTCTTGAAAACAGATATTGACTTAGCTCGTTTAGTCCAGGAGCAAGATGAGCCTATTGTATACGTTACCGAGAAATCAATCCAGCAAACTCCAACAGTAATGCCGTCAAATGATGATGATAGTCTTGATGATATGTCCTATGATGATGATCATGATGATAACGACGATGATGATGACGATGACTATGAAAGTGAAGTTCGTCGTAAGCAAATTACCGAATTTTTTGAATGGATTCGCGAGCCAGGGCATATTGAGGAGTTCGTGAATATTATAAAGCATGGTGGGCCTCGTAACTTCTCATCAGAAGATGTTGCTCATGATGTTCAGGCTCCTGATATAGAGGTTCCTCCTCTTGGACATTGGTTGATTCCTGTGGCCCACGTCGACGATGCACTAGCAGTGGTAGAAGATGACTCATGCTCGACTGATACTGATGAACTAGCAGAGGGAAGGACTTTCTTGGCTAAGAAAGATTTGATGCTTGCTGTGGGAAGGTGGCACATGCAGCGTCAAGTGGAATATTCTGTGTCACGTTCAAGCAAAGTTCGACTGACAGTTATTTACAAGCAGAATGAGACTTGCCATTTTAAATTAGTGGCAAGCGCTAAGAGTGGCCTGTGGATGGTGACTAAATTCGAGGATAATCATGCATGTCGGCTGGACCTGACACGTAATGCGCCACGGAAGTTATCCTCTCATGTTATTGCTGATTTCTTTAAGAGGAGAATCCTAGATGAGGGTTCCATTCTGAGGCCAAGAGCAATGATCGCTGAGCTATTAAGGGATCATGCCATTGAGGTCGAGTATGATGTTGCATTGTGGGCTAGGAATCTCGCAATAGAGCTGGTTTACGGCTCTCATGATCAGTCTTTCACGGTATTGCCTGCATATTTGGAAATGTTGAAAAGCTGCAATCCCGATACTATTTATTATTTGGAGACCGACCGTGATGGTCATTTTATGTACATATTTGTTGCTCTAGGAGTCTGTAGAGCGGCATTCAGGCAATGCATGCGACCAGTTATTGTCATTGATGGCACTCATTTGAAGGGAAAGACTAAGGGTATTCTTTTCATCGCTGTGACAAAAAACGGTAATGAGCAGTGCTTTCCTCTGGCCATAGGTGTGGGTCCTATTGAGAATGATGCGGCCTAGACATGGTTCTTGGAGAGGTTTAAGAGGGCTTTTGGAGACCATGATGATTTGGTGATAGTTTCAGACCAATATGTGAGCATCAAGAATGCTGTTCAGATAGTGTATCCTACTGCCGTACATGGACTGTGCTATTACCACATCTCGAAGAATCTAGCTCGAGCAGGTCGTCATGTGATCTCTATGTTTCGAAGTGCTGCATTCGCTTACAAACAAGAAAAGTTTTTAAAATATTTATTGATGATCTCCTCAGCTCGAGCAGACATTTACAACACATTGCTGAGTATAGGGGTACATCATTGGGCTCGGTCACAATGTCCTGCACGTCGTTACAGCTTCATGACATCAAATACAGCCGAATGTTTCAATGCTCGATTGTTGTGGGCGAGAAGATTGCCCATATGTTCGATGATTGATGTCGTGAGAGATGTGATAGAGAAGTGGTTTGATGAGAGATGTGCGAAGTCAGTGACGAGAGATCACATACTCATAGAAGAGACTTACAAGAAGCTTTACAAGCAAGTGGAGATGTGTATGGCGTATGATGTTCGAGCCAATAATGCACATTTGTTCAAAGTGCGGAAGAACGAGAAAAGCTTCCTCGTTGACCTTCAAATGAAGACATGTGAATGTGGTAAATTCCAGCTTGATCAAATCCCTTGTTCTCATGCAGCTGCTGCTATACGGTACCGTAATTCAATAATTAGCATTATTTTGATCGTTATGTATTTTTGATTAACACACGATATCTATTGTAACAGGAGTGCTGGGCATGACATATATGATTATGTGGATATGAATTACAAGCAAGTGACACTTTGCCTTGCATATCATGAACGTGTATGTTCAGTGCCGCATCAAGAGGAATGGACGGCCTCGTCTTCATTCAAAGTTTGCCCTCCTAAATCAGTTCCTCAAGCAGGCCGTCCTAAGGAAGGAAGATATCGGTCAACTGTCGAAGGATCAAGTAGGAGACCTAGAAGACAACAAGTATGCTCTAGGTTTGGAGGCACTGGCCATAATAAGAAGAAGTGCACAGCCCCACGACAGATTGTGGATGAAGAAAGGGATGTAGTTGGAGAAGGGCAACGCCGACCTAAGAGATGTAGTATTTGTCGAGATCCAAGTCATAGCAAGGGCAAGTGTCCGAATAGAGTTCAACTTCAAATTTGATCGTGTTATGATGGAGAGGTTTAATATGACTACTCATGTAGTAAAGACTGATGTTGAGATATGAACGGGTTAATATGACTATTTATGTAGATACTGATGTTGTGAGATGATTGATATTGAGATATGATTGTTACAGGGTTAATTCCAAATTAAAATATAATTTTGCATTTTTCCTGCAGGATCTCGTGACAATAATTCTCACGAGTGGAAGATCTTGTGACAATTATTGTCACGAAAACTAGATCTCGTGACAATTATTATCATGAAAATTGGATCTCATGACAATAATTGTCACGAAAACTGATCATGTGACAATAATTGAAAACTAGATTTTTTTAGCATTTTTGTTGTATCGAATACAATAATTGCAATGAAAACATCAATTATCACGAAAACATTAACAATAGTCAAAGTTCTAGTACAACCCATAAGTCAAAGCTCTACTCATGCTATCCTTTGACAATGACCGAATATCCTAACAACTAAAAGCTTCCGATACGTGTCCAAGTCTTCCGGAGTAGGATCCATGTTGAATTTCTTCGACGAAATCAATCGATCGGCTTGCATGGCAGAAAAAACACCACAACTAACACCATCTGTCTGCCTGAACTGATACATGAGTGGCGTTCTGTAATACTCCAACGGTCTGCAGATTTCAGTACGCCTAGCTCTCTCCCAATATCTGAGATGACGCAGCAGTCCAGGAATCAAGTGCATCAATGGCCAGAGCTGGTGCTCACGCATCGAATATGTGGGCTCATCTGTCGGATCCATCATGTTGTACAACAACAAATCGTACAACTCCACTCGCCATGCGTCTAGATGAATCCGAACGGTCACCCAATGTCCATCAACATGGCAAGTGGTGATGATCTGCAAACACAAATAGATATAAAATAGTCATAAAAGACACATGTATCGTAAATGGGTTCTAATGAAGTTTACTTACACTATTCGCCTGCCACCAAGGACCTGTCAATAACTGATCCCCTCTGACGATGTCGACCAACTCATCATCCCATCCCCACCAAGCATAATCAAAATTGGGGTATGTCTGCGTGAATTCCTCATCGTCCGGATGAATGAGATGATACTCTTGCATTAACTTATACTGTAACAAAAAAATATTAATGTAATTATAAGATCAATTGACTTGTTAGATTAAAATAAATATTGAAAACTCACGAAAAATGATGACTGCAAGACGACTGTGCTACGTGAATTCACCCCTGCCTTCAACCCACGACCCTCGGCCAGCCTGATCTGAAGGCAATACAGGATCAGATCCATACACTGTGAGGACATGTCTCTGTTGGTGTCGAGCAATTCATCGAAGAAGGCCTGATCCAGATCAAGCTCGATCAAATTCACTCTTAAGCGCACGTCTGGCTCGCAGCATCGAAAATCAACAAATTTCCTCATCGAGCTCGACATACCCGCTGAGCTCGGCCTAGCCGAGCTAGGCCTAACGGGACTAGAATGTGATCCAACACCCCAATCGTCAACTGTGGCCCCTACACTCTCAACATGCACATCCTCAAGATGTGGGCCCTCAACCTGAAATGAAATTAGTTGGTATATTTAAAAATATATATAAGACAAAGTCATACCAAACACTACTTACATCGTAATCATGTATTGGACGAGGTGCTGATCGCTGAGGACTCTCTTCCCGTGCATGTTCTTCATGTCTACCTTGAGAGTGACTCCTACTGCGGGACCGAGACCGGGACCGGGATCTAGGGACAAACTTTTTGAACATGTCCTTAACGAAATCCTTCAGTCTATGGAACATATCATCGTTTTCCTGCCTGCGTGCCCTCTCACGCTCCTACATCATACGGAGCATCTCTATGCCTGTTTGACGCGCCACGTCTCGCATTTGCCCCACATGTTTGCAACACTGGTGATCCTCACTAGTACTAGACGTGGGGGTCGCCAGTCTAGGACGCTTATCTGTAGGGCGAGTCTGTCGTCTCCTGGATGACTCAACGGCACCCGTATCAGCACACGTGTGAGGAATGCAACTCCCAGATCGCCTGGAGTGAGAGGGAGCTCTGGGAGGAGAAGGAGCTCTGGAAGGAGAGGGAGCTCTGGGCTGATGGGCTCTAGCCAGCTCTCGATAAGTAGGCTTCACCCTCTTATTGCGCTGCGCCTCATACGTCACGCCCATACAATCACCGAGCAAGACACTTCTGTAATATGAAGTGGCCATCTCATGCTCACTCGGCTGTAGATATATGAAGCATAATTGCTGCAAATGGTAAAGAATTGATTAGAAACACTTCAATAATCAAGAAAACACACATTGTTTAAAATAAATGCTCACCTTATCAGAAAACAATGTGCCCAGACGCGCAGTCTTCGTCTTAAAGGCCCACTTCAAACACCTGGGCAATGCGTCTGGTGCCGAAACCTGTGCACAATGTGCACCGAGTCTCGGTAAGGCCTCATATACCCACACCTGTCGAATAAGACATTGATCAAATTATATTAAATAAAATAAGATTACAGTCATAATCGTGACAAAATTAAGATTCATACCAGTAGAGCCCACATCGGTCCATAGAAATGATAAGACAATCTGGCTTTTTCCTCCGTCTTCTTGAATTTTCTCCTCAATTCCACCTCAGTAGACGGTACCAAACTCATATAATGTGTCAAGAGACTGAATGCATAAGCTCCCCATGGAAATGAGTTCCATCGATCCCGATACTCGGCTAAGACCCATACCCAGTCAACTATCATGTGTGTCTGATCATATCCAAAGATCATGGTGTGCAGGAATAGGACATTGGCGACCATGACGTAATCCATGAGGTCATCTCCTAGTGAATAGTACCTAAACCTCTCAAGTAGGTCATTCACCCTCAAAGGTGTCTTGTTCAACTAACGGGAATAAAAAGATCTCCTAGAAATCTGATGTGATGCAGACGGATCAAAATCAGATCCTCCGAACTGCAGTCCAGTCACCAGAGCAAACTCACTCGGAGAAAATCTAATATTGGTTTCTCCAACCCGAAACCAAATATCGTGCTCCTTTGCACCGTCAATAATCACCTCCCTACTCAACAATGCATGTAGAGCATTGTTACAACTGTTTCCCCCCATGAAATCTATCAGATGCCCGAAACACGACTCTCTCCTAAACTGCTCGAATAGTTCGGGCCTACCACTAATCACGTGTAATACTTCCCTAATTACACTCATATTGTCCTTCCAGTACAAATTGATCCCGCATGTAATGTTTTGTAAGGCCTCTCTTCTCCACACCCAATCACGTTATTTTTTAAATAATATACAAAAAATTATCAATAAAACACAAATATAATTAAATTAAAATTAATCAATCATGCTTAAGATATGAACATGCTGAAAATTCCTCAAAGATTAATTATAACATACAGAACCGAAAGCATAACAAAAAAAAATCATGAGCATAATTTTCGTGTGTAAATATACTCACGAAAAATTCCTCTCACGACAATATTTGGTCTCGAGATTGATTTCGAGAGTATATATACTCACGAAATCACTTTTCGTGACAATAACTATTTCATTTTTGGGAACGGTTTCGTGACAATATTTTGTCACGAGTTTAGTTCTCGGGAGAATATTTTGTCACGAGAACACTTTTCGTGACTAAATATTGTCACGAAATCACTTGTCGTGACAAAAATTCTCACGAGATCCCTGCTTCGTCATCAATTTCCAGAATTCACATATCAACAAAACATGATTCAAAATCCAAATTCTACCCATTTCATTCAAACATATTCACACAGATCAACATAACGACCCACAGATTTAAATTCAGAACAAATTGATAGAAATTCGACATGAAATCAGCGCCTAACTCATGAAATCGTTCGATTTTAGAAGTCTAACCTGTTGAAATTCGATAGCCCAAGCCTCCAAATTCTCTATTGCTCGAGTTCTGTCGAGTTCTCCGACGGGTGGTCGTTCACGGATCGGCGAATGTCACAGCTGTGACTATATTCTCACAATTTGAATATTTTCGTGTGTATAGTTTCCAATGTCACAGCCCTCACAATATTCTCACAATTGGAATTTTTTCTCACAGTTTTGGACGGTTTCGTGTGTATTTTTTCACCCCAGATTTTTCGTGAGTTTGTTTTGCCCGTTAGGTTAGAATTCGTGTGATTCAAATCCAATATTCCAATCTTAAAACTTAGTCAAATGGAATATTTTGACTGGGCCCACCTTTTAGTAAGGTCATTTAAGACAATGAAGAAAAGTTTGAATAAAAAAGAATACATTATGGATGTAGGCTAAAAAAGAAGTTGTTATTTCAACTTTGAATGGTTTGCCCCATTTACACACATATATATATATAACATTAATTGCAATAAAAAAAGTCAGCGGTAAGATTGACATATTACCCATTAAATTTTTCATCTATGCTTTGCAGCCTGGTACAAAAGTTAAAAGATTGGCACAAGCGTGTAATATAAGTACTTGATTAATTTATTAATTGGAAGTCTAGCATTTGCGTAAATTATATAATTTAATTTTAATTTGGGCTCACATTATTCTAGCTTACGTCTTGTATTTGGATTGAATTGTACGTATACCAAGTAATCTATCTATAGAAATGCTAAAGTAAAATGACATGGTAAAATTATAATTAAAAAATACATACAAAATAATTTATTTGTCAATAAAAACCGTAAGTGTGTGAATGCTAGATTGGTTTAATGCGCTAGGTTATAATTGAGTTATGATCCACCCCTCCTCGAGTTCGAAACTCTGCTGCTGCCTTATTCAATTTTGCCTTCTTTTTTCACTTTTTCTAATTTTATTACTTTCAGATTTTCAATTTAAATTCTCAAGATGGAATATTGGTTTCCAACTTCATATTTTTTTTTCTTCTAATTTTCTCATTTTTAAGATTGCCAATTTAAATTCATTACACCAAAGTAGATTTACCTTTCTGTTTTCTTTCTTTCAAAAATTATGTTGAGCAGTTGTACACATAAACCAAAAAATATTAAGTTATATCTCATATCTATCTAATATATAAGGATATATATTTATAATATACTTATAAGGATATTGTAACGCCCCAAACTACTCCGTTTGACCACGTCACTTAACATACAATTTACTTACATATTTTGTGTGCTTATTTTAATATGAGCGGAAGCTAAGGGCAAAAGCATGATAATGGCATAATAAGGTAAGGCATCATAATTATCAATATGAGTTTTTCGCGACATGGTGTTAAATAGAAGCATCGTGTAAACCCATCCACAAATCACACAATCACCTGACCTATCGGGCTCATAGGTCTTATTCAACCCGCCCGTCTAACACCCTAAACTTAACACACATAGCATAGGAGTTCAACAACGTACTTCATACATAATAGGCTCCAAGGTCGAACGACCCGCATTTAAATTGTTTGGCATGATATCAAGTTATACACATCGTAACCTACAAAAGATCGGGCTATTCCCATCCCCAATAATCATTGATCATAAGCAAAAGAGTGATCAATGTAATAATGATAATAATGTAAGTATTTTTAAAAGAAGAGCATTCAAAAGATAAACACAAGCTTGTGGGGTTCTCTTGTGTTCACAACGCTCCTACTCGGGCTCCGACTCCTCAACCTGAAATTCATTGAATGAATAGGGTGAGTATTTAACAACATACTCAGTGGGGAACACTGTAAACAGTTATAGCTAATTGCACAAGTGAAAATATAACATATGGACTTTTCTTTACTTTGTGGAGACTAGTCTCAACCCCGTGGGGTCTAAACATCATGATGCCCCCGTTAATGAACATCTTTGGCCCTGTAGGGATGCCCACAGACATACTACCCCCTAGGGAGGACATTAACAGGTCTATATTTGATCTCAAAGGATCTCTGTCCCGAAGGGTCTCTTTGTCGACCCCGAAGGATCTATTTCATTCACTGGTCCGAAGACCCTTCATACATATACAATCAAAACACAATAGTAACTATAACCTTACACGTGTTCACAGTTTAGAGTTACCCCATCTTAAGAGACGCTTTTGAATCCTTTAACCTTGAAATACTCCTTTGCCGTGCACAAGTTGTCCATCTCGAGCCACAACACGTCACCTAGTACCTTTTTAATCATCTTTTCATTTTAGATGTCGAGTTATTCAATTAAATCATAATTTAGACCCAACATCATGCTATACTTTGCTTTAAAGTCTTCAAACATTTTCACATACACAACCATGGATATACAAGCTCATATTATGATTTTGGACTCAAAATACACATTAAAGCTCTTTAAAGCATTTGATCGAACATGTTACGGGCACACATTTAAACCACATGCTCATGACTCATTTTAAATCCTTTAGTCTCAACATTTCAAATACAAACACCTTCACCCTAGGGCTCTAACATATATGAAACTCAACCCCATACAACCCTCATAACATCTCCATACAATTATCAACAAAACAAAGGGAAATTAGGGCAAAAATCCAAACCCTAGCAACAATGAACCATAGGAATTCGATATAACTTCACATATAGCCTCAAGGAGGTGAATAAACCATATGTTTGAGATGTCAAAGCAAAAGGATCAATAAAAAGTGAAAACCCTAATTTTGGATAACAAACCCTAGGTTTGATTCAACAAGAAATGGGTGTTTAAATCATCAAGATGAAGAGGTATGAAGTTACCTTGGATGATGGAAGGATTTACTCCAAAAGATGAAGAGTTTCTTGAGAGAGAGATGGAGGAAATCGCCCAAATGGAAGTGGAGAAAATGAAGATGAAATGAATAAGTGTGGTATTTATAGGTAGGAAAATCGGCCCAGCCCGCGCGACCGCGCGCCTCCCGCGACCGCGGGAGGGGGCTCTCGGCCATCGCTCCCCGTGAGCGCGCACACCCCATGGGCGCGCGCCTCACTCACGCCCCGTGGGCGCGCAGTCTTCCGCGACCGCGCACGGCCCCGCGGGCGCGCGGAGTGCCCCCTTCAACCCCACTTCTATTTTGACTCCCGAATATTTTTAACTCCATTTTAAAACGACTTAGATTTTCGAAACACTTTTAATACTTTCCGAAACCCCCGATCAACTCAGCGTTAGGGTGTTCAAGGTTTTGGCAAACAAAATTCAATGCAATAACATTCATTCATTATCATATAACTCGACACTTTAGTATTAAAATTCAAATTGTGTTATACACTCAGTATAACATCACTTGCTATGACGTATCGGCTCGAGTGAGACAACCTGCAATAAAACAACGGCATAACATACAAACATACTCACATGATTAATATTCAACAATATTAATTCGAAATCATTTTACTAAAATTATGATTTATAATTTAGCAAAAAGGGTCGGGGTATCACAAATATGGTTCAAATAGATACCATGTATTGATGTGAGAAATACGGACTAATTTCAACCCTTAAATCTTGCTAAATGGACGGATGAGATCAAACAATTGCCCTCATGTATATTTGGTAGTTTTTTACTATTCTAATGTGATAAGGTAATGGAGTTATTTTAGTAAAAGCTCTAGACATATATTATTTTGCAATATTCATCCGTCCATTTTAATAGGAGTTATTTAAGGAGATTATTCTCCTCCTTCTTCTTCTTCCAACTCATAGATCGACGATCTATTTGGGATATTCCTTTTTTTTGTGGTCTATATTCATCTCTCTCTTTGATGTGTCGCGACGATTGTGATGATGAGTTCCGTTTCAACCTTCCATGTTTTTCTCTATGTGAGGTAAATTGATTGGGCAAGATTTATGCGTCGATCGGGATGAGAAGGAAAGACGATTTGTTCGGCAATTTTATTTTTGGTTTATTTTACTTTGGGGATATCTAGCGGCGACGGCGGTTGTTGTGCAGCACTCACACGATGATTCTGGGTAGCGGGTTGACTATTACAGTTTTAACTAAATAATAGAACGCCTTTCACCGATATAACAATGGCACAATGAAAGTCAGGGTAATAATTTTGAACTTTTTGAGTTCTTTGAAGTGATTTTACCGATGTTTGTTCATAGAATTGTAGGCTATGGTGTAAATGGTGAGGTTTTGTAAATTTTTGTAATTTTTTTGTAATAGGTTGTCTGGATTTATTGTCAAAAATCCAAAATTATACATCGTTTGTTGGGGGATTGGTTATTTGATCGATTTATGTGACTGTAGTTTTGGTATATTAATTTCAACTCACGTTTCATTTTGATTGATTTATCGAATGCTTAGTATGAATGTTGCATTTCATTGTTTTGTTAAGTGTCCAATATTAATTCACGTTGTAGAAAGCATTTAAATATACTATTCATCGGAATTTAGAATGTTGTTAGATGGGAGACTCATGTTAGTTTTGAAGCAATACAATTTCTCATATGAAGCATTTAACTTGTCAATAACAAGCATCAACTAAGGATCAATTTCTAAAATGCAAAATGATACCAACAGTATGTATGATTACATACATCATATAAAGCATTATCAATACAAATACAAAGCATTAACAAGTGCAATGCAAATCATTATCAACCTCATACTCACATCCCTGAATCTGAGGAATTCATGTGCTTGCACATCATAAACACATAATGAAATGCACTAACATGTATGTTAATGCTTTGTGTCCAAAGTACAATTAGAAGTAATATGTTTTTCATCTGAAGCAATGAACTGTTAAATAATTCTGCTAACACTCTGTACCCAAAATACAATTCTAAGCAATACTCTTTCTATATAAAGCATTAAACTGTTAAATAACAAGCATTACAAAAGTATCACTTTGTAAAGTGTAAAACATTATTCACATCACTGCATATGAGCAATTCATATGCTCATAACAAGCGTTTTAGTAAACCGCGCCAAACATTTACGTAAACCACATCAAGCATTATTATGAAATATACCAAGCACTAATAAGTTCAATGCAAAACATTATTCACGTCACTTCATATGAGCAATTCATATGCTCAAATATCATAAATACAAAATGTAATGCAATAACATATATGTAAAGAAGGGATATTTAATAATCTTACAACTATTGTTCGGAATGTTATTCATATGATTCCATTGAAAAACTAAAAGTCATAGTATCCAAAGTTGACCATATCCAAAAAATAGTTGCACGATAGTGAATTTTTTTCTTTCTTTAAAAAGTTGTATGCTATCTGTTCATACCAACTGTATGTTTCATGAGATTTGAATTGTCGAATGCGTAGTATTAATTTATTTCATACAAAGCATTTAAATATACTATTCACCGGATTTTTCAATTTTGTTGTTTTCAATTAGTTTTTATATTAACGCTCTGTGTCCAAAATACAATTATAAGCAATATGCTTTTCATATAAAGCATTAAAATGTTAATTCACGAGCATTAAGTAATTTTCACTTTGTAAATTGCAAAACATTACCTACGTAACTAGTGTTAACACAAACATCAAAAGTACCTAACGAAACTATACTAAGCACTAACAAGTACAATGCAAAACATGTTCCACAACTTCGTGAAATTTGGTATCGCGTTAAGGAATAAAGTAGGGCATGCACGACTTCTCAACTTGGGATGCTCACCCAAGGCTGCATCTTCACCCTCGTCCATTGTGTTGTCATCATCAACTGTTGTCATTGATTAGGTCCAAATTTACACTTATAATTTCCGGTTTATGCTCAATCAAGACAACTACTAAAGACCGTACCCGTAATTGGACGGGGTCAATCGTAGACGTGATAAGCTAACCCGAGTCGAACTCTCAAGGAAAACTTTATGCGAAAGAATTATCTAAAGACTACACATGCTTTTAACGAAACAAACTAAAATAAAATCTAAACATTCTAACAAGAGGGGATTTGATGATTATGCTAGGAATTCAAAATAGACACTAAAGCAAGACAATTAAATGCAAATACACAAATTAAATTAAGATTGGAGGAAATAAGTTTGATTAAGGTATTAGGGTGTAGATTCTCTCAATGGTTTTATCACTATGCTTAAGTCAAGTTGATAATGCTATTCTCACAAATATGATAGACCCTTCCAATTAGTTTAACTTCAATTCCTGTCACCGTCTATCCGTTAAACCTCTCTTAGCTATACCATACATGCAAGATTAACATATTAGGCTTAGGAACCCCATGTACCTAACGTCGAAGGAACCAATTTCCGGATTTAGATTCACAATCAAGACTCCTCTAAATCCTATCAATGTTCAAGTAGTGATCAATTACCTAACCATGAAAAAGCACGATTCCAACAACAACAATCAACGAGAACAAGCATAGATCAAAACCACATCAATCATCTACCCCCTAATAGAGAGATTAGCCACTAAACATGCTCAAAACAACACAAATATCATAAGAGGATGTCATCTCATAACCAAATGAAAATAACGAGAGCTTCTACAATATTCAATGTCTTTCACAAGTTTGGGACAAACCCCTACAAATCATCCAAGAACTAGAAAGAAAATACCACAAGGAAAACCTTGCAAACGAGCTTAGCTTCCGCGGATAGCTCGAAGTCGAGTTCTTCTTGTTCTTCCTCCTCTTCCTTAGTCTGCTTCCCTCTTGTCTTCCTCTCTTCCTCCTCTCTTGAATGGTAGTGGTGATGGTAAAAAATGGTGAGAAAATGGTGTGTAGAGATTTTGTGTGTGTATTGTGTGTGTAGAGAGAAAATGAGGTGGTGTATTGGAGAAGATGATGCAGTGGTGTATTGGAGAAGATGATCGAGAGTGATTCCTGAATCCCCTCAAAATCTATTAGATATCAGAGAGAGAATGTGAGAGACGTGAGAGAGAGAGATAGAGAGAGAGAAGGTGATGGGAGTTGATGGTAAGGGATCAATTAATGAAAGGATTTGTCAAAGATTTTTCTTGTCCCAAAAGTCTACTTAACAATTAAAAAATGGCTTGTAACGAACGTGGTAAAAACTGGACCGAGAGGAGGAGGGGCAGCCCGCGCGCCAGCGGGCTGCATGACGCCGCGGGGGCATGCGCGGCGGGGGAGGCTGGCGAGGCGGGGGCGGCTGGCGCGGCGGGGCCGCTAGGCTCTCGGCGTTTTTGGTGCCCGCCCGCGCTCCCTTAGCCCGCCCGTGCGGGTGCTTTTTCCTCAATCCCTTTAGCAATCTTGATTTTCTTATTTCAACAATCCAGCTCAATTAGTCGATTTGCCCTTGCCACCTAATTACCGTAAAACATCTGCTTTCATGATTAAAAGCTCCAGCCTTTGCAATACTTGGCATAATCCACCATTAGAGCAATAAGCACAAATAAACACATAAAAGCAACACATAACAATATCACAATAAACAAAATAAATACTAAACACCATAAAATCAATAAATTAAAATGACACAATTAGACACTAAACAGTCATAATTCATAATTGGCTATTTTGATACTGCAAACATAAACACATATATTTGAAGATGAACTAGATTGTTGTTTCTCAAATATTGTACACTCACATTTTCTTGAAGAGGTCTGAATAATTGTTATGTATTAATACTTAAACAAATCACTAACTTAAACATTATAACGCATCAAACTCGCAGGTCCAAACCATAAATTTCATCAGATACAATGTCACATTCAAGATTTAAGTCTTATCATTATAAATTCTAAGAAATAGCACCTACCGCAAGGTTACATAGGACCACATATTAAAGTGTACATATCTCACAGTAGAAATTCGCCCAAATTACAAACCTAATTAACTAAAATTATAGATTTAATAATTCATAATCATTCACCCGATTATACACTAGCCCACAATAGTTTGAAGAATCAGCATGAAAACCGTTTAAAAGTCCCCTAACTCACCTGATTTTTTTCGACCCATGTTGTTCATCAGCCCTGGTTGAAAGCCGCTGCCGCCGCAAATAAAAACCGCCGCCGTGAGGGTTGACGGTTTCACTCCGCCGCCGCACACAAAAATCGCCGCCCACGTGATGAATGGTATGCCAGAATCGTGTCGACTTCTCAGCAAATCGCCATTGACTTGCGGGGATGCTAGGTTTCGCGATTTGAGAGGCGACACTCTAGATTTCTTTTGGAACCGCTGCTTCCCTTTCGATTTCGTGTTTACTGGATTGTAGGGGTTTAGTTTTTCATCTAGATATCATATATCTCCTTCCCGTATCTAGAGCCAATTTTAGTGTATAATACCATATGAAATTAATGTACAAATTTACCTTATTACCCCTCCACGATTTAATAAATAAATAAAATTAAAAATTACCATTTAAAAGATATCTAATATAATCCATCCATCTTCTATATTTATAGGGATCGAATTTGTCCCTATTTTTCACACCAAGAGATATCTCTATTATAACCACACCCATACTTATAATATATCTAAATAAAGTAGATCGAAAGTTTTATATAATACTTTAAATATTAAAAAATATTATTTATATTTTATTAATTTATGGGATTATAAAGAAAAAATAGGGGGTTGTATTTAGATTCCCATTATGTATTAGTAACAATTAAGTTTTTTAAAAAGATTTTATTTCGTCCCAAAATAAAATTCTAAGAACTTAATTATAAGCTCATTTCCACAAAAAAAAGGGTGTTGCTATTTACACCACCAATTTTTCTTTTCACACCACAATTACTTTACACACCACCAAAAATCTTTTTTTTTTTCAAATTTTCTTTTCACACCACATTAAAAGTCTATTTTACCCCATTAACTTAAAAACTTGAAAAATAATATGTTTTAATATTAGTAATTAACAAAGAAAAGAAAAAAAAAAGAAGAGTGACGGAGAAATGCCGCCCCAACCTTCACCAGAACTGCCGCCCCAACCTCCACCGACGCGGCGACGCCTGCCTCCATTCTTTCTCGCCATTCTCCTCCATCACCACCACCTATCCTTATTTCTAATTCTTCTTTTCTTCTTTGCCACAATTCTTGCTTCGTCTTACACCCATCACCAAATAATATAAAGGCTACCTCACCTTCTCCGACGATGACGATGAAGAAAAATGGCAGACAATACTTCGAAATTTTACAGTTCGAAGCTGCATCTTTGGATTCGAAAAATATTTTTCGAACCCAGAAAAAAGGGTTCGAATTTGTATTTAAATCGAACATGCATGAAGGGGTTCGGAAAATATTTTCTGAACCCGAATGAGGAGATTCGAAAAATATTTTTCGAACCTATGGAAATGGATTTGAACTGTAGATTTCGAACGGGGCTGAGCGGAGGGAAGGTCACCATGGTTGCCGGAATTTTACGTCAACTTAAATCTGCCATTTTTTTTTCTTTCTATGATTTTATGTTGATTCATGGTTTGTAGAAATGGAAGGAGAAGAGAGTAAGTGGTTGTGAGATGGAGAGGGGCGACGTGATGGTAAAAGAAAGGTAGCGGCTGAAGTCTGGAGAATGGTTGAACGGCTGGAGGAGAAAAGGGCGGCCGCCAGTTATTTTGGTGGAGAAGAAGATACTGTACAATTTTTTTTCTTTTGGTTTTTTTAAATTATTATTTTTTCTCTTCTATATTTATTATATTATTTTATTTTTGTGATGTGTTAACTTAAAAAAGAGTATTTTAATAATCTCAAAAATAATTATTTTTATATTAAATTTTTTTAGTGATGTGAAAAGAAAATATGGTGGTGTAAATAAAATCACCCAAAAAAAATTGTCCATTTATTTAACTTGAATTTGAATTTTTGGAGAGCTAAAAAACTCAACCTTGGCATCACAGTGTTCAGAACTTCATTTTTTATTTAAATTTTTTGTGTCAGTAATCCTAATGAATGGTTGTTGTCGATCAATCTATAGGTAAGTTCTTTTAAATAGTCAGCGATATATAATACTGTAGCTGCTTTATTGCAGTTAATTAGTTTCGAGTTTTCAGAAGAATAAAGAAACAAGTGGGATATCATATCATATATATAAATTTATAATATATATCGATGTCCTTTTTTTGACTTATTATATTGCCAACTGCACCAAAAATAATGAAGCGAGCTACGTACAAATTAAAGCCAATAAAAACATGTTTGGAAACGAGCCCAAATGCTGAAAGCAACACAAGAAGCATGAATTTCAATGGGAATTAATTAATTAACCTAGCTCCAAAATGAAATGTGCCCACAATCCAAGCATCGATCAATACTGTAATATGGGAATTCAATATTAATACGTCCATATATATAGATTCCTTTTCTTTCAAGATATATAATATTAATTCTGATTCTTGATTGATAATTAATTAATTAATTAATACAACGTGCACTTTGATTCATGGGATTAAGATCTCAAAAAAGTGTAAATATTAAATACGGTTATGTTGTTTTTAACCATTTGTTTTAGCACTGTCTATGAAGAGTATTGAACATAACAATTTTCTGCTAATTTACTTATTCGAATGGTGTTAAAATTGGAACATACGGTCTTCACGAAAGGAAGATTTGAACGATGTTAAGATTGCTTTTTATCCTTTAAAATACAATGACTATAACAATTTCATATATAAATTTTTAAAATCTCAATTTATAATGGTGTGCGATTTTATTATATTTGATCATCTTATTTTAAAATAAAATTGTATTATATACGTACATTTTATAATTTAGATAATATATTTTTAAAGGATTCAATATTTACTAATTTTAATTTTTCACACATTAATAGTGTTGCGTGTATCATCTTACTTGTATATTCTTAATTAAAAAAAAAAAATATTTTGTTACTACTTTCATACTTTTCACACTTAATTTCTAATTGAAGAGCTTGGAGGGAATGTGTTGGAGATTCAGATGGAGATATTTTGGTTATCAATAAAATATGTATTATATTGTAGATTTGGAGGGAGATTGTTTTCAGTTTCAATAAAACTAGCACATCTCCCGTGAGATATACGGGGAACATTTAATTGATATAAGTATTAGAATTATTGTGCTAATATAATTTGTATCTTTGTATAGAACTCATGTCAAGATAATTTAAATAATTAACTTTTCTCAATCAATTTGTACTTCAGTGTGCAAAAATAATTCTGGGGAAATAAAGATAAATAATATGTAAGAATATTTCTTAAATTTTATTTTAGTGAATTCTAAAAAACATCAAACTATATATAAACATTAGGCCGATTAAAATATTTATATATCGTGAAAATATGTAATATTCGTTATATAAATAATATGTCAATTTTATTCTAGAAGCATTAATTAAACCTTTAAACATAGCTGATGCATTTTATTTTTAAATATAGCTTCAATCTTAATTTTCTTGAGCATAGCGATTAGAAAAGGATTAATTCTTTTTAGATGATAAAAATGAATTTTCTACCTCACAATTTCAAGATTTTTCTTTCATATCTAAAATTTATTATTTTAATTTTTTTAATTTTGTAATATTAAGTAATTCAATATAGAATATTGATTGTACAATGATCAACATATAATTCATAAATATAAATGTTTGTTGAAAATATTATTAATAAAATTTAATGGGTACAAATTTTTGGAATACTATTTTTTACTTGGCATATATATTAAATTGTAGATGGTGCATTATATATATAGTTATGAAAATTGAAGATGAACATTGTAACAGAGAAAAAACATGAATCTCAAAATATATTATTGGTTAATACAATATAACATCAAATAACTAACTAAACATAAAAATTAACACTAAATCCTGTATATTCCTTAAATAATATTTTTATATAGTTAAAACCATTATTATTTGCATGGGTTGGATAATTGAGACATAGGGCGCCATTAATCATTGCACAATCCGCATCCAAAAATATATTCGGATCCTACTTAATTAATAGTCATATTCTAATTATGTTCTTTAAAAATATAGAAAATATAGGTTCTAAAATTAAGATGAACAACAAAAAATTACAATATCAATTCGATATTGAAAAAAGTACATCTAATACTTCATACATATATTTACACTGTTTACATATATAATTCTTTGAACACAAAAAATTAAATATAAAAAACGCATTATAAATAAATTAATAAAGTGAAATATAATGTTCAGAACCATAATTACTACAAATGTATTCATTGTTCCAATAATTAAAATAATGTTGAAGATCTTGTACACTAACTCTTGAATACAAACTCAAAATTACATACATAGTTGAACAACTGTATTATTGTCTCGTATAAATAAATAATAAACTTTGATTGAATTGAGATCATAAATTCACAATTCATATCAATATCTCACGCATGCGCAAAGCTGCAAATTGAAGCGATAAATTAATTCTGTCTACTACAGAATAATTAAAGGGAAATCAACACAAAAGACAAACTAACACAATCTTTAAGGTTTTTTTCAAAATAAGAATAGAACAGATAAATAATTGCAAGGCTTACAAACTATTCGAAGATTTTATTGAATTCTGGCAAACATATTGTATTTGTAAGCACAAGATTTTGATATTTGTTTTTGGGAACAATATGATTAGTTGAATTTCTGGATGTAATTATGATAATTTTCTAGCTAGGTATATTGATGAAGATGAATTTACTTTAAATAAAATATTATAAATACTTTGATATCTAAATTATAAAGTAATCGAAAATTTAATGAGCCGGTATAAAATATATAACATGATTGTGCATTATATATGTTAAATACGTGTGCATACATGAATTGCATACATAACTTAACATAATTACAAATTGACTACATAACATGAAAAACTGAAATTATAATACATTAACATAATTATAGTATTTGATTATAGGATATAATATATTAATTGAAATTATGATATGACTAATTATTATGTTAATTATAGAAAGATTTAAGTTTTTTATGATATAAACATTAACTATAGAAATATTTATTTTGATTGAATTTAGTCAATTGACCAAAATATGTTTCTGCATTGAGTGGGAAAAATATATGTTTTAGAGGTGTATTATAATATATATATATATATATATATATATATATATATATATATATATATATATAAAAGTGGAAATAAAAAGATGGGAAATATTGGAGCGAAAAGTAACTAAAGGTACAACGGTGATTCCGTAAAATTAATTATATTAAAACATTAATTTAATCAATTATGGATATCTACCGGATGTCTAGCACTACCCTATTAAATATTTACGTTAATTGAGTTTGTCTCGTTCTCAAGAAATATTAGTTGATAAAAAAAAAGTGTATTTGGATTAATTAAGTATGCTTACTCATTTTGTACTTCTTCCTATCAACTGCCTACTCGATTCCCATATCTCTTCTTCAATCAAATGTTAGAATTTTAATATTAATTTTCGTATGAATAAGCTTGGTTTATTAATTATAATGCCATTACTCAATATTAATGTGTACGTATGCGACCGCTGTATTTGGTCATCCGACTTCAACAAACCTGAGAAATTAATATTTTATCATTATATACATTGATAATATGGTGAATTATACATGATACTTGACCAACTATACATTAACTGAGAATTGAAAGTATATATAAATAGAAAAAAATTGTCAAGATGGCATAGTTGCTGTTGCTCTATAATTAATTTGATACTATTTCTTTCAAGATTATTTTGTTAAATATTAATGGCCATGAATTAATCACCAGTTACAACAAGCCCCTTTAATTTTAACCGATCCATATAATGTGCACAATTGATCAAAGTCCAAGAGGAATAAACCAATTAAGAAACTAAAATACAAATTATAACTTTAGCGATTCTCTAATCACCAACAAGAAAGCAAATAAAAGTGGCAACTACATACATTATAAAAAAAGTAAGTTTGTTATCTAACTAAACTTGTTTATTAAGTGGTTGTTGCTACCCATTTTTTCACCTACTACTTCATTGTAAGTTATACAGGGGAATTGTAGTCTTAGGCAATGTTTGGTACACTGGTACGGATATATCCATATTAATAAAATTTGGATTACTTTAAAAGATAATTGCGTATTAGCTATTTTAATTGTTTGTTTGGTTATCAAGATAAATATACTAAGATTGATTCACATACATGTTTGGTACATTGTTTTATTTGGTATAATGAGGGGAGGCGTTGGATACATTGTCTAGAAACTATATCCGAAGGGGGTGACGCGCGGTCGTTGCGCGCTCAAAAATATATTTGTAAACTCCTGTGCCCACAGCGAGCGTAGCTAGCCAATGAGTACGGGTCGATCCCACAGAGAGCTGTTGCGATTCTATCTTCAAGTAACCAATCACAAAGGGGGGTTTGGTGTTGTCACTAAATTGAATTTAAATCTGCAATAAGAACTAAAGAAAATATCAAATAACAAAAGGTTCTGACATTTGAATTAGAATTTGGTTTAAACATAAAACAACTCGATCATGGGCACACCGATTTTCATACATGATAGATCATCTAGTTATGGTGACCGGATTCCTCTCTGCGTCTCCTCATCCATCCTTTCATTTTATGTTTAAAAGTGATTCATCTTCTATTAAACCCTAACCAGTTACCCACCTCCCGATTCCTCTAAGAGATGTAAGCAAACAAGCAGCAGTGTGCCCTAGACGGACCCAGATCTGTTGTGTTCAACTGATTCCTCTTGTGCCCACAACACCCCATTAATTCCTTTATTACTATATGAACCGACACACAGTCACGATTCGCCAATTCAATTAATAGTGGTGTGCCCTCTTTACCTAACGAGTGATCAGCCACATTGGGCACTTCAGACACACACTCACGTGGAGCAAGGCTCAAGAATTAACGGAAACTTATCATGCATTATTATGCCCATTTTGGCTTCATGAGTCCAGATTTATGCTCAAACCAATTTCATTGTTCAAATGCCAGAATTAAAGATCTAGCCGAGAAGGCTAGACATAATTGAAATTGCAGAAATTAACGACATAAAATAAACAAGAACTTACTGAATTAATTAAGCAAAATCTCAACTCCAACGTTGAGAAGCATAAACATAACCTAAGTCCCGAAGGTTTAAGACCTTTCGGATTGTTTTTGGCTGCCTAAGCAGCGTACTGAAAATGAAGTGCAGAAATATAAAATGTAGAAATGTTTCAGATTGTCTAAAGATATTTTTCCCAGTAATTAAACTTGCTTAAATAGTTACATTTTCCGAGTGGAGTTTCCCCCCACAGGCGGGGGTCTTCTGCTGCAATTCCGGAACGGCGTGCCCTCTCTGATCTGTTTGGATAAGCTTCAGCTTTATCAAATCCCTATTTTTTAGGGATTGCGCTTATCTCTTTGTTGCAGCGCCTTCTAGGAGTCCAGCTTGGTTCCAACTCTCTTTCGGATATGTAGCTATCTTCCACCATCTCTCTTCCAACTGCTTTCCGAGTTTCACGGGAATGCCCATTCTGACCTGTGGTCGAGTCTGTGCGAGTACTGTGGGCACGGCATCATCTATCAGCTCCATCCGTATCTGATATGCCCACTTCACCGACCAAATGTGAGATGGATACTAAAGAAGTCCCATGTGCCTCTGAGGAACATATGTGTGAGATAAACGTGAATAACTAGACATAAAATGCCCCTTCCGCCAGACTCGACTCTTGGAATGCCCTCTGACCGCAACCTGGTTCTTTTCGACTCAAAACACACTAAAAAGGACATTTATAGAGAATAAAATGCCCATAAAAATACGAAATAAATGGACTTATCAGGGGGTGTCGGATACATTATCCAGCCGAATCAGTAAATTACACCCCGGGCCTCGCGTGAACGAATAATGACTACCAAACACACGGTTCTTACTGGATACCTATACTAATATGCCTTTATACAGGCTACCAAACATTGCCTTAATATATATATATATATATATATATATATAGGGTTGGGTTCCAGAAGGACCCATACCCCATGTGAGAACCGAGAACCAATCTCAACCATAGATCTCGCCTATTTGGACAGCCAAGATCTGTTCAAAAATTAAAAAAACGCGGTGGCATAATTATAATAATTCTGAACTTCGCTGCCCCTGAAACTCGGTGAGGGTAAAATCGGAAAATTCAATGCATATGTGATTCACGCGTATATTTTTCAATTTAGGGTTTTAGCACTGTCATTTCCTATTTTAGCACTGTTATGACTTATTTTAGCACTGTCATTGTCTTTTTTAGCATTGTCATGACTTATTTTAGCATGACTTTTATTCCAGCAGATTTTGTTATTTTAATTTATGCAACATATTTTGTTATTTTAATTTATACAAGCTATTATGAATTAGATTTGCATATATATGAACGATTGTGAGAGGATCGTGGTCGATCGATCTAATGCTCTCGATCATTTCTTACCATCCTCTTTGAATATTTGTTTGTAACTATCGCTGAGTATCTGTAGAAAGTCTTTCCCTCATCAATCCACGACGTTGTCACCTTCTGATCAACAGAAATCATGCTCAACGAAGCTCCTGCAAAAGCAACATGAATTTAATTTCTTGAACAATGCTCTGTTTAATTAACAAAATGATACTCTAGGTACCTACCTTGGCCTTGATAATTTCTAGCTGGTTTTACATTAGCAATTGGTTTACTTGGTAGCTCAACTGAAACAACAACAGGGGAATTAATAATTAATATCAACGAATCTTGAAAAAAGTTGAAGAAAAATTAAACATATAACATACAATTCGGTAATCATGTCTAGTTAATATTTAGATTCATAATTTTGAGTTTCTAGCAGTTTTATGTGACATTTAGCACTGGTAATTGAGGTTTTAGCACTTGTCATTCCTTTTTTAGCACTGGTATTTGAATTCTGACATTTTAGCACTTTTATAAAGTATTTTAGCACTTGTAGTTTCTACTTTAGCACGTATGTTTCCTTGTTTAGCACTGTTGTTAGACACATGCTAGAAATATTAAAACCCCTATTAGCAATGCAAAAAATGAAATATCAGCTATGACATTCCTTTTTTAGCACTAGTATTTGAATTCTGAAGTTTTAACACTGACAAATCATTTTTTAGCACTGCTACTATCATATAAGACTACCAGGTTTGTCTAGTTAATATTTAGATTCACTATTCTGAGTTTTCAGCAGTTTTATGCAATATTTAGCACTGGTAATTGAGGTTTTAGCACTTGTCATTCCTTTTTCAGCATTGGTATTTGAATTACGATGCTTTAGTACTTTTATAAAGTATTTTAGCACTTGTAGTTTCTACTTTAGCACTTACGTTTCCTTATTTAGCACTGTTGTTACACTTAGCTTAACTCACTGCCTCATGATTATATTATAGTATATGCTAATTACACGCATTTAAACAAAGTACGTACTTCTAAAATTCCAACTCTTGTAGCTTCTTAAAATAAAAAACCGACTTTGGCAATAAGAAATCAATGGACATCTTAGATATATCTAATATTGCTGTTTTTTTCTGCATGGAATTAAAGGTTAATAATTGCTTCAATATAAATAACCCATTTTGAGAAGTCAATTTAAACTGAATATAAATTTAGAAATATAGAGGCAAAGACGATTTTAAAATCTTGAGAAAATAAGTAGTGTAATTATGAAGAACAATGTGTAAAGCGCTAAAGCAGCTAACCAGGGCGCCATTAGATGAAGCAGTTGAACTAGACCTGACTGGAGTCAAGTAAACATGTCTAAAATACATTCTCTCTCTAGAATTAAGTTTGTTACAATATGCTTCGTTTACTTCAATTCTCACCACATAAAGAAGAAAAAAAAAACACAATTTTTTTTAGATATATGAATACTCCACAGATCTATATATTAGAAAGAAAAAAAAGGGTATATCAATTAAAGACGACACCAAAAAAATTAGAATCATATATACAAAAATTACGTACACTAGTTTGGTTTGCTTTAAAACTTTTTAAATTAAATCCAATTAACTTCGAGTCCATTTATCAATGTACGTTTGCATTTCAGTTCCATTCTATTCGATTTCGTACATACAATTCAATTAAAATGCACATGGATATATTAGTTAATAAGTGCTAAAATAGTTCACAGTGGTGCTAAAATAGATTACAACAGTGCTAAAATATATCACAGTAGTGCTAAAGTACATAGCAGTGCTAAAACAGTTCATAGTAGTGCTAAAATAGATCATAGTAGTGCTAAAGTACACCCTACACCAAACAAGTTTTCCTCCTCGATCATTAACCGCTGCGTCCACGTCTAGTCAAAAACACCCTTCATCTCGTGCTATCCAATCTCTACTACACCTAGTGCCATGGTTGGTGCCTCCACCCCAACTTCAATTCCATTTTAGCCCATCATCTGCTAAAAAACCGCTAAACAATATACAAAGAGACCACCCAAACTTCATAATCACCTCTGCTAAGAGTCTTCATTGAAAACATTTGTCTGCCCTTCTATTACAATACTTACGATTCTTCAATCCCAAATAAATTTAATTTTCTCGCAAAAGATTGTTAGCCCATGTACTCTATTTTTGAGAACTGACTCCCTCCAACAGTCCCCATTCAGATTCAGAGAGAGAAACAACCATCCACCAACAAATTAAGCTTTTTAGAGAGAGAAAGAGAGAAAATAAAAGAAGAAAACGATGGGGTATAGGTATATTGTACTTCCTGCTGCTTCTTTTCTTGTATAATGAACAGAGAAC
Organism: Perilla frutescens; assembly: GCA_026008535.1. Taxonomy (NCBI): domain Eukaryota; kingdom Viridiplantae; phylum Streptophyta; class Magnoliopsida; order Lamiales; family Lamiaceae; genus Perilla; species Perilla frutescens. The sequence continues at coordinate 41,532,267 of BRKX01000005.1, forward strand.
CGAGATGTAGAAAAATCTTTGCTTGATGCCTTTTTTTGCGAGGAAGAAAAATGGGGAGAGTTGAGGAAGAAGACGGATTGCAGATGGAAGGAGATTCATTCCAAATATAACAGGTTTTCTAAATTACAAAAATGTCCTTGCTTCATTAAAAAGTCACTAGTATTACAAATATGCCACCGCGTTTTTTTCATTATTGAGACAGATCTTGACCGTCCAAATTAGAGCAATCTGTGACTGAGATTGGTTCTCAGTTCTCACAGGGGAGTGTGGTTCTCACATGATCCCATCTCTCTCTCTCTCTATATATATATATATACTCCCTCCATTTCGTTTTGATTGTTGTTTTAATATTTTTTTTTATTTTGTGTCAAAATGTTTGTTGTTTTATATATTTTCACACTCTCTCCCCCAATTTTAACCCTATCTCAAACATTATTTTAGGAAAATATAAATGAAATAAGATTTTATGTAATGTATGAGAGATGGATATATTAGTCCATAAAGTCACAGGTTCGAATCTCCTCAATACCACAGGTCGGGTGTGTGAGTAAAAAAAATAAATAAAATAATAATAATAAAAAAAAACGAAATGGGGGGAGTATGTATATATATATATATATATATATATATATTATCCAGAAAGGAATTGGAGGCCAAATTAAATCTGATTGTACGATAGTTAAAGGTTTTGAATTAAATTATTGGAGCTAGGAAAATCTGGCCAACAATTATCCTTGAATATCTCATACGTGCATGCAATAATGGTGCCAGTTAACTATTAAGACTAACTGATGAGCAATATATATTTCATATTTCACAATTTCAAACTAGCTATATGTTTCTTTATTAAGGTAAGAGATATGTTCCTCTATTTGTATAGTGAGACAAGCTTAATTAATTTGTCTTTAACAGGCTATATATAAACACATGCAAACATTTCATGTAGCAAAATGTGTAGTGAGAAATTGACAAAACAAAGTATAACATGGGAAAAATGATGTAATATCCTTAAACAATCTGGTACAGTAGAAGCTCCTTAATTAGCAGCAGGAACTCAAAGAAAGTAAAATCACACAATACACTTCAAATTTTTTTTTTCCTTTTTAATGAAGTTTGAAGAGAATATATAGCCCTCCATCAGGCCTAAAAAGGCAATCGAAAAAATAGCATTAATCTTGTAAATTAAGGTGAGCTAGGTAGCGAGTCTCAAATTCCAGCAACGGACAGAGCATATGATGATATTGCAAGAAACAGCAGGAAAGCTGCAATGTTGTATGGTGCTTTAGCGTTGGTGGCGCCATTTTGTGAGGGGACAGTTTTCGAGCCTGCATATATAATTAGAAGATGATCATCATATATATATATATATATATATCGATCAAGTTATTAGTCTTTATATATATATATATATATATATATATATATCTTTTAAATATTGATCAGATTTCTTAGTACGTACGTACCTGATGGAATGGCTTGTGGTTGTTGGGAGGAATCAGCTGGTGAGGCAGACGAAGGTGCAGGTGCATTTTCAGCTGCGTTATATTGATCCAATATTAATATAAAGTTAATTAAAACTCTAGCTAGCTGCCAGATGCTATAGTACATGATGATATGTGTATATATACTCCTGTGCTAGCTAGCTAGCTGATCAATTAATGAAAAAAAAAAAAAGAAGTAATTAATTATATATCTGAATCATGCACCTGCAGTGCATTTGCTAGTTGGAGGAGTTTGGACACTGCAAACATTAGGTAACTGGAGTGCGAGAGTTTGGTTTATGTTGAGGCCATAAGAAGAGGTGGTGCCGTTGAGAAGCAAGCACAAGCACTGCGGCTGTGATGAAACCACGTTTGATAGTTGGGAGCAACAGGAGGATGTTGGAGTTGATGAATTTCCTGTGACGTAGTTGAGGCAGGGGGAGAGGGCCATCAGAGTTTTCGTGCACCCCGTTTGAGCTGTGGTACCCTTCAAAAACATTAGCACGCCTAAAGTCAACACCAGTACTGGGAGTAGGCTTGTGTTTGTGTTGCTGATCATTTTGCTGGCCATTAATATAATATTGATTTTCTTCAATTCAGAAAAGAATAGCTAGCTACTTTAATGGAATATATATGAGGGCGGCCTTGGAGTTGAATGATCATGAGGAGGGAGGAGATCCAGGTTTATATAAAGATTAATTTGATGCATGCAACAAATTATGTTAATTAGTTTCTGTTGGGTTGGCCAACTGATTAAGCTAGCAATTGAGGTAGTTGGTTTTTAAGTAGAACTAGCTATATACACAATCATTAATAATGCATATGTTTTCAACTGATGAGTTAGGAATGAGGATTTGATGACTAGCTAGCTGTTTAATTCATACATAGTTGTTAGCTGAACTTAATTAATTATCTACAAACAGGCTAATTAAGAAGCAAGCTAGTTTTCATTTTTTTTATAAGATTTTACAGTGATCGAGTAATGTGTTCTTTATAATTTACATTAAAATACACGCATTGCAACCATATGAGATAAGTTGAATGTAATTTTTTTTTTTGTGAAAAGGAAAATATGCATTAATCTAGAGTAGGGAGCATCCCCTCCAGAACCAAGTCCGATCGATCCTTACAGCAGTTAGGTATAGAACCAGTAAAAAGAAATAAAATTATCATCGCTAATAGGTAAATGTGCTAACTTATGCATGTGATTCATAGTTGTGGTAATATCATTTTCCAGTTAAAAATTTGGCAGAATAATATAATGGACCGGTACCCTAGAATAATTCATTATTACACAATTCTAGAAAATTTAAGGGGAGCCATATATGTTATGTTTGAGAATGAGGGCAATATAGCAACATTATAAGTCTAATAGATCTAAACACTGTTCAAATTAATTAATGAAGATTCTTGTGAAAAATTAACATTGACGTTAATTAATTGTTGGATTGAAGAGTTCTAGCGCTTATAATAAGAAAAATTCTTAAACTAGTCCGTTTCAATTGTGTCAATGACACATATACTACTAATCTGCTATTTTTGTTAATGTGGTGCAGTTAACTTCACTATATATTTAAGTCTTTTTTTTCTTTTCTTTTGGTAACGATAGAGAAAAACTGTAGTCACTCCTATTTGGTTCCAGTCCTATATGTGTGTGTATATGTGTGCGCGAGCGTTCACATACACATAAAAGAGACAAATTACACTAGACAATGATCTCGATTTAGAATTTATAAGTGAGATTCAAACTTATGATCATTTAATTCTGAACTCATCACCCGCATCTGATTTGAGTGGGACTATATAATTTAGTTGTTGTTTAAGGTACCATCAACGGTGTACAAATTAAACCAAATCGGAGTTTCAGTAAAGTTGATAAATGGATTTAATTAGATATATACAGACTCCCACGATCGAATCGTAGCTACGTAATTGTTGGTTCATAACAAAACAATTAATAAGTAATTTGGCATTTTGTTAGTTCCACTTAATTAATACTGCCGAAAATATAATTAAGGACGAAAATTAATCTGATTAAATTTAGTTGCATAGCCAAAATAATGGGTACATGATGGTACAAGCTGCAGTACATATAAGTATTATGAAGAAAGCCAAATGAATAAGAAACGCGGCGCGAAATCGTGTGAAATTAAAGGAACAATGAATGAAATGGTTTACAAGGACAACACAACACAACACAACACGTGTATGAAATTGTGGATCAAGAAAAAGGCGACGTTGAAGAAAAGGCCATCAACACAATGCTACCAACAACGACGAGCTGGCTCAATGCTGCTCCTGCTTTGCTTCCTGAGTTGCTCGATCCCTCTGTTCTAGGAACTGTTTTAGACCCTGTACCATTAAGTGAAGTCACACAAATTAAATTAAAGCTACCTACATACCATCATTATTAAATTAATTAATTATATATTACTCTCTCTCTCTCTCTCTCTCTCTCTCTCTCTCTCTCTCTCTCTCACCTGATGGAATATCATCTGCAGGCACTGATGATGGTGTGGTCGGAGCTTCATCAGGTGTCTCGTCAGCAGGAGAACCAGCAGCAGGAGCAGGTGCAGAAGTTGGTCCACTAACACCTGCTATATATATAAATAAATGAAGTAAGAATTATGTTAATGAATGAATGAATGAATATATATGATATATCTGATCACCATCACAGCGGCTAAGTGGAGGCGTCTGCACGCTGCAAGCTTGTGGCAGAGCAAGCGCCAGAGTCTGATTGACATCAATGCCAAGATTGGAAGCGCCGCCGCCTTGGATCAGAGAGCATAGACACTGCGGCTGTGAGCCCACCACACTGGAGAGGCTGGAACAGCAAGACTGTGACGGGGATGATGAGTTTCCGGTAACATAGTTGATGCACGGGCTCAAGCTCATCAGCGCCACCGTGCACCCCGACGACGACGACGACTGCGCTTCACCTCCATTCCACAGCATCGCCACCATGCCCAACAATAATACCATTATTACTAGACGTCTACTACTCTTCATCATTTAATTTAACTAACTAACTAGCTAATTTCAATTAAAAGAGAGTGATATTGTGACTTTGTGTTGGTGTGGGAATTTGAAAAGGGGATTGATCGAGGATTAAATAAGACATTATTATGCATGGGGTGAAAGAGATCCAAGTGTACGTATACGTAACGTCGGTCGTCTGTGTTGTTGGCCAACTCGATCGATATGATCTCCAATATTAATAAGTAAGCTTCAATTCCAGCTTACCTGTTCTGTATATGCTACCTAACATGGATTCATCATTTCTGCTTCCGTTTTAAAGTTAGTTTCAGTAGTTGAGCTCCCTCCCAATTCTGTTTACCCATCCATTTATATATATTTACACAGGAAACAAATATATTAATTCAATGTTGGGTTCCATATTAGGTTGACATAGAGTGCATACCTAATTTCTAGAGACAACGTAACTTTTTAAATTATTGTCATTATAACTCTCTGAAACTTATTTCTAATCATAAATATATACCTTTAGTTTTATTTTTCTTATTTAAAAAAAGATCTAAGGCTGCACGAAATTAAATATGGTTGATTGGAACACGATAATTGTTATTCATTCGTGTAGCAATGCAATTTTGAAATACCGCACGAATATACCATTGGGCCTACTCGGCTACTGGGTGTCACTTCATTTGTTAACCGCTACACGAATCCACGATTGAACATATATATTCGTGAAAGCATGTACGTAATTGTTCATTTTTAAACTAGTGCACGAGTGAATAAGTGGAATTATTTGTGTATTTGTGCACATGTTCAATTTTGAACAAATGCATATATAAACATGTGAGTGCTTCCACTCGTGCACCTATATATGCAATATAGTACAAATAATAAATACATAAGTGTTTCCACTCGTGCATTAGTGCAAAATCATACAAATATGCGAAAAGATGATGTTTTTCACTTGTGTACCAATTCAAAATTGAACATGTGCGCGAGTTATTGAATCCTTTATCGATTTGTGCACCAATACAAAAATAAATTGTTGCATGATTAACCATGTCCGTTCGTCATCTTCACCAAATCTTAAACATATTACAGATACATAAACCCTTAATACAAACAATCATGCAGATCCACGAACAATTATAAACTATATTCACATAATTTCAACTATAATCACGAAATTTCAATTATGTCTAGGGGTGTTGTTTGAGAGAGAGAGAGAGAGAGAGAGAGAGAGAGAGAGAGAGAGGATGGGGTATTGTTGTACTGCAAAATGAGTAAATGAATATTAATAATATTTTTTAAAAAAGTGATTACTTAGTTTACTAAGTATAGGTTAATATTTTTTTTATATTAACACTAATTTGTAAATTGATAGAGTAAATGAAAATAGGGTATATGACATCAAAAAATGTATTTTTTTTTTATTTATTTTTTTGTTGTCGAAGGTAACCCGCACAGGGGAGGTAAACCACACTTGGCAAGCCAGGTGTGACAGGCTCACCTAGTGGTGTTGGTGGGATTCGAACTTGAGACCTTTGGCCTCAAGATATCACCACTCCACCACTAGGCCATCCCCACTCCTGTAGGACATGGTTCATTTGGGAAATAGTTCAAATACTTTCATTTTTGGTCCAAAAAAAAGAGTTAAGCACAAGTGGTTCTACCGTAACTTTTTCCATTAAATTGACATTCACTTTTAGTCCCATAAAAAAAGCACATTTGATCCCAAACAAATACTTACTTTTAGTCTCATAAATTTGCTTTGTTAACATAAAAAAATACGGTTACAACATCTCAAAAACATAAAAGAAAAATGGATGCATTTTCTTCATAGTTAAAGCATACAAAAACATATATGACGGCCTCATCTACAAAAAATATGTCTGCCTCGTCTACAAACAATACTTTTTTTTTTTCATCTTCAAAGTTAATCAAACATTCAAAATATAAAAAAATGCCTATTTCTAAAAAGTGGCATTTCACAGTCTAATTGTCCAAAATAAGAAAAAAAAAAACCAAATCAAAGACTACCACACAATTATAATATTGATAATTAACAAATTGAAAAAATACTTTATTTTATGGGAAAAATAATATCATAATCATAATTTTTTAAGGTAAATATTAGAATCAAATTAGTTTCCAATCAATTATATATCTTACTATTATCATAAAATCACATTTAATTCAACAACAAAAGAATAAAAACAGATTAGTCTGCAACGAATTAGAAATCACATCTAGCTATTTATATCTTTATAAAGTTAATTAATTAAGTCAATATCTTGAAATATATATATAGTCGGAGGCTTTTGATCACTTAAATATATATATTTTCTCTACATATATGTATATTAATTCCACAACCCTCTATCAAAATAGTTAAAACTAAACTAACATATAAATTAATCTTCAATTTCGAACCTTTTACCAGCCCGGTGGAACACTTATTCAGTTTTGGAGTAGATGGACAAATGACACTTCTAATTGGAATTTTAAAATTATGAACCCATATGAAGTTTTAAAAAAAGATCAAAACTAAAAACAGAGATTGAGAAAAATTATAATAATCTAGGTGTGATAACGGGACAAAGTGCTTCCTCTGTAAAACCAAGAACGTTTAGTCCAAGGGAGAGATGAATTCGGGGATAAATTAAGGTCGAAGTCGTTATGATTTTTTAGGGAATAAATTAGGGTAGATGAAGCTTTCAGGTTATGTTTGTGCTTGTGTTTCCGTAAGTTTAATATTTTAAAATTTGTATTTGGTTTTTTTTTATCTTCAATAAACATCCATGTGTATCTCACATGATTTAATTATTTCCGTTAATATTTGACGGAATTTTCAAATCATGGGACTAAAAGTGCTTGAATGTAATGCTACATGACCATTTATGCTTGGATTTTTTTCTTTGAGACCAAAAGTGAAAATATTGGGATTATTTCACAATGAGACTATGTCCTACGAGACTAAAAATGCAATTTTTTCTCAAACAATTGCACTAGAAGACGGGATAAAATCCTCTAGTCCACTTTTCATGTCCCACTATTGTGTCCCACAATAAAATTTAATATTTTAAAAATATTTATTACAAAAATAAATTTTATTATAGTATTACAAATCATAATCAACATTTATTGCTAAAAATTAAATTTTTAAAAAATTATATATCCTACTTTTGGAATAATCAACCATAATAATCAATTATATTAACTAAAAAAATAAGAAATAAATATTAAAAAATAAATACAAACCCTAATTGGGTGGAATAAACCCTAAATAATAATTATAAAATTAAACTAAACCATAACAAATTGAAATTGAAGAAAAAAATTGACGAAAATCGAATAAAAATAAAAAAGGGACACCAAATAGGATAGAGAAAAGTGGGATATGGGATTTCATTTGCTAGAAGACCGGCTAGGGACAATAAAATCGGCCAATTAATTATACATGTGTCTTCATGATATATTTAATTAACTAAGCTCGAGTATAGACGAACATTTCATTTGAATTGAATTGTTAATTGCATGCATTCGCATTGCGAGGAACGGAGGAATATCCATGGTGGCCTGGTCATGGTGTGCGACCCGAACCGACCCGCCATGGCTACGAGTGCTATAACCCATTGATCTCGGTCCTACTTTTCCTAACTATATATATCAGTTGAAACTTGAAATTCTATATTGCACTTTCAGTATTACATTCTCAGTTGCTAACTCGATTTTTTAGTTTTCTTTCAATGTTTAGTTCTTATACTTTAGTTTAATTTTACACTTATTATTTATGATTCATGCTACCCAATTAGAATGCGTTGTGTTTTTTAGTATTAAATTTTTAATTAGAAATTATTAATTGATTATTTGAAAAATTAATTAAATATTAAAAAGTTGTATTAAGCCGGATAAAATGAACCATAAATAACAAGTGTAAAATTAAACTAAAACATTAATTGTGTGATACAATTTCGTATGATGCATATACTGTACTGTCAACTTTGCTTATATTAATTTATTGCTTTTATTTAACAGTTGGCAAAATCATAAGAAATCAAACAACGCTAGGGCGCTAGGCCAGCATTCCCATATGATTACGATATACAGTATATATATAAATTATAATTGAAGGCAAGATACAGTAACCTAAATGACTGTTGTACTTTGTTGGTAAATTTTCCCAACCCGAAAACTCGATGGCGAATTCCCATTTTTATATAAGGATATTATTGCAATTTACACAATAATCTGTTGTATAAATTGCATTAATTTCCAGACTCCAAAATATTCCTATAAAATGCTAAGCTAGCGAGCTAGCGAAGGTGCAGAAAAAAGAAAACATATTGAGAATCAAACAAGAGGAAGAAGTAATGGCGGCAAAGTCAACGTTTCCCGTAGCCATTATTTGCTACGCCATTATTTTATTTTCAGCTGGTACGTACGTAGGTATCTGAATTTATATATATATATATATATATATATATATATATGATTATTGATATAGATATATATATATATATTAATTAACGTACGTGGGTATATATATATATATATATATATATATGCATATTAATGCATTGCAGTGGAGATGAATATGATGATGGTGGTGAATGCAAAAAGTTGCAATGAAGGGCTTTCATCTGTGAAGACAGATTGTATGGGGGAGAAAGCAAACTTGCCATGCTGGCAGGAATGCCAGCGGCGTCATGGTCCTGACGCCAAAGCTTACTGCAATTCTTTCGCTCCTATTATTCCTTATCCAATTTGTTGGTGCACTTGGACTTGCTAAACCTTTTTTTTTATAAAAAAATTCTCTCTCCATCCATCTTAATAACCTCTCCCTCCCTCCCCCCCCCCTCTCTCTCTCTCTCTCTCTCTCTCTCTCTCTCTCTCTCTCTCTCTCTCTCTCTCTCTTAAATTTATAATAAGAACGTAATGCCATAAAACGGGCAACTCTGTATCAAAACCTCGCATGTGATTCCAATAATAGATCAAAAAACTTTAAACACATATGAAGCTCGAGTTTCAAATAATTAATGAATCTTTTAAAGGCTATCATTTAACCGTACGTAATTTATTTATTGATCAAAATTATATTATATTTTGTAAGGCTTACTATATTACAATTTAATTCTAAGGCTTACTATATTACAATTTAATTCTAAGCATTTTAATATTATTTTAATAAAAATAATTCAATATTTTAATGATTACAATTTAATTCCCAATGTTTACATGTTTTAACATAACTAAATAATTAATTATCATTTTTAACAAAAATGAGCCAATATTTTTTGCAATATTATATTGGATGTCTAATTCACTAGAGACTAAAGGTGTGCGAAATTGACCGGAATAACATTTTTCTCAAAAAAAGTTGAATCGTTTTAATCGCTCATTTATGTTAAAAAAAAAGGTAATCAAATTCAAGACTATTCGAGTTCAGTTTGGATATGATTGGTTCGTTCGATAAATAAATGAATACCATTTAAATAAAAATAAATAGGATAAACTTAAATATAACCTCCAATTTACTCTTCGTAGCCCCCAAATTTAATTAAATTAAAAATTATATTTTAATAAACTACTATACCCTTATAGCCACAATTTAATAAAAAACCAATGTGTATAACCCCCCCCCCCCTATATATATATATATTAAAAAAACTCATTCTATTTCTTAATCAAAATAAAACAAATTAAGCATCATTATATATTTGTATATAGCCCCTTCCCCCACAATTATCTCTTCTTGGGTTCGTCACATTTTCTTGAATACTTATTTTTTTTAATTCGTAGCATTTTTTCCATTCAACCAAACATAAATAGAGTACATGACTAATGATAAATGAGTTGCGTTGAAGATCGGAAACAAATACATAAGAAATAAATTGTTTGAGATGATGAACTGTTTTCTTGCATTGTTCTTGGATGATTTGCAATTTGGGGTGCTTTTGAAACAATTGGTTTTTGTTGAATCCAGTAGGAAGAATCAGCTTCGGACTAAAATTCTTGAATATTTTTTTTCTAGAATTTGATTGAGAATAATGATTCGCTTTCATGGAAAAGTAGTTTAATTTGAATGGCATTCCAAAATTGATAATGGTACGGAATTTAGTGTGGTTGAAGAGTTTCTCCATCAAAATGTTGTTGCCTCTTGCCTGCTGCCGTTGTTTGAATTCATTTGCATAAAAATTAGTTTCTTATTGTGAAAAATTATTCATTGTAATAGCTCTTCATGATGAGGGGAAAAATGGGGATGAACCTTGGAAGAGAAAATGACGAGAAAAAGGGATATATAAATATACAATGATGCCTAATTTATTTTATTTTGATTAAGAAATAAAACAACTTTTTCTTTTTTAATTTGATCGAATGGGTGGATTGGTGCTATACCTTGGTTTTTTATTTTTTATTTTTGAAGTTGTGGCTGTAAGATAAATAAATCTATTAAATTAGTATTTATAATTTAAATAATTTGAAGCTATAAGAAGTAATTTGGGGGTATGTTTAGAATTACCCAAATAAATAAATAAACTAGCTGCTTCGAGGCCGTGTTTGGGCTTGGGTTGGGCAATAGTGATCTGAATCTGGTCCTTCACAAACTAGGCTGAGTTTCATCCACTAAAATGAATATTCTTCTAAGAAAATATCTTTAAAATATTTCAATGTGTTAATAATGTAAAATATTATAATCTCAATCATGGATTGATTTAATGAATTCACTCGTCAACCTGGAATAAAATATAGTGCAGAAAGTGAACTAAATTTAATGATTCAGATAATTTCCAAGCCAAAAAACTCGCTGGCATTAATGCATTATGCATACATCCAAAATCCCAATCTGTGGAAAGCAAAACGAAATAATTGCAATTTGCAATTTACACAAGAATCACAACTATGAATTGTTAAGCAAATCCACGTGACTCCATTCCTATAAAAAGCAGCTGGAAAAAAACATATAATAGAAAAAACATGAATTAAAATTAAAGAAATGAGAAGTTCAAAGTTGCCTTCAGCATTCATTACATCCTGTGTTACACCGTTCTTCTCTTATCAGGTACGCATATCGATCTGATCTTCCATTTAATTTGCAATTAAATTATCTAGTATTGAGGGGATTAATATAGATATATTGATCGAAAATCTATACATATATTAAGGCAAAATCGTAGGGGCAAAATTGTAATTAAAAAAATATCAGAAAATAATGGTACAAAATAAATTAACACCAAGACTTCTTTAAGTGATCAACCTGGGGCAATTGGTAGCTAATTGTTTTCCCAAGAGGAAGGTTCCGGGTTCGGTCCACAATAAGCCATAGTAGTTGTTTGTTTTTTTCCCTTTTTTTTTTTTTAACTCTTGCCAGCCTCCTGTACCCAAGTTAAACTCTTCAGATATAGTTTTCTTTTCTTCAATCCTCAATGCATCATTTCTTCTTCTTTTTTTTTTCGAAAAAACTCTTCAGATATAGTTTTTGCAACCTCTGTCTATTTATTATTGAAAAACTCTTCAGATTAGATATAGTTTTCATTTCATCAATTGGCAATTGCAACCGCCGCCTATTTATTGTTGAAAAACTCTTCAGATTTCTTTATGTTTAATAATTTTCGTCGTATTAATTGTGGCTGCCGAAAAAAAAAAGTCTTTTGCCATTGCATAAAATGACATATATCTCTCACAGATCCGATTATCAATCGCCACTTTCTTTCAATTCTCTGTTTCAATTTCATTATTCTTTTTTTAAATTTTTTTGTGAATTTGTGAATTCAATTTTGTTTGGGATTTGCAAGAACGAGCAGGTTTGACAATGTTGATAAACCGAGTTTTTCTGGCAATGAAATGTTTGTGTGGTGGAGAGACAAGCGTTTGCAGCTTTGGTAATATTGATAACTGATCGAGTTTTTCTTGCAATGAAGTGTTTGTACGGCCGAGAGACAAGCATCTATCTCTCACCTTCAACACCCCCTAACGAATGTAGTGTCGTGTCTATGTGATTTTGATTTTGAGTTTTAATTTAATTTTGGTATAAAATATTTTTAGACATTCTACTTGCGCTTTGATGGCTCACTCTTAGTTCATTGAGGACTTTGTATTGTGTTGAGAATTTTGATTATAGATTTCACTTTTGATATATTTGTGATCCATATTTAATCGGAGTATTATGTTCTAAGTCTATTTTTTAGAGAAGAAGTGGCTGGAAGCCTTAACAGATGTGGAAATTTTTGTGTGTGAAGAAGTCTGGCGGCAAAGACGCGCGGGAGTTGTCCTTCAACAATAACTACGCCGCTATCAAATTTGACATCTGGATCATCGCCGGAATGAGTTGTTGCTGCGCCAGTGGCGTCAACAAAAGTTTCTCTTCTTCAGTACTTTGCATTTCGTTTGGCCATGTTATTTATCTTTATTTATTGGTCCGTAAATTTTCACAATATAATGATGTATTAGGTCATTTTTGGAAATTATTGTGATCCATAGGTTATACAATGTTATGCGGTTAAATGATTTTATAGCTATTTTAATATTATAAATTTCATTTAAATTAAATTACTTATTTAGTTTTAAATCAATGGATTCCATAAACTCTAAAGTCGCTAGCCTTTTAAACTTGACGTGTTAGATATGATTTGTGTGTATGTTGTTCGGTAATTTCTTAACCTAACTGCAAGTGTACATGAAAGCTAATAATATAGCAGTGAACAAGGTCGATCCACGGTGACTCAATATCAACCACTAGTTATTCTATTTATCCTACGGCTGTTATCTAGACTAAATAACTTAATGAGTGTGAAATTAACTAAATTAAACAATAAAATCAAATAAACCACCACAAGAAATGAAACAAGTAAATTAACAAATGAATAAATCAGAAGAACAAACGTATCCTAGGATTGATTAATCAACAATTAATCCACCAGTTATCTAACTCAATCTCATGCCAAAATTCCAATTCAAATCATGCTAGAGCAACCACAAATATATCCACAATCTCTTCTCAGAGCAATGCAAACGTTGATTACACATTAACTAATAACGTCTCCGTTCATTACCTAACATGCAACTCCTAAATGATCACAAGGTTAAAAGGTCTCTCAAATAATCTCAACTCTCTCGAGTGTTATTAATTACTGAGTTAATTATTCCAAATCTCGTGTTAAAACTCATCTCTCGAATTATGGATTAACACATTAAATTGCATCAATTAATGGCCAGTTAATCAACACACAATAAAAGCAAGAATAATTAAAGCATGATAAAAACCATAGACACAATGATTGAATTAAATAAAAGGGTTCATAACTGAATCATAATCAACCCTAGAATACTAGGGTTTAGTTGCCCATAGTCAAATAAACAACACAAAAACTAATCCGAAAATCCATAGTAAAACGAGAATAAAAATCTAATAAAATCCGGAAGTCAATTCTGCCTCTAATCTCGTAAAACTCGAATCCTCAGAGCTTGTTCTTCACGATGGTCTTCGTTCGTCTCTTTTCCGTGCTCTCAAAGCTTATGGTAGGGTTCCAATCCCTTAAAAATCGTGTGCACAAACCCTTAAATACTTAGTAAGAATTCGACACCGAATAGGAAACAAAAGCTGCCACCGCCTCTGATATTCGCGACCTCGTTACCGAACACATCAATCGCTACTCCATGTGGCAATACGTGGCACTGAAATTCGCGACCCCTACTGAAATTCGCGATCGGGTCGCGAATTTTACAAAGATGACCCCTGTCTCTGTAGCAACTCGACAGTTTTTCGCTCACAAGGCCGACTCGCGACTGCCACGTCAGCTCGCGAGTTTAGCTCCTTTTTTCCAGCTTTATTTCGTCCCGTTTCCTCATCTATTCTCCATATAATTTCAGGACTTCGAGCTTTGTTTCCACATACCACCTTTTAAGGACAATTTCTGCAAAATACCAACGAGTAATACCAAACTTCCAAATATACGAAAACACAAATAAACTGAGATAAAACACGCCCAAATCAACACAAACTCAACACTAACGTGTATGAAAATAAGTGTAAAATCTCAGTTTATCATATGTGTATCTACTTTCTACTAAAATCATTATATATATATAATTATCTTAATCAATATATAATCACATAACTTTTATTTGCATTTAACATCTTTAACAAAAACATCTACTAACTTTTATTCACATCAATTAAGATCTTTAACAAACAGCCCATTCTTTGGATTAATATATCGTTAAAAAGTTTAAAAAGTAAAAAAAAATGAAATTAATATATTATACAAATAAAGATGGAAAGAGAGTTTTTTTTTTTATTATTTTTGGATTGAGTTAGACAAATATATAAATATATGTATATTAATTGGTCATGTTAATTACATAGTGTTATAATTGATACAATAATATTATATTTTAATTAAATTCCAATTACTTTCTACATGCTTTTTATCATTTTATTTTTATTTAATTATTTTTCAAATTTTTTAATGTTTAAAGTTTTTATTTTATTAAATTCTTTTGTACATGTGGTTTACCAATTTGTTTTATGAAATTTATCATAATAAACTATAGAAGTTCGATTTTTAATAATTTATAGTGGGATCGATCAAGCGAAAAATTTTGTGGCCAAATAAACTTTATGCTCAATCATAGCATTTTCTTATGTAAATTTTCATTTTTGCCTATTTACGTAAATTTTAGCATTTCTATTTTTTGTTTAAATAATATAAATACTCACTTTTAATTAATCAAAATATAAAAATTTATACTATCAATTCAAATCACAGTAGTATAAAAGAAAGTTTGTGTACTGCACAATTATGTCCGTTGAATTTTGTAGATATTTTTGTATATTAGGCAATTAGATTATATTTTTCATTGCAAATTTTGACTGTATAACTTCAAACCACATATGTACTCAATTAATTTATTTGGCGCCATTTTTTTACAATGTGCTTATTATTTACTATAAGATGATATTATGTTGTTTGTTTCTTTAAATAATTATGATAATTATTGTTTATATTAATGAAATGTATGGTTGAGTTTTTTAATATATTTAAACTTTAATTTGTTATGACGTTTGTCTCACACACTTATATATGTGTGTATTTCAAATACATATATAAATATGGTCAAGTTTTGCTTTTAGCTTTTCAATTATTATAAATTAAAATAGTACCGAGCATCGCTTGGGAGACATACTAGTATAAATACAAAGCATGATGTTTGATTAATAATATAATAGTGGAGATGAAGATGAAGACAGTGAATGCAAAAGTTTGCATTAATGAAGGGCTTGAATTAGTGAAGACAGTTTGTGAAGGCGAGGAAGCAAGCGTGTCGTGCTGGCTGGAATGTCAGCGGCTTCATGGCTCCGATACCAAGGCTTTTTGTCACTCCATCGCTCCTATTTTACTTAACCCCCTTTATTGGTGCCTTTGGAATTGCTAATTAAATTATATTCTTTTCCTTTTTTACTAACTATTCAACAATCCATTCACAACATATTATTATTATTATTATTATTATTATTATTATTATTATTATTATTAAACTATATTTCAAGTTTATATGCATATCATCGAACTTTTAGTGTCCTTTAAATATGGGATCCTCATCAATGAAATAACCATCATCAAAGAAAGGATTACAAATTACATTTTGAAACTTATATTTTTGGAAATAATTCAAATGTAAACTATCAACAAAATAGTACCCATATTTTCGAAATTTTTGTAATCCTAATATTCGTTATCAATTTTCAGGCCTGAAATTTTAGTTGAGGGTGAAATTTACTTAATCAATAGTATCCCGGAACCTATTTTTAAGAGCAATTTCAACCTTAATGTTTCCATTTAGTATCAATTCTACCATCAGGTGACTAAAAACTCACTTAGCGGTACATTTTTCATGCGTATACAAGCCCTTCAAGATATACAATCCTAAAAAAGAGCATAAATCATAATTAAAATGTAATAAATCTTAATTGAGATTAAATAAATCATAATAATTAATTATTTATTAGAGGTGCCCAATGTTAACCGGACCAGCGGTTTGTAACTGCCGATTAGACAGTTTGCCCCGATTTGGAACCGTACGGACGGTTACGGTTCATAAACCGTAACCGTCCACCGAAAATACCCGGTGTGGTTCCGGTTAGGAATAGTTGAAATCACAAACCGCCGGTTAGCCGGTTAAACCAGCGGTTTGTACAATTTTTTTACGATCGATATCACGATTCGCGTGATCTCGATCCACGACTGGGAACACTCCCCTTCGGATTACTGACGTGGAACCGCCGGTTTGAAAGCACAAACCGGCGGTTTGGCCCGAAAATCGGTGGTTTGTGCTCCAAACCGGCGGTTCGGACCTTTTTTTAAAAAAAATCAAATTCAAAATTTAAATTCCCCCCCAAATTCTCACCTATAAATACCCCATCTTCTCCACTATTTTCACTTACACCAAACTCTCAATCTCTCTCTCTATATTCTAGCAATATCATTCTTAGTTTCTTACTCTATAGTTATCATCTTATTATTCTTATAATACTCACTTTCTCTGTTTCTCTCAATCACTCACTCTCTCGAAGTCATCTCTCTCATTCTCTCAATTCTCAACCAAGTGTCAATCTTACTCTTTTCAATTCTCATTCACTAATCATTATGTCTAGCCGAGGTAACCGAGCCGATAAGGGTAAAAGCAAAGTTGTTGCTGAGGGTTCCGATCATCCACGTCGTCATCGTATTCATTCTGGAGTATATATTTCTGATAGTCCTGATACGATGTCGGCTTGGCAACAACAACCGCATGAAGAATATGATCATGAAGGCGGAGCCGCTGGCAGTTTTTACAATGATCCAAGATCACAAGTCCAAATTGATGAAGAAGTTGCTAGATGGATTCAATTTGAAGAACTACAATCTCAAGAATCTCGTGCTGCCAGTGGTGATGATTTCCAGACGGAGGAGCCGGAGGAGGAGTAGATTTCTTCTGAATCAAGAGGCTCGACGCTGAAATCCGCTCTCTTCACTGTTCATTTCAGAAAGGTGCCAAAGAGGGATGAAGAAGGAGTTTTTGATTTGTATTGCAACTATTGTCCTAAGCAATACAAATTTTGCACCGGGAGAGGCTACAAGATGTACTGGGCGCACATCAACAACCACCATCAAGTCGAACTTGGTCGTGGTCAAGCTCAATCGCAACTCAACTTCTAATCGGTAATTAGTGCTAATGTTGAAAGCCAAGGTGGAGGTACGCCGTACTCATCTCAACTCTTTAGGTTTGATCTTCTTGTTGCTAGGGAACAAATGTGTTATTTTATTTATGAAGAATCTTTAGCACTTCAATTTGCTGATAGCATGAACTTTGAACATCGTATGAAAGTTGTTTATAATCCTGGTGCTCAAAGAATATCTAGAATGACCATGACTAGGACTCTTGAAAGATTGCATATAAGATATAAGTCGAAATTGAAAAATATTGTTAGCAAAATTCCTTTTAGGGTTGCTATTTGTTTTGATATTTGGTCTGATCAATATATCCGTCGTCATTATATTGCTGTCACTTTACAGTGGATTGATTATTCATGGACTTTAAATAAATGCTTAATTACTTTTCGTAGATTTCATTGCCAACATACTGCTACTAATGTTGCTACGGCTATCATAAAAATTTGCAATCAATTTAGAATGCTTTATAAAAAAATTTCCATTGGTTTTGATAATGCGAGTGCTAATACGGCTAGTATTAGAGAATTAATTCAAGCATGCAATCCAACCTTGCAAGGTAAATATTTTCATACTCGATGTATTGCTCATATTTTAAATTTATGTGTTCAAGATGGACTTAGAATATTAAACAACTTAATTCAACCTATTCATGATGTTATAGATTATATTCATGGTAGGATGAGAGTGAGACGTAAGTGGAAAAAATTCTGTAGGAAAAATGGTGTACATGCTAAAATATTTAACTTAGATGTGTCTCATAGGTGGAATTCAACTTATGAAATGCTTGCTGCAACACTAGAATATCGTGAATTATTAGTTTTCTTTTTTGCTACACATATTGAATCATTTATTTCATTATCTTCGAATTGGGATGATTGTATTGAATTAATGGAACTTTTATAAGTTTTTCAATATGCAACAAAAGATTTATCCGGTATTTATTATCCTACTGTTTGTAAATTTATGTATCATTGTTGCTTAATTGCTGCAAAATTTATTCTTGTAGTCATAAATCAGATTTGCAAGAGATGATTCTAGCCATGGTAAAAAAATGGCTGAAATATTTTAATCATGTTCCTAATATTTTTTTGGTTGCTAAAATTTTGGATCCTAGTTTTAAACTTAGTGGTACTAACAACATGATAGATAGGTATTACAAGTTTTTATCTGCTATGAGTTTTACAGGTTCCGATCCCGACGGAGAAAGTAATTTAAGTAACAATATATATTTTCCACCCACTGAAGAAATTAAAACAGATATTTATGAGTCTTTATATTTACTTTATAGAGAATATGAGATAAAATACAGTGATACTCTACTTCGTCAAACGGGGCGTTCTTCAAGTTCTAGTAGTGGTTTTTCATTAGGATTAAACACTTCATCTTCACATGGTAGTGCTTTACAAGAATTCCAATTTTTTCCAAAGTAGAGGATGTTTGAGCTATAGTCAAAATGAATTAGATATGAATGCAAGACCCTGTTGTGCCTCCCGATACTGAAAATACAGGTCCCAACAATTTTCATGTTCTTACGTGGTGGTCCCGAAATCAAGAGCGGTATCATTTGCTTGTAATTATGGCAAGAGATATTTTTGAAGTCCCAGCTTCAACAGTTGCGGTCGAACAAGCTTTCAGTCAATCTGGTTACATGTTGGACGAACGGAGATCAAACTTGATACCGGATCACCTTGAAGCACAAATCATGTGGCTGATACTGTTTCTCAGCCGATTCCAGCTGCTCCTGCCACTGATGTTGTTTTCCAGGCTGCTCATGCAGCTGATGATGCTGGTGTGCCTCCCACTTAAGCCTTGTCATTTATGGCAACCATTAAGGAGGAGAAGAAGTAAGAAGGGCGAGAAGAAGTTAAAGAGAGAAAGTCGTGAAAGGAGAAGAAGAAGACTACGAAGACATGGGGAGTGTTCGCAGCTTGTGTGAAGTTTATGAACTTCTTTGAAGTCAAGAATGCAAGACAATGTCTGTGATGTGGTGAAACTCCCAGCATCGTTCTAGGGGGACTTCTAGTAACTGTGCTAAACATTTATCCTTTATATATCGCTTTTTGATATATATATATATATATATATATATATATATATATATATATATATTTGATCTGCGAGTTTATTCATGCGTTGTGCAGATCGTTGATTATTGTCTACCATAAACGCCAAATGGGGAGATTGTTAGTACCATTTTATAGCACTAAGTTTATTTTGGCGATTTATGTTCGACGAAGTGTTCGAGGAGATGTGCTTGAAGTAATGTGTTGATTTTGCTATGCAAATTAATGAATAATTGGTGAACTGTTCTCTCTGATGCTCCAGACATATTCCCGAACGGTGATATTTATGGCAGTTTCCATATTAAGATGATCTTGTGTGGACGAGTTTGGAAAGCCAAGATCTGATCGTTTGACTACCTTTTTGGAGTAGATGGCATGCTGATTTAGACCCTTCATATCATGAAAGGTATCTACACTAATATGGAAAGAATCACAAACCCTAAATCACTTACCTTGTTGATGGAGATTGAAAATCAAGTCAACAAAGGAAACGTGAAGTATAAGAATGCGGATTCATTCAACAATCGGTGGTTCACCCCCAACATATTTGATTCTCTAAAGTGAGTGTTTGAGAGTCGTTGGTTTGTGATTTATTGTAATAGCTAGAAGTTGTTCCCTAAACTGTTCAACGTGATAGTCTAGTATTGAGTGTTTTTGAGTGAAACACGTGAGGAATTTTGTTAATCCTTTTTGTACGCAATCTCGAAAGAGATTGTAAGTCGAAGTCATGGGTAGCTAGAGGGAGTCTAGTATCACGGTTGTGAGGGGATCTCATAGCTTTCGTTCAATAAAAGAGTTCGTGAAGAAGAACGGGTGGCATAAGAAGGGAGTCTTGTATGTGTAAGTTCCTCAATACACTTCATGAAGGAGTAGTGAACGAATCTTCAAGTTTGAGTGAAGTCCCCCAGAGTAGGTTGATTAACCGAACTCGGTTACCAATCTCGTGCGTTCTTTTACTGCTTTTATTTATTGTTCTTGCTTCTGTTCCTGCCATATTCAAGAACACTTGCATGCAGTAACCATAAACACATAATGTGCACAGATTACGGTTTTTCAGCTATCATCTTGTGCATCTAATAGAGTGATGTATGTGCGTCTCATATAAGCTCTTATAATTATATACAACTGATATATACAAGTACTGTTTGTTTGCCGTGCCTTTACGCTTGATATAATGTAAGCTTGTGTGTTTATATTAATGATTGCAAGATGCTTTTAGGAGGTTGGATCTTGTTTGAATTTTATGTTGTTGAAGTGCTTGCTTATAAGACTTGGTTATAATATGTGTTGAGATTTGAAGATGATTGTCATTCAAATTTTTAGAATTGATTGGCAGCTTTATCACTACTTGACAACTTTAGCAACCTGACCTTTTCTGGAAGTTAGAGCTATCCAATCGTGATTATAGTACTAGTCCAATTCCACATAGTCTGTACCAGATACTCATTCGAGCATGCTCATAATAGTTTGAGAGACTTGCTTTCTTCTATAAGTCCTAGAGGTCTTTCAAATTGTTCATTTTCTAGTTGTAATTTCGATATTAATTCAAATTAACTATATCACAATATCTCATACTCTTGATGTATGCCGTTATACCGGAATTTTTAAAAATTCATATTATAATTGTACGGAAAATTTTCAATATTTTTCTAGTATGATATACTTAATGATTGACTTTCGCCCAGCCTTAATGAAAGTTCCGAGTCCAAGTTTGGGTCTGGGCGAGGGTCGCTAGAGTGATCTAATTAAATTCGTGCCAAACTATATAGATATATTCCTGAGCTAAGTTCTATTAGGCCCAATTTATATACTTTAAACCAGCCTCAGTAACCCTTTCTCCCCACCCCACCACATTTAAATGAAACATTCTACTGTAGATTGATTTGTCAATGTTTGGTGTATCTCATTTGGAGTCGAAGATATTTGAGGACAAGATCTTTTCTATGTATACTTGAACTTGCACGAAATCAAAGTTCATGGATTTACATAAATAATTTTTGGTAAAGATGATTAAAAAAAAAACATGGAGTGTCAATCAATTAGCCCAACAACACAAGATCGATAACATTACTAAAAAAATTGTGTGAGACCAATTAGATCATCTTATGGATCAAAATTCATATAACGGTGTAAGATCCGGATTAAAATCCATATTCAATTGTATATTTTTAGTTTTCTTCATGTTTGATTGTGTTGGGATAATGTAGATCTTGACCCGTGCGTAAGATTGTCTTATGTAAGACTCTCTCTTTATTTTTCACCATCTCATTCCTCCGTCAAGTTTATTTTTTCACCCTCAAACAAATGCATCGATAATCAAACATAGGAACCCTCGTTCCAAATTCAGGAACGAGAATCATTATGGATTTCATATTGGGGAGAGGTCAATCACAATAAGAATGATGATAATTGCAATGTTTTTACTTGATTCAAACTATATAATAATGAATATTCTAGCTTATGATAGATAATGCTTGGTGCAGTTTCAATTTTAATTGATTCATTAATTTTATTATTATTATTATTATTATTATTATTATTATTATTATTATTATTATTATTATTATTATTATTATTATTATTATTTGGCAGGGCTGAATTGGCTTTGGTTGATTGAACGTGTATTTTCAATTAATGCTTTTAACTCAATTAATTAATAGGGTTTTAAAAATGCTATTTGGCGTAGTTTTCCGACGACAGGGATTGGGTTTTATCATTGAAGATTAATTACCCATTTGCATGATTTGTATTGTTGCGTACACAAGTAATTACAGAGCAAGAGTTGAATATTATACATACATCCCAACTCCTATTACGGAAATTATTAATTACAAATATTTGCTCAATATTCTCTGCAAGAAATTTCAATAACCCCTGATCCCATCCATAATCAACTTCAACTAATCCACATAAAATCATCATGGCCTTATAAAAAGTTACGTACTACTGTGAACTCTGACACAGGAAGAAAATTAAAAGAAAATTAAAAGAAATGGCAAATTCAAAGTTTTCCGTGGCTATTCTCTGTTACGCCATTCTTCTACTATCAGGTACGTACATCATATATTAATTCCATCGCTTCAATTGGATTGTATTATATTATATCTCTTGATTGATATGATATCATCTTCCATTTAACAACCATGCATATAGTCTTTTATATATTAAAATAAAATATTTATTAATTAGCTAGCTTTTGATTATTATTTAGTAATAATTAAATGGATATTGATCGATGTGCATATATGTGGGGTACGTAATTATTTAATTGAAATATATATATGTAGTGGGGATTGATGCAAAAGAGTGTAACGAAGGACTTCCATGGGTTGAGACGGATTGCTTTGGAGAGGAAGCAACGACGCCGTGTTGGGCGGAGTGCTACAAGCGCCATGGAACTAATGCTAAGGCTTATTGCCGCAGTGTCGCTCCTGTTTTGCCTACCCAAGTTTGCTGGTGCTCTTGGACTTGCTAGACATATCTCATCTTCTTTTTATTTATATATTTGTGCATTCATATATAAATTTTTAATTTCTCAACATGTGTTATATTTGAGTTTGCTATCCATATTCATATAAATAATGATGTTTCTTCACTTTGCATGTCCAACCACTCTTGCTCCATCTCTCTTGACCCTTATATTATATTTGAGTTTCAATTCATATATATGAATTGTGATGTTTCACTTTCACCTATATACCAATCTTAACGCAGATGAAATTCTCTATCACACGTTAGTTTGTGATACATCATATACAACATCGATTTCAATTTTGCTCTTGTTAGTTGGAGTTCATTCTACCCAATTATTTTTTAGTATTAACTTTTTAAACAATCAATTATTAATTATAGTTAATTCCAAAAATTAAATATTAAAAAATAACCATAATAATTTTAATTGATTAGAATGAATCATAATTAATAAGCATAAAATTAAACTAAATCACACGGAATTAAAATCGAAAAAGGTGTGTTGACTAAGTTGTATGTGTTCTAATTAAAATGGAACTGAAATCGTTTAAAATAAAAAAATTATAAGGGAACTGAAATCATTCTCGTCTAACTCACAATCAGATAGCATAAAATAATAATAATAATAATAATAATAATAATAATAATAATAATAATAATAATAATAATAATAATAATAATATCCCAATTAATTTTGGCAATTAACGCAAACACAGAAAAGGTTTCCCTCCTTAGTCATTTTAACACACTGGGCAACGGAGTGAGCTCCAAACTTGTTCAAACACAAATCGAAACATGGTTTAAGCTTCTGCGGATCCCTATCGCACGGCTGATTCGGGAATTGCGTAACTGTGCACTTCTCATCAACAATGCTCCTTCCGTTAACTAACAAAACACACTTAATTATTATTCAAACTACATATATAAAAATTGTGTTCTGGTTGCATAACAGGGCCAAAGTTTATAATTTTAATTTATTTAAAACGGTTCCATTGATATGCAAATATAAAAGAAAATTAAATATTTAAATACATGCCTGATAAAAGACCACATAGGACGAGGACGAGCTTGAGCACTGCGAATTTCATCATCTTTAATTAGACTTTAGGCAACCAATTCTCTATGTATCGACTAATTATTATTTTGAAGAGAAAAGATTGCAATTATAATGGATTAGTATTGATCACCAATCTTTTATAGACAAACATAATTCAGATTATATCTATCCATATTATCCCAACCTGCAAATAGTGAGCGAAGCAATTAATTAAAAGCTACCTTTACAGATTTTATGGAGAATTTGATTAATCCCTCCCTCCCATTCACAGGCTCATTGAATTTTTCACTACGATTCAGAACAAAATTATTGGAAAAAATAATTAAATAAGTAAATTTCAGTATGTCCATCTTTATTTCTTTGATAATGAATTAATGTTCAATGCAAACATATTAAATATGAGTATATATTACTCTATGAGCTAAATATATATATAGAAACTAACTTATATATTAAGACATCCAAAAAAGAAAATCAAGCATATATATATGGGACAGAGAGAGTATAAACATAGGTAATGCACGTTGTGTTTTACTATTAAATTATGAGTTTATCCTTTTAATTTTTTCTTCAATTTTAATTTATAATAAAATGTGAAAGAAAGTAGAAGAGTTGACTTAAAAATAAATTTGGGTCAAAATATTGAAAATAAATTTTCATCCCATGATTTTAAATTAATTGTAAAAAAATAAATTACTTTTGACTTAAATTTGACCGAGAAAAACTTGTCATTCCAAGTTATGGAAACTAAAAGTGATACAAAATGTATTATTAAGAAATCAAAAGAAATAAAAAGGGAAACATATATGGTACTAAAAAGACAATTTTCCTACATCTTGTATGTACAGAATGTCAGTAAATTGGCTGCAAAATATTATCTGCCAAAATTATGAATTTGTATTAAAAATGAAACAAATTATGAAAAAAATAGCTTATCAATGAAATGTTCGAGTACCAAATATAAAATATATATTATGAAACTCGCGCGAACATCGTATTCGCTATATTTTCCAAGTTAATCTGAAATATTCAAATAATTTGTTTATTAATTTTTTAATGGGGCAATAATATTTCATTAAACAAACATAACGATCGAAAACTGACCTTTTGATTTCATCTGAAATTTATTTATATTAATTACAACTTAAATTCTGAATAATAATTCTGACCTTTCGTCTTGTTTGGAATGACCAGTGGTGGAGTTGTGTAACCGTGTAAATTTGAGGTTAAAAGTATCAAATTTGAATCCTACCACTGACACCACCATGTGTGAGCATGTGACACTTAATGAGTTTATTCAGTACGCATTTTATTAGTGTGGTTACAAGTTTTTTTTCGTTTTAGATGTCGAGGGTAACCCGCAGCCGCTACCGTGGTACGCACTGGGTAAACTCCAAGTCAGGTGTGACAGGCTCACACCTAGTGGTGTTGGTGGTGGATCGAACTTGAGACCTTTGGCCTCAAAAAACACCACTCCACCGTTAAGCATCCCAAGGGGACAAGTTTTTTTTTTTTTTTTACTACAAGTAGTGTGGTTACAAGTTACCTCGACGTAAAATAAAATAAAAGTAATAATTTTAACCTTCTCTCACCAAACGTCAGAAACTCGGATTTATTACCGAGTGTCGTGTTTAGACTGTTCACTGTTGGGCCATGAATTCAAGTAGATTTGCCTCAGATAGAGGGAATAAATATTTGTCACAGTTGTATAAATTTATGTATAAATGTTGTGATGTTTCCATTACATGATACTCGGCCAATAAAATTAATTAATTTGACCAAAATCGAAAGAAAGAGTTTGGTGAAAAGGACTCACTATTTCGGCAAATATTTGAGAGGTAAGTAATTAAAATAAATGTTTTACGAGAATCACTTGTGTGCGCACCATCATCAGGCGCATCGACCGGGTTAACTCCATAAAAAAAAAATCTTTTAAAATCAGTATCAGCAGTAACACTAAAAAGTATCACTCTAAAGACCAAAAGTATCACTTGTATCTTTAAAAAGTATCGATCAAAATAAATAAATAAATAAAAAACCGTCAAAATCATTATCAACCATAACACTAAAAAGTATCACTCAAAATTCAAAAAGTATCATCTGTATCATTAAAAAGTATCACCTATTTTACCATTTTTTTTGCGGGTTGATCAGGTCAACGCGCGTTCACCCGCGTTTGATCCGATCAAAAGCGTTGACCATGTGATATAAATTTATATACATTTAATGCATTCAAATTTTTACCATGTTTTACATATAGCAAAACAACTACTCATAGATATACGTACTATCTATATATATATTGATTAAAAGAGGTTGTTGTGTTTCTTTTTTTTCATTAAAACAGAAAAGAGATTTTATGGTTTACTTGAACGAATATTTAATTTATGGACCAATATTAGATGTTAGATTTCTACTTAGTCAATAGTTGCTAAAAGAAAAAAAAAATGATAGTTTGGGGGTCAAAGATTAAAATCAAATTATTTGATATTTGTTGGAAATTGATTATTATAATTAATTTAATTGACTATTTTAATTAATTTATAAATTATGTTTTCATTTGTAAAAATGAAAAATTAGTTATCAATTCACAATCTACGTTTCATGTAGATGAATTTTGTATATTTATGATCTCAAATCCGATTTCGGGAGACAGATATAGTAATTATTAAAGTTGACAATTTAAAATATGGAAGAGTGACGTGTATGACTGAAGTGGTGCGTCGTGCGGACAGCCGAACCAGTGCGCCGATTCAAGTTTAATTATTCTTGAATCATTGGCTTGGAACATTGCACCACTTTTTCCTAAGGCTTGAGGTGATTCAAATGCAAACCACCAGCTCCAACTAAGACATTCATTCAGTTGAGGTGGTTAAACATAAACCATGAACCATTACCTTCAATGGTTGTATCCGTTCAGTGAAAATGGTTCAAATATAGAACAATGGCTTGATCTATTGCTTCCATTCACCTAAGGAGCTTTAACCACCAATTGGTGGTTCGAACAATTGCATCCATTTGATCAAGAACAATTGGATTGTGTGGATTAATCAACCAACATGATCCAATGACCTAGATTGATCCGGATCGAAATAATGTCACCATTTCGTAAAGAGACATTGATGAGATTTTTCTTTCACAACAATTCAATCAACACAAGCTTTAATTAACCAAATCTCAATTATGCAAGTGAACATACGGAGCATAGGAGACCGGGTCGAACACGGGGAACTAAATGCACAAATGAGTCTACAAGTACCATCACATCGAACATTTTCACTAGTTAAACCACTCGAAATGTTTTTGGAGAATTAACTAGAAAAACAAGATTTGCAATATTTAACGAAGATAGCAACACAAAAGGGATATAAGCGAATAAAAACTTAATAAAAATCTCAATTAGAAATAATGGCTCTAGGACATTGTTCATTAGTGAAAACTTGTTCATTAAACAATGGATTCATGCATAATCTCCCCAAACAACAATTGATACCAAATTTAGTCGAAGTCCTCTCTCGAGCAACTAAGACCTTTCAATTAAACTCAATTCCCCTATCTCTAGGGCTAAATTGTAATTTAATCTAATCAAGCATAATCAATCAACAAACATCAATTAAACATTAATCTCTCGATCTAATGCAAAATTGAAACCATAAATCATTTACACATGCACAATTGATTCTCTCGAACTCAATTATACACCAAATTCTATCCTAAGATGGCCAATCAAAGAATAGAAGCAAATAAACCATGATTTATGGGAAAGAAGGGGAAGATTAAGCAATAACCCATGTTTAATTTACAAACCCATCACCAAATCACAATACCCTAGATACCTAGAAATTTAGCTATCCATAATCACAATAGAGAAAAACATCACATAAAAGAAAAACATAATAGAGGAGGAGAAAAAACCCAAAAACTTGAATATAGATCTTCAAAAACTTCTTGAATCTTCCATACACCAAGCTCCAAGCTCTCACAACTCTTTCTTACTTTAAAATTGGCAAAATATCAAAAGTCTATCCCATTTTTCGAACTAAGGATGGCTTTTATACTATGAAAGCAAAAATGGAACAAAAATCCGGATATTCCCGAAAACAAGACATAGGGGCGCGACACGGGGCCGGTCGCGCCCCGTGGCTCACGCCGCGTGGAGTGAGGCGCGACCCCAGCTGGCCCGGGTCTGGGTTGCACCGCATTGCAGGTGGTTGAAAACACGCTGCGAACGTCGAGCCGCGGGTCGCGCCGCGTTGCAGGTCCTGCCCTGCCTCCCGGTTCCGACTCGGTCTTCGTGCTTTCTCGCCCGTCCGATCTAGCTTTCGGGTCCCTTTCGATGCGCACTTCGATCCTCGAGTCCCGGGTTGCTCATTTTAAACTTGTTTTCTAAATAATCGGTGTTAGCAACACTTATTCTAAATAACGACTAATGTTACCCTAATTGATTACTAAACAAACTTAAAACAAGATAAAAACAAACGAAATAATGCTCGGATTAGGACTAAAATACGAGCATGTCAACTCCCCCAAACTTGAACTCTTGTTTGTCCTCAAACAAGCATTTGGAAAGAACAAGGAAAGATCTAGACTAGAAGGAAACACATAACCACTAATGCCTCAGCTTTTTGATCAACAATCCATATGCAAAGAACAAGATCAAAGCTTCATATCATAAGAGTAACAATCATGAGGAAATTGACCACTCTCTTTGAAAGGTAGTTCTTATCACAACGATCCTCACACATGGAGATAAGGGACAAATTTTCACTCAATATCAAGTAATAAAAGCATACCACCATAAGCTTGCAAAATAACTCAACATGATTCACCAATGTGCTCTAAACTAGAATCACATAGGTCTTTAGGGTTGTAGCGTTCGGCTCTTTGGACGGGTAGGGAAATTTTAAGTAGGAGTGACTCCAAGTCCTTTCCACATCCTAATAACATTCCAAACCTAGTAAAACTAAACATTTTCTTCTACCCCATATCACACAAAATGAGCAAGCTTAAGCAAAAGACGGATGATCCTTAGCCTCTTCTTTTTCTTTTGATTCATTCCCCTTAAGACATTGGTTCACACATTCTTCCACAAGGAACTAAAGTCGGCATTAGATTCATTTTTTTCCAATTCAATTAAACATCACGACTCTAATGATTTCCATTTTGTTTTTTTCATTTCAAGGGGAAGGTTTTGAACTCCACATTTCTAGGCTTTGAAACTTGTTTCACAAATTTTTTTCTATCCGAATTTTTGCTCCCCACGATTTTTTTTGAAACAACAATTCCTTTATTCCTTAAATTCCTCTACCCCGGGCTATTTAACAAATATCAATCACCAAAGTCTCAACGAGGCTAACAAGGATAAATTTCAAAGGAATGAATAAATAAGGCTCAAAATTTCCGACAAAAACCGCCTTAGGTCATCTTCAAGTTCTAAGCACATATAGAATACATAAAAGTTATGAAGCAAGTTCTAGAGATGCAAATATCATTGACACATCACACATGAAAGAACAAAATATGCCCAAATCTCACAAGTAGCTGGAGATTAAGCCAAATTTCCACGATTTTTAACTCGAATGATACTTCGGCTTAACACTCTTCTCACGCATGCATTTTTCAACATTCTGCACAATCATAAAAAAAAATCATCATAGGCTCGGCATGATTTCCATATCTATCTTTCCCTGTTTCCGTCACCAAATTAGTCAAGACAACACAAGCTCAAGCAGGAAAAGATTACCACACACGATTAAAGCCTAATCCAAGCATTTACTATTACAGACCCAAATATATAATAGAAATGATCCTAGAAATCAAATAAATCCATACAAACCAACATAACATACTAAATCCAAGTATCAAATCCTAATAACAGTCATCCCAAATATCAGAAAAATTAAAATAAAGATAGATAGAGGGCGATTACCGGTCACCACTTCATACCCCCTCCCCCAAACTTGTTCCATTCCAAAGGAAGGACAAGTTTGAGTGGAAAGATAGTGGGACCGAAATCGAGGGGTAGACTCTGTCACTCATCAGCAGGAGGACGGCGTGGAGTGGAGTCCGATGGCGGCTGATACGGTGGATACGGGTACGGGGGTAGGGGTACGGAGGGTAGTGCTGATATGGTGACATCTGTGGTGGTCGCTGATGTGATGCTTCCTGTCCAATCCACTGGCCCATCATGCTCTCCATGCTCGACTGGAAGGTAGTGAAGCTTCCCTGCAGGCCTTGAATCTCAGCACTTATACCAGTAAAATGAGTCTCGATCTCCTCCTCCAAACCTGTGAAGCGAGCATCAAAACTCTCCTGCAACCCTGTCAGACGAGTGTCAATCTCGGACCGCCATTCTCCAAATCGGGAATTCATGTCCACCCGCATAGTGCCCATGTTAGCCGTCATGTCATACATTAGATTCTCCAGAGTACCAAAGCGGTCATCCTGAACGTCTTCCCTAGTTCTACGGGTTCCTCTCGGCTGAGCCTGTGACGTGGATCCACCAACATCATCCGTCCTCGGTGTCCTCCGTGGTGTGTCTCCAGATGTGGTAATCAATGCAAGATGGGTCGGTGTATCCATCATCCAATTCTCCTTTTCATCAAAAGTGGAGACATTGGTCAAGGCTGGATTCGGAAGCGGGAACTGACGCTTGTTGGTCAGGAGGAAATCAAATGGAGCGGATGCAGAGTTGACAAACTTAGCATTCCGGAGATGCTCCATGTTGAGGGCTCGAGATCCGGGGCAAGATTGATAGTTGGACAAGTCGATGTCCAACATAGCTGCAATTGGGGTGATCAAGCCCCCTACACAAAGAGTACCCGTCCTGGAGTTTGTTTGTCTTTGACATTGCACGAGGAAATGTGCAGCAAAGTTCACCGGGATAGCATTAAGCATACACCATAAGATATAGAGCTCTTGTGTCCGAAGTCCACTATTCTCTTGGCGGGCAAGCACAGTAGAAGATAGAAGTTTCTGCATATACCGGAAGACAGGATTGGGCAAATGGGAAGCCTTGGTTTTGCTAGAATCATAATGTAGACTATTTGGGTTTGCCTCCACCACACTGTCATGGAAATCATCAAATCGGAAGGACGGGTGAGGGTGGAAGGTCCCATTAGTTGGAGTTTGGAACATCGTGTTGAGGCGTTCCACAGTGAACCTCCAGTCTTGATTCCCAAGTCGGAATGTGCAAGAAACAGGCCCTCGGGATGGAGTTTGTTTCACCTTTAGGGTGGAGAGAAACTCACGGACAAGCATGGGGTACGTTTTCCAATCATTCTCCCCCAAAATATGCATCCAACCAATTCGTCGTAAGAGCCCAACCACACTCTCATGAATCCCCAATTTCCTTGTTGTGTTGGCATCCAGAAATCGAGTAGCAGCAACTTGAAAACCCCTAGCCAACTTTAACCACCTCTTCCTATGTTCATAATCCTCCAAATGAACATTTACCAAATCGGGGTCATTGGCCCCCATATTAAGAGGGGGCATGAGGGCACGATTGTTGTTAGGCTCGGCATCCTCTTGTTCCTCTTCTTCCTCATCTTCCTCTTGTTCCTCATCTTCGGATAAGTCGAGTACTTCCTCATCTTGGAAATCGTCGTCATCCATGAGCCGTCTTCGGGCTCCCCCCGTTTGTCGTCCCCTACGAGTTTTCACCATTCTTGCAGGGGGAGCGTCGGGCTTAAGTACCTTCCAAAACAAAATGAAATGTGATGTTAAATGGTTTTAACAAAGATGTGGGACACACGAGATGGTTGCAAGGGCGTATAAAAAACTAAGGACTTAACATTTGAACCTCAAACCTCATGCAAACAAACCCTTCTAAAAAAACCAATCATACAAAATGTCCTCATGCACTACCTCATCCAATCATTCATTGAAACAATATGGTAAAGCAAGTTGACAAAGTATTTGTAAATGGGGCATAAGAGCAAAGCACACTCATGTTTGATTCAAAGATAGTCATGAAGTATAGAACAATCCCCCAAATATTAGTCTAACCTTGCTAATCCTTATCACAAAAAAAATTCCCTCCAAGCAAAACATATTATTTCAAGCATATTGGAACAAGAAATTTGCCCAAGTAAAGAACGAGCCCCCAAAATGACTACACAAATTCCACAACATACTTATCCTTCCAAATGAAACACATAAAAATTCCTAAAAAGTATGGAATTGCATAGATTGAAGATGATATGGCAAGAATTTCTCATCAACATGATTTTCCCCCAATTTTTAACTTTGGAACCCTAGATTTGGGCAAGAATAAGGAATTTCCACTACATTTCCACAAACATGTAAATTGAAAGCATACCCAAGGTTCTTAAACTAGGAATTCCAAAATAGAAGCAAGAAACTTGAAATATAACCATACAAAACCAAGTTACCATTAACAACCCCCATTGGAGAGCTTGAAAAACCAAGAACTTGCTACCATGAAGAAAAGAAAGAACATGGGGAGAAGATTCATACCTTGAGGAGGTTGTGCCTTGGGATGGAGTAGAAGAAGCACTAGAGACGTGTATGAGTGTGTGAGTGTGGAGAGGTGGGAGTGAAGTGTGAGAAATGAAGTGAAAGGAAGAGGGAAGGGTTTAAAACCCGAAACAGACGGGCGCGACCCGGGCCGCACCGAGCGCCGGGTCGGGTCGCGCCTCCCAAGCGCGACTCAGGCGGGGTCTGCGGCTCGGGCCGCGTTGCAGGTGAGCATTTTTCAGCTGCGGACGCAGGACCAGCCACTCGCATTTCTGGCTCCGGGTCGCGCCGCGTTGCAAACGCCCTTGGTAAGTTGGCTCGTTCCGCCCTTTTTCGACACTTCATTCCTACTCAAGCTGCTCATATGCTCAAAAACACCAAAACTAAGAAAACAACACTACAAAAGAACACACAAAACCATAACTACAATGTACACCGAACACAAGATAATCTAAAAACTATAAAAAGAAATACGAAAAAGAAAACACACACAAGATGAACAAGAAAATGCAAATAAATAAAAAGCATTGGGGTGCCTCCCAATAAGCGCTAAGTTTAATGTCGCTAGCTCGACGTAGTACCAAGGCATCTAGGCGTCGTTGAGGTAGCACACAAACACCACTTCTTTCTCCTCTGGCTTATAAAACTTTTTAACCCGATGCCCATTCACCACGAACAAGCTTCCATCCTTGCCTTTGAGTTCAATTGCCCCACCATCAAAAATTCGGGCTATGATAAACGGACCACTCCATTTGGTCTTAAGTTTTCCGGGAAAAAGCTTGAATCTCGAATTGAACAAAAGAACTTCATCTCCCGGTGTGAGGTCTTTTTGTCTCAAGAGCTTGTCATGGTAAACTTTAGCTCTCATCTTGTAAATGGACGAATTTTACAAAGCCTCCATCCAGAATTCCTCTAATTTATTCAATTTGAAGATTCGCTCTCCAACGGATGACACGGGATCAAGGTTCAACTTCTTGGTGGCCCAAAATGCTTTATGTGAAAGCTCAACGGGCAAATGACAAGATTTTCCGAACACTAGTTGATAGGGAGACATTCCTAGCGGGGTCTTGTAAGCCGTGCGATAGGCCCATAGTGCTTCATCCAAAAGTGAAGCCCAATCTTTTCCATTCGTGCGAACCACATTTTGAAGTATTTGCTTTACTTCCCGGTTTGCCAACTCGGCTTGACCGTTGGCTTGAGGATGATAAGGTGTCGTTATCTTGTGCTTAACTCCATGTCTAGCAAGCAATGCTTCCATCCATTTGTTGCAAAAGTGTGAGCCACCATCGCTCACAATAGCTCTAGGGACTCCAAACCTTGTCAAGATATTCTTTTTGAGAAATTTGAGAACAACTTTTGCATCATTTGTCCTTGTTGGAGTGGCTTCAATCCATCGTGACACATAGTCTACGGCTAGCAAGATGTAGAAATTTCCTTCAGATGCAACGAACGGTCCCATAAAGTCTATTCCCCACACATCGAAAAGCTCAACTTCAATGGTATTCTTCATGGGCATTTCATCCTTCTTAGATATAGATCCCATGCGTTGACATTTATCACAACTCCTAACAAACTCTCTTGCATCCTTGAAAATGCTTGGCCAATAAAATCCACTTTGGTAAATTTTTCTAGCCGTCCGATTAGCTCCAAAATGTCCCCCACTCAATCCCGCATGGCATGCTTCTAGTATTTGTCCCCATTCCTCTTCGGGCACACACCTCCTCAAAACTAGATCTGCACACCTTCTAAACAAAAACGGTTCATCCCACACAAAGAATCTCAAATCATGGAAAAATTTCTTCTTTCGATACCCTTCCAACTCTTTCGGTGCAATTCTCGCCACCAAATAATTCACTATATCCGCAAACCATGCCATCTTCATCGTACCCACAACGAGGATTCTTTCATCTGGGAAGCAATCATCGATCTCCATTTTGTCATCTTGATTTTCTTTGGTATGCTCCAAACGAGATAGGTGGTCGGCCACCACATTCTCGCACCCCTTTCGATCTTTAATTTCCACATCGAATTCTTGTAGGAGAAGAATCCACCGTATAAGTCGGGGCTTGGCATCCTTCTTGGCAAAGAGATGCCTCAATGCGGCGTGATCCGTGTGGACAATTGTTCGGGCCCCAATAAGATAGGGCCGGAACTTGTCAAAAGCAAATACAACCGCCAACAACTCTGTTTCAGTGGTTGTGTAATTAATTTGTGCCGGGTCCAAAGTTTTGCTTCCATAGTAGATCACCCGGAACAACTTCTCTCTCATTTGCCCTAAAGCGGCTCCCACGGCTACCTCGCTCGCATCACACATGAGCTCAAAGAGTTCACTCCAATCCGGGGCAATGAGGACCGGGACCGTCATTAGGGCCTTCTTCAGCGTCTCAAACGCCTGCACACATTCGCCATCAAAAACAAAATCACTAGATTTTTCAAGCAATTTACACAAAGGTTTAGAAATTTTTGAAAAATCCTTAATAAAACGCCGATAGAACCCGACATGACCAAGAAAACTTCGGACACCCTTTTCATTGGTGGGGGGTGGAAGTTTCTCAATGGCAACTATTTTGGCTCGATCCACCTCTAACCTTGCAGAAGACACCTTGTGGCCAAGGACTACTCCGTCTCTTACCATAAAATGGCATTTTTCCCAGTTCAAAACAAGGTTAGTTTCTTCACAACGCTGCAAAACTCGGGTTAGGTTGTTCAAGCAATCATCCAAAGAGTTCCCAAAAACCGAAAAATCATCCATGAAAACCTCAATTATCTTTTCAATCAAATCATGAAAGATTGACATCATGCACCTTTGGAAAGTAGCGGGCGCATTACACAATCCAAAAGACATTCTTCTAAAAGCAAAAATTCCATAAGTGCATGTGAAAGCGGATTTATGTTGGTCCTCGGGTGCAATTAAAATTTGGTTATATCCGGAATATCCATCTAAAAAACAATAAAACTCATACCCGGTCAACCTATCAAGCATTTGGTCAATGAAAGGTAATGGAAAGTGATCCTTTCTAGTGGCCGCATTCAATGCACGGTAATCAATACACACCCGCCACCCGTTCACAAGCCTAGTAGCTATCAATTCATTGCTTTCATCCTTTACTACGGTCATTCCTCCCTTTTTTGCTACCACTTGGGTGGGACTCATCCACTCACTATCGGAAATAGCATAGACTATACCCGCATCAAGCCATTTAAGAACTTCCTTCCTAACCACTTCTTGCATTATGGGGTTCAATCGACGTTAGGGTTGGACACGAGGTTGGTAATTTTCTTCTAGCAAAATTCTATGCATGCAAATTGTGGGACTAATCCCCTTCAAATCCCCAATGGACCACCCTAACGCGGACTTATGCTTTCTCAAAACTATAAGCAACTTATCAAGCTCACATGAAGATAACAAAGAAGACACAATTACAGGGTATGTTTCATTTGGACCCAAGTAAGCATACCTCAAGTGGCTCGGGAGTGGTTTCAATTCTTCCTTCTTGTCTTTCTCTTCACCTCCTTCCTTTTTCCAAACTTCCTCTTTGCCATCCCTTAATGGTAAGAAACGATTTCCTCGTCTTGGGATTTCCTGTAGAGAATCAAGAGCAAACACACAATCCACAATATCGATGTTATCATCAAAAGCATCAAGAGAGGAGGAAGAGTTAAGAGGTGCAAACATAATGGTTTCAATGGGATCTTGAGAGATGTATCGCTCTATCATTGTCTCTTCAACACATTCTTCAACAATCGTTATCACTTTACAATCCTCCATTCTCCCAAATTCCTCATCATCTTCATGAAACTTCATAGCATTATAAATTGAAAATGTACTACTTTCATCATTCAAGCGGAGCGTGAGTTCCCCTTTTGACACATCAATTAGTGTCTTCCCCGTTGCTAAGAATGGTCTTCCCAAAATAAGTGGCACATTCTTATCTTCCTCCATATCTAAGACAACAAAATCCACGGGGAAAATGAAGTCATTCACCTTCACAAGGACATCCTCCACAACTCCTCTCGGATAAGTCAAGGACCTATCCGCCATTTGCAAGCATATCGTTGTCGGCTTGATTTCCCCAATATTAAGCTTCAAAAAGAACGACAACGGCATAAGATTAATGCTTGCACCCAAATCACAAAGGGCTTTCTTCTCATGAAAATCTCCAATGGTGACGGTGATGTTGAAACTCCCGGGATCCTTCATCTTGGCGGGAAGTTTCTTTTGAATCAAGGCACTACAATTTTCCGTCAAACTCACAGTTTCAAAGTTGCCCAATTTCCTCTTTCTCATCACTACGTCTTTGAGAAATTTGGCATAGCTTGGCATTTGTTGAAGGGCCTCCACAAGTGGGAGGTTGATTTGAATCCTTCGAAATATGTCAAGAAATTTAGAGAATTGCTCTTCATTTTTAGACTTTTGAAGTCTTTGAGGGTAAGGTATGTTTGCATGTGATCCGTCTACCTTCTTTGGTGGAAGGCTTACCTTTCCTTCAATGGATTCATCTTACTTGACATTCATTTCCTCTCCTACCACTTCTTCTTCTTCTTTCCCTTCGTCAGTGGATGTCTCATCATTTTGTGGTGGCATTTCCGGGCCCTTATATGTGGTCCCACTCCGTAAGGCAATGGCTTTGCAATCCTTTGGGTTCACCGTTGTATTGGCGGAAAAGTATCCCGGTTGATGTTGTCCTCCTACGGCGGTAGCTAGTTGCCCCATTTGCTTCTCAAGCATTTTCAATTGGGTATTTACCGCCGCTTGGTTGCTCTCAAGCTTCTCAAATCTTGTTTGTGATTCACCCATGTACTTGTCGGTCTTGTTCAATAGAGTCATGAGAAGTTCTTCCATTTTTGGTTTCTTTTCATCATCGATGACCCCATTTGTAACTGAAAATCCAGGAGGTGGTTGGAGGTGATTGTTCGGATTTGAATAAGAGAGATTCGGATGTGGTGGCTTAGGATGGTATTGATTTCCACCTTGCCCTTGTGGTCCTCCAAAGTGTGGCTTAAAACCTTGATTGAAGGGCCTTTGATAACCCCCATAATTGCCTTGACCAACAAAACTTGCTTCCTCCATGTTAGGCATGATCGAAGGCTCCAATCTTGGTGATGCCATAGCCTCTATTTTTGAGTTCATGGTAGTCATCTGAGCGGCTAAAAGGGCTATGGCATCATTGTTTGTGGTTTCCACTTTTTTCAAGATTTGCACATTTTCCCGCTCCCCCGGCCATTGATAGGCATTGGAGGCCATCTCCTCAATGATTGTGACCACTGTTGTAAAAATCGGCCTAGGCGGCCGCCTAGGAGGCGCCTAGGCGCTCATCGACACTATGCCGCCACGACTATGGGCAAATCGGTATTGTTAGGCGGTTTGGCCGCCTAGGCGGAATTAATCGGCGCCTAGGCGGCCGCCTGCCATATTTTAAAAAAAATCTGAAGAGATTTAAATAATTAAATTTAAGTAATTCTGAATTCTAAAATCGTGAATTAAAAACCAACTTAGAAGTTACAATTAGAAATAGAAAAGAAAGAGAAAAAAAGAGAGAAAAACGCGAAGGACGGAGAGTCGGAGACGAGACTCGCTTCGCAGCCTGCTGCTACTCTGCCCTCACCGTCGATCGCAACTGCGCCGCCCAGACACCACCATTGCCGTCGCCTGTTGCTGACACATGGTGGTAAGTTTTCCTTCTTACTTTAGGAATTAGGGCAGACAATATTTATTTAGGAATTAGGGCGGACAATATTTATTTGTTGAATTGGGAAGAATTAAATCAATTAATCTTCTTGGTTGATTAATGGAATTGTGGCAGATAAGAATATAATAATTGATGTAAAATTATTAATGAAACTCTTTTGGGCATAATATAATTTGGGGCGCAGATTGGTAGAATGCAGAATGTAAAACTCGTTTAGCTAGAGAGATTAAGATTTAGGAGTTAACAGCCTTTTGAAAAGTCTTGTGATTTGTGAAGAATTTTTCGGCAGAATAGAATTTTTGAAAACTAGTTTAGGCTTGTAGATGGGCAGAATATAATTTGGACAGATTGGTAAAATTTCTTGTAGAACTCACGTCTTAGGCTTGTGAATAGTGATGTTGAAGATGAAGATGCTTGATAGTGATTGATATATTAAATGCTTGTGAATACTGAATAGTAATTCACTAATTTGGGCAGATTGGACAGAAATGCAGAATACTTGATAGTGATTGATATATCATATATTAAATGGAATTGAAGATGCTTTTATATATTTTTTAATTGCCAAATAGTTTTATGCCTTTTTCTTGATGATTAGAATTAGACTGATAAGAAATTTAATGGCTATTTCTATTAAGTTGCTTTAGTGTGCTCTTGAATTTTATATTTTATTTATGGTTATACTTTTATTTAGAGTTGTTGATATTTGAGATGGACCCTCCAAGTACCGCA
The DNA here is from genome assembly GCA_026008535.1 of Perilla frutescens. Classification (NCBI taxonomy): domain Eukaryota; kingdom Viridiplantae; phylum Streptophyta; class Magnoliopsida; order Lamiales; family Lamiaceae; genus Perilla; species Perilla frutescens. Next base: position 41,571,432 of record BRKX01000005.1, read on the forward strand.
TCCGTCAGTGATTCTACGACTGTTGAATTGACACTTAAACGAAAATCAAATGATATTGGATGGACTTATTGCAACCTGGTTGATCCCTCAAATTTGGATAAAGTCCAATGTATCAAGTGTGGAAAGAAAATGTCTGGTGGAATTTACAGACTTAAGTTACATATTGCTGGAATAAAAGGGAGTGTTGTTACTTGTACAAAAGCTTCCAAAGAGGAAAGAGAGTTATGTAAAAATGCTATAAATGAAGCAAAGCTTAAGAAGAAACAAAAGATGGATGAAGATAAACAATTGAGATCAGGGGTGAATATCAACAATGATGGTCGAGAAGACACTATTGATGTCGATCAATTGCAAGAATCATTTAGTTCTATGAAATCAACACGCAGTCTTGGCCCCATGGACAAGTTTGCTAGTCAGATATCTCCTGAGATGAGTTTGAATTCAGAAAAAAGCAAACTACGAAATCAAAACATCAGTGATGTGCTTTTCAAGCAAAGAACAGATGCTGCAAAAGAATACATTTGTAGATGGGCTTATGATGCGGGTGTTTCTTTTCACTCGTTGGAGTTAGATAGTTTCAAGATGATGTTGGAAGCGGTAGGTCAATTTGGACCTGGACTTATGCCTCCTACAAGATATGAGGCATCTGACACATTCTTGAAGAAAGAAGTTGATAGAACTAAAAGTTTGTTGAAGTCACATGAAGAAGAGTGGAAATTGAAGGGATGCTCGATCATGACAGATGGATGGAGTGATAGAAAGAGAAGAAGTATCATGAACTTGTGTGTTAATTCTCGATTGGGTACTGTTTTCCTTTCTTCTAAGGAGTTTTCAGATGTTTCACACACAAGTGAAGTGATATTTGAGTATGTCGATCAGTGCATAGAAGAAGTTGGCCCAGACAATGTGGTTCAGATTGTAACAGACAATGCAGCAAACAATATGGAAGCTGCAAAGCTATTGAAAGAAAAGAGGCCAACAATATTTTGGACTTCGTGTGGTGCTCATACCATAGATCTTATGCTGGAAAGCATTGCAAAACAAGAAAGATTCAAGAAAGTCATTGATCAAGCCAAATCAATCACCATCTTTCTCTATGCACACCACCAAGTCTTGGCAATGATGAGAGCATTTACAAAGAAGAAGGATATAGTGAGACCAGGGGTGACTCGATTTGCTTCAGCATTCCTTACTTTGCAAAGTTTAAATGACAGCAGGACTGAACTAAAAGCAATGTTTGGAAGTCCCGAGTGGGAACTTTGCAAGTACTCCAAGAGTAAGAAAGGAAAAGATGTCTATGGAATAGTGATGAGTTTGGGATTCTGGAGTGGTGTGGGATTATGCTTGCAGGTGTTTACCCCTTTGATTAAGGTTCTTCGGATTGCTGATGGTGATACAAAGCCTTCGATGGGCTTTTTATATGGAGAGTTCATTCAAGCAAAAGAAGATATCAAAATTTCTCTGAGAAATCTTCCAAAAAATTATGAGCCAATAATTGAAGTCATAGATGGGCGGATGAAAGGCAAGCTTGATAGCTCGTTACATTTGACGGCATATTTGTTGAACCCATTTTATCATTACAATAATCCACTTATTCAATTGGATAAAGATGTGGTTCTTGGTATGATGGATTGCATAGATGTCATGTATCCGGGAGATATTAGTGTACAAGATAAGATCTTGAATGAAGAATTTCCCATTTATAGAGAGAAAAAGTTGATATTTGGGAAGGCACTTACCGTGAAAGCTTGCTCTTTCAACGATGCCAAGTTTGATCCAGGTAAATTAAATAAATTAAACAAGAATCTTTTCTTCAATTTTAAACTTTAATTTTTGAAACATATGATTAATTCTTTGATTTGTTTATGATTTTGTGTAGTATCTTGGTGGTTGACATTTGGAATAATAACTCCTACTTTACAAAGATTGGCCGTAAGAATCCTTTCATTGACGACTAGTTCATCCGGTTGTGAAAGGAATTGGAGTGCATTTGAAGGGGTTAGTTTATTTAATATTTATCTTTTCAAACATTATGTTTTTACTTTTTTATTAGCTAATATTTTTGCAAATTATTTGTTGTAGGTCCATACAAAAAAAAGAAATAGACTTGGTACAAAGTTAGTCAACAATCTTGTATTTGTCCAATTCAATACAAGATTGTTGAACAAACAAAAGAAAGAAAAAGATAAAAGTGGACCAAGTGATGCGATCCATTTGGACATGCTTATGTCCAATGATTCAAGTCATGTGCAAGGGTGGGTTGTTAATGGAGTTGATGATGATGTTGAGGATGGTGATTGTGAGACTATAAGAGACCTATATGATGATGATTTTGAGTCCGAGGAGGATGAGGAGATTGATTTAGTTAATAAAGTTGGAGATGAATAGGATGGTTATTACTTATTATGTTATGGAATATTTTTGCTTTTGATATGCTTGTTTATTTTGGATCTTGGATGATTTATGTTTGTTTTATGTTAGATCTTGGATGATTTATGTTTATTTTATTTTGGCTCTTGATATTATGTTAATGAACTTTGAATAATTTGATCTTGATATGTTTGTTTTATTTTAAATTTCGGATGATTTAAACTTTAATTTATATTATTTGGAATGTTAAGATTTATGAATTTATATATGATTTTTTTTTATATTTATTAAGAAATATATAAAATAATAAATTAAAAAAACGCCTAGAATCTGCCTAGGTCCCGCCTAGGCGCTCCAGGCGCTAGGCCCCCATCGGCCGCCCGACTAGCGCCTAGCGCTTTCTGCAACCTTGATTGTGACTGCTTCTTCTGGTCCTCGGTTCAACAACGATCCTCCAGCTGACGCATCAAGAATACTTCTAACACTGGATTTGCAACCGCCATAGAAGATGCACACTTGGTGGTCCGTGCCAAAATCGTGCCCCGGACATTTTCGGAGCATCTCTCTAAACCGCTCCCAAGCTTCACACAATGACTCTTCATCCCTTTGCTTGAATTGAGGTATCTCTCCCTTCAACTTCAATGTCTTTCCAGGAGGAAATAATTTCTGAAGGAATTTAGAAAGCAAGTCACTCTATGAGGTGAATGAACCGGGTGGTTGGTTCAACCACCATGTTCGAGCTTTATCCCGCAATGAGAAATAGAATAGCTTCAAACGGATTGCATCCTCGGGCACTCCATTAATCTTGACCGTTCGGGCAATCTCTAAGAATTGGTGGACATGTTCGTGTGGATCTTCAAGTGCTGTTCCACCAAACTGGTTCTGGCACACTATAGCCATTAGTGCCGGTTTCAATTCGAAGTTGTTGGCTTGTATAGCCGGCCCATTGACAACCCCCTCATTAAGCATAGGTTGAAACAAATTTCTAATCGGGGCTTCCTCAACTCGAACCTTAGCTTCCTCTTGAGCCCGAAGTTGTCCTCTCATCTCCTCAAGTTGTCTTTGCCTTTTTAGAATCAATGGATCTTGGATGGGAGGTGGAGGTGGTGGATTATCCGCCATTCTATGTCTACGTCTTCTTCTAGCGTTGTTATGACGGCTCGTGGCTTCAATCTCGGTATCTAACTCGAGCAACGGATCACCACGTGCCCTTGTATGCATACACTACCTGTGAATAACTTAAAGTAAGTTTAAAGTCCAAAATTAACTAACACGTTTAATCTAGCAAAATAATTCTTGAAACGATATTGCATATACTCAAATAAACAAATAGTTCCCCGGCAACGGCGCCAAAAACTTGATGAGATTTTTCTTTCACAACAATTCAATCAACACAAGCTTTAATTAACCAAATCTCAATTATGCAAGTGAACATACGGAGCATAGGAGACCGGGTCGAACACGGGGAACTAAATGCACAAATGAGTCTACAAGTACCATCACATCGAACATTTTCACTAGTTAAACCACTCGAAATGTTTTTGGAGAATTAACTAGAAAAACAAGATTTGCAATATTTAACGAAGATAGCAACACAAAAGGGATATAAGCGAATAAAAACTTAATAAAAATCTCAATTAGAAATAATGGCTCTAGGGCATTGTTCATTAGTGAAAACTTGTTCATTAAACAATGGATTCATGCATAATCTCCCCAAATAACAATTGATACCAAATTTAGTCGAAGTCCTCTCTCGAGCAACTAAGACCTTTCAATTAAACTCAATTCCCCTATCTCTAGGGCTAAATTGTAATTTAATCTAATCAAGCATAATCAATCAACAAACATCAATTAAACATTAATCTCTCGATCTAATGCAAAATTGAAACCATAAATCATTTACCCATGCATAATTGATTCTCTCGAACTCAATTATACACCAAATTCTATCCTAAGATGGCCAATCAAAGAATAGAAGCAAATAAACCATGATTTATGGGAAAGAAGGGGAAGATTAAGCAATAACCCATGTTTAATTTAAAAACCCATCACCAAATCACAATACCCTAGATACCTAGAAATTTAGCTATCCATAATCACAATAGAGAAAAACATCACATAAAAGAAAAACATAATAGAGGAGGAGAAAAAACCCAAAAACTTGAATATAGATCTTCAAAAACTTCTTGAATCTTCCATACACCAAGCTCCAAGCTCTCACAACTCTTTCTTACTCTAAAATTGGCAAAATATCAAAAGTCTATCCTATTTCTCGAACTAAGGATGGCTTTTATACTATGAAAGTAAAAATGGAACAAAAATCCGGATATTCCCGAAAACAAGACACAGGGGCGCGACACGGGGCCGGTCGCGCCCCGTGGCTCACGCCGCGTGGAGTGAGGCGTGACCCGAGCTGGCCCGGGTCTGGTTCGCGCCGCGTTGCAGGTCCTGCCTTGCCTCCCGGTTCCGACTCGGTCTTCGTGCTTTCTCGCCCGTCCGATCCAGCTTTCGGGTCCCTTTCGATGCGCACTTCGATCCTCGAGTCCCGGGTTGCTCATTTTAAACCTGTTTTCTAAATAATCGGTGTTAGCAACACTTATTCTAAATAACGACTAATATTACCCTAATTGATTACTAAACAAACTTAAAACAAGATAAAAACAAACGAAATAATGCTCGGATTAGGACTAAAATACGAGCATGTCAGACATCATGACTCTTCAAATATTATAAATAGAACCTCCTGGATTTCATTTCCTCCACTCGAAAATCAAAAGTTTTCTATACTTCTCTTTTCACCTAGTAATCGATTGAAAGTCTCGATTATTGTTTTGTTTGTCGTAACGTCATTTTTATAAGTTCAACAAAACGCCGTTGAAAAATCATTTTATCTTGGAAACAACTGCTAAAGTCCATTTTATATTAATATTGTGGGGCAAGAGAGTTTAACTACCGTCTCAACTTATAACTTACCCATTATTCTGTCCGATGATTTTCAAAGAAAAATTCATAATTTACCCAACAATATTTAAATTTGGTAGTGACAAAAATGAACATGATGCAGCAAACGTACGTATGGATCAAACGTGATAGGTTGATTTCTTCAGAAGGGAAATAAACACTCGAAACTTTTATCGATAAAAGGGCAAATTACAATTTAATTTTCAACGTTACGTTTGAAGATTTAACAAAAATAACCCAATGTTTTAATAATTATAATTTAATTCTCAACGTTTGAATATTCTAACATAAATAACCCAACGTTTAATATTAACAATTTAATTCTCAACGCTTGAACATTTTAACATAAATGACCCAATAATTTAGGCGAAAAAAACCATTTTGGTCATTTTTTCGGCAAAAATGTTAGTCCGTTATATGGGTCTCTAGCTCACTTGAGAGTAATTAAATGTGATTGAAATCGATCAAAATGATTTTTTTGGCCTAAATTATCGGGTAATTTCTATTAAATGTTCAAACGTTGGGAATTAAATTGTTAATATTAAAGGTTAGGTTATTTTTATTAAAATATCCAAACGTTGGGATTTAAATTGTAATTATTAAAACGTTAGGTTATTTTTGTTAAAACCTTCAAACGTTGGGAATTAAATTGTAATTTGCCCTTGATAAAATTCAACCAAAACCTAATAACGAGAGATAGCAGCTATTTATACTAAACGTTCAATAAATTAATTCATAACATAATTAACCTAACTACAAACAATTAAAAAAACTTAAATAACATAATTAGGAAATCAAAGGGCCAGTACCGATCGACCACAATTTAGTCGAATTTGGACAGAAATGTAACTTCATCTCCGTCAGAAAAATGTTTTGAATTCCCTAAATTATAATGTTCGATTGAGCTTGATGGGTAACTAAAAAAATAAAAAAGAGTAATGTAAGGAGGGGAAAATCAAATTACTTGAGCTCTACAGCTATTCGATTTACTTAAAGCTCAAACAAATTTGACCAAATTAAAAAAGTTGAATTATACGTAATTGTTGAAGCTTGATATAGTTAATTGGTAAGTATGCTTTAATATATCATTATTATTACGTTGTAATTCTATCTCATTCTATTCGAAATGACATTTTAATATTCAAACTATTAAAAAAATACCTAAAGCTATTTGTTTGGCACTTGAAAACTAAGACGACGAGTTTTTTTAGTGAAACATGTGTGACCCCCTTATAAAATGACACGACATTTTAATAAACTACTAAAAAATTTATGTCATGTCATTTTTAGATGTTGAAAAATATATTTTTATGATAGTTTTAAGCAGTTTTTCAATAGGTTGTATATTAAAATATCATTTTGAATAGTATGAAATAGAATTGCAAATTAATTCATCAATAGTATGGAATATTATTAGAGCTTATTTACCTATAATTAAAATTAATTTGATTAATAATATGTTTGACTACATTCATTAATAGCTCTATCAATAGCAAACTCTCATGTAAGGAAATTAGGGGGGGTTGGCTTTTGAATGTTCAAAATAAATGATTTGTAGTTGGAAGTTAAATACTACCAATTAAACAAGCAAAACCCAAAGAGTGAAGATTTGAAATCTCCAAGAATTTAATTTCTGTTTTCCAACTAAGATTTCAAAATCACTTAAAAGAAAGTAGTTGGAGACGCTGTCTAAATGTACCTTCAATATAATTAGACTGCTTAAATTTCTCCATAGATTCGTCCAAATTATGTAATAAATTAACATTATTTACAATTCATTAATTAGAATTAATGTCGATTATGTGCCACAAAGTTATTGACATTCATGCAATTTTACTTTCAAGAGTTTTAAATTCCCGTGTTGAATTGGCCTTTGGAACATTAACATTCAACATGTTATTAAATTTGTTTTCTTTTGAAATTTTAACATTTTTCAATTTGAAGTAATTTAATTTCACAAGCAATGCTCCTTGATTATAATTTGTCATGAAACGATTTAATTATTTTGAGCAGAAAGACCAATTAATTTGTATTTATATATTGTGGGATTGATGTAGGACTGATTATTAGTGTATGTACTGCAGTACTGTTTCTTCTCTTAAAAGTTGTGAGAAATTATTGCAGCAGAGTATAAAAACTAAAAGTGCAATAAAAGTAGTTTGTTAGTATGGTATATATTTTCCTGCCATCCTACTGCCTAACTAGTAACTAAAAATAAAAAGGGAAGAAATATAATAGGCCGATTAATTTAAGTAACGGGAAATAATATATACATAAATTAAAATTAGAGGTTTTTGCATTTAATCATCTTTAATTGTTGAGTTGAATATTGTGATTTGTCACTGTCAAAAAGTTGGCATTTTATAGACTTTTCAATAGATTTGAACGCAATGTTTGTACGTTAGATGCTACTATACTTCGGTATGGACTCAAATTTTATCGGAATATTTTATTTTATATTTTTGTGGATTTTTTATTGGATTTAATCATAGGCAGTATTTTGGTACAATTTTTATTTTTATTTTTTTGGTATTTCAGTGTCCTTTTAAACCACCTCCAAAGTAACCATTAACCCCCATTTCACCACATCTTTTTTTCGCAAACCCATTTGGTGTAAGATGATACCTCATTCAATTAAAATTTCAAAATTTGAATACCAATAGATTTATAGTACGTATTAATTATATGAATATATTAGACACTCTCCAACGACGCCATTCGTAATAACAAAAAAATTCAGTCATAAATCCATCCTTATATTGATTTTTGTGATGGAATTTCTATGAAAAATGACCGATTTTCCATTACTAAATGGAGATTTTCTAGTAGTGAAACACTTTAACTAAAAGCAAGTCATGCATAATCACCTCAAAATTTAATCGAATGAAATGGTTATATATATATATATATAACAAATTATTACATAATTACGAAACAATAAAAAAAAGTATTTGGATATATGATATAGTTCAATAGAAGAAACATAAATACTGTTCTAAAATTGATGAAATAAATATAAATCATTAGAATTATAAGTATTAGTGCAGAAAATTTGGTCGGGGGCAATGACCTCACAACTATATGAGAGAAAAAAAATACTCCCTCCGTCCCGATTATATAGTCTCTTTTATTATTTTGAGGTGTCCCAATTATATAGTCCCACTACTATAAATACTATTAATTTTCATAGTAATGTACAAATAAACCCTTTTTGAATCTTGGAAATTAAAAAAATAACAACTTAAAAGTTGAAAGTCGTAAATATTCAATGAGGGTGTTATTGGAAATTTAGCTTTAATATATTATTTTCATAAATATTTTTAATCTACGTATAAGGAGAAATGAGACTATATAATTGGGACAGAGGGAGTACTAGATATTAAAAACCAGTAAATTTCATAATGTACGGTCCTAAATTAGTGAGAGAAGGTTCACATATGATGTAAAATTAATAAAAAAAAAAACGTAATTGATAAATAAACTAAACAAACAGCTTATATATATAATATAAAGCTTTTTTTCTATCCGCAGACAAAATCAACTGTAAATAATTATGCATTAAATCTTTATGATGGTGAGATCTCAAACCATGATATACTTTTGTTTGGTCAGGCAAATCAAATGGTATGCATATACATGTATGTATGGAAGCATAAAAAATCAACCCTTTTTAGAAAATAATTACGGAGTATTTAATAGAATTACAGTTTGTAAAACAATGACACGTATCCTAACTAAAATAGCTATATATCATGCATGACAATAGTAAAAAACTCACACAAATGTGATCACATACTCTATTAAATATAAAATAAAGACGTGCATAATATACACTTAAATATGACCATCCACCTAACCAAAGTTACTAATTAATAGCTTTACTTAGGCTCATTGAAAATGTAGTAACAAAATTATTAATATCTAAAGGTAGTTTGAATGGAGTTGTAAGATTCTAGTCACATGTACACTTCCTCAACAATAATTTTTATAAATGAAGGCCATTTAAAAAATAAAAAAATTGAGAAGAGGGTGCACTGGATCTCGAATCTAACAAATCTTCTTTTTAAAAATGTTTACATGTCTCGAGTGGGCCATGATTATGAATGAGTGTCCTTAATTTTTTTATTTTTTTTAAAATTATACTACCCCCGTTTCAAAATGTTTGTTGTTTTAGATTTATTTTTTTGTTTCAAAATGTTTATTGTTTTATATAATTTGACATCATCTTTTCCAATTTTAACCCTATCAAATCCTACAAGATTTCTTGATTCTAACTTACCTATAATATATGAAGAGAGAAAAATATATGGAGAGAGAAAATATTGTTATTTTTTAGGAAAATATAGATGAATTAGATTTTATGGCATATATGAGGATGAGTATATTTGTCCACAAAATTAATTCTTAATTCCAGATAAAAAAAACAAAACAACAAACATTTTGAAACGGAGATAGTAGTATTGATTTATTCATACCCTAATGAACAGCTTATGTCGTATAATTTTTATAAGTAATCTTATTTAATAGTTTGATGACTCATCGGGGTGTGTGTGTGTATAATTTCAAATGTAAAGAACCAATTATTTTAAGGATTAATTATCCATGTAACATTTTACTTTCAGAATTAACCCTAAATTTATTGCAACATTTTAAATACAGTTATATTATATTGATAAATGATGGTAATTGTTATGTTATTTTCGACAAGATAATATAATACATAAATTTAGAACATTTATGTACCTAATTATATAGTTTGATACGCACAATCTTACACTTATATAGATATTATTTTTTAAAACCACACTACTATAAATAATTTAATTAATTTTGTAATTAAAAGGTCATGCATTTGCATACTGAGTCATTGACGACTCCATAAGTTGAACTATCTATAATAATAATAATAATAATAATAAATAATCGTAGAGTTGTGGAAACTTTGTGTCGTGGTCTACTATCAATTTAGGGGTGTGCAAATGGTTGTTTTGATGCAAAACCGAGCCATATTAACAAAATCAGATAAAAGATTTATTAAAAAGATTCAAACCGAATCAACCAAAATAATATATATAACCGAACCAAACCAAACCATAATTTTTTGGTTAGTTTGATTTGATTTTTGGTTTAACCGAAATTTCAATAATTATTTTTGTTTTCCTGAAATAATTACATCTAAAGAAAATAACATTCACTCAATAGATAACAAACGATATACTATTAAATGAGTAAATATTTTAAAAATTTTAAAACTACAAAATTGAAACTAAATATTAGAATTACTAATATTATTCAGGTATGTAATACCTTTTAAATTTATTAATATTAGAATTATAAATCATAAATTATGAATATAGTATATATATATATATATATATTTTGATTTGATTTGATTCAATTTTTTATTTTGGTTCGATTTTGCACGTCCGCGAGTCATAGTTAAAAAATGGGACATGTAGGGCCCATAATCCCTATATATAAGCCACCTGCCGCGTTTCTTCATCTTAATTTCATTCTGCAGAGTACTGCAGCACAGAAATAATACTACTCCAAAGCCCTACCCCTACGCACACAGCACACTCCGTCAAAATGCCGGTGAAGCGGAGCCGCGCCGAGAATTCGTCGCCCTACCTCGATACGTCGGTCGCAACCGCAAATTCTCCCAGTCCGGTGAAGCTCATAAAAACCGACGCCGAGACGTCGCGGCCGAAGCTTCTCACCGTTGCTTCTCCGGTGAATGTTGCCAAATATGATCGCACGAAAATTGGCGGATTTTTGGAGCGGTGTCATTATTGTAACAAGCGGATTTCTCAGGATTCTGAAGTTTTCATGTACAGGTAGGGGAGTCGTGATTAATTGCTCATCCTTTTTGTGCCTCAGTTATTCGCTCGTCGTCGTTATTAGATGCCTAAATTTGTTTTGGTGATTTAATTTGTGCTTATTCTTATTCTTCAGTTGTTATGTTAATTTTACTGTGAAATGATTTTAGAAGTGATTCTCATGATGCACGTATGTTTTACATGCTAAACGTCGTTTTCAAGTTTGATTGACGTTTTGCTAATTTCCGATGACTTTTACTTGAATGTGCTACTTGATCTGCTCTGTTTTTTGTATGTCAAATCGTGGTCGATTTTTTTGTGTTTATTCACTACTAATACTGAAATATCACTGGTCGTAATGATGTTAACGGTTTTTTTGTTTAATTAGTAAATACTAGTAATTAGCAATTTCGTTGTGTATTATTTCTTTCTACCTTTTTAATTTTCGAATATTGATTCGCTCGTCCTCAACTTTTTTTTTTTTTTTTAATTATATATCCTTTTCATTACTTCCTTTTGATTGGTCTTAATATACTGCTTTGCTGACTATTCTTCGTCTTTGAGGAATCTAGTATTCTTTTCCATTATTGAGTTCACTTTCAGGAACATTTTGTAATCTGAATGAGCAATTGATTTCCTTGATTTATGCTTCTTCATCTCTTGCCTGAAGTCTTGCTCGTAAATGATTCTTTGACTAAATTCAGAGCACCATTGTATATATATATTTTTTATTCCTTGCAATTAATAGCTTCTTCATTTTCAAGTTCTTTACACCTACTTCGTTTACTTTTTGTGTTTTGATCACGACGGCACTCTTAAAAAAACATTTTGGGCCTAATTCCAATTACGCTACTATATCTTCTCACAAATGAAATTATCATTGCTCATCATGGCAAACGAAGTTTATATTGTTGTATAGTTTCATTATGTTGTTTGAGAAAGTAAAATTAACAGTTTACAGATGCTAGTAGAGAATAGTATTATATGGGCCTTATCTTCTGCCCTTTATACTCTGGCATGCTTATATTTGAATATGCAATTTCATGCAGCAACCTCTGTGCTTTCTGCTCTGTTGAATGCCGTGATTGTCGGATTAATCTGGACCGATTGGCTGGGAAAAAAGCCTGAAATTAGCATAAGAAGTTGTTTGAAGGGCAGAACTGAAGTGGAATGCTGATCGTATATCACATACCTGGATATTCATATACTAACTCAGTAACTCTAGACGTGAGCTGTTGGTTTTTGAGGAACAGCTTGCATTTCTGCATAGAATAGAAAGATTATATTTCATGTAAATAGTGTTACTTATATGTATAGTTACTTCCCTCTGTTTATCATGTTTCAGTTCTTTTCTTCAGTGACTAATCTGGAGTTCAATAGATTGCTATTGATATCATATTATGAAATCCTTTCTTTTTGTACAAATCTAATGGATAGATAATTTCTTGGTTTATATTCAGTTGTTCTTGCTCTTTTAGCTTGTCTTGGATAGCTACAAATCTACAATATATGTTCGATCACTTTATGAAGCGTAACTTCACTATGGATCTCATTAAGACTATCAGCTGATTACTTGAAAACTATTGTCCCACGATTATGTTTTGTTGTTTTATAAACTGTCTGAGAATTGGTTTTATGTTTCAGTAGGTGTGCCATATGACTTGTCAAAATTGTTGCAATACAAAATTGGTTTCTGTTTGTTTATCTTCTCTCCCTTTCTTCATTTCCAGAATAAGTCTCTTGAATGTTATGCATGTTTTCTGTTTTCTGTTTTTTTTTTTTCCTTGTGTTTTTATCCCAATCACTTTCAAATTTTCTCTTCATGTTCATTTAAAATCAAGCTGGCTTTTTAACCCAGTGCTCTGATTTTGAGTTTATAATTCCGGCAAACCCAATATTCTTCTGTTCCAATCAGACATTTCAAATTGGTTCCTGCAGAAGTGTTGTTTAAAAATTTGAAATACGTTTCTTGATTAACAGTTAGTTGGAAACTGGCCTACGTTGTAGCAATGCACAGAAATACTATGTTGAATGCTTAACCATCACCATCTCTGGAACATCATATTTATGAAGATCGATCCTTTGCCCTGTATCATTGATGCAGGAGCTCTGCTAGTTTGCTTTATGGTTCTGTGTAAAACCTAGAGAGCATAATAGAAGATAATTCCTCATGCAAGTAAATTTTGGTTCAGATTCTGCTTGATCATACATTTGCCAAGATTTACTGCCTAATTATTTTGGTTAGTTGCGGCATCCCTCCTTTGTGAGCTTTCTTCCTTTATTATGATCCATGTATTTGTAATTTTCTCTTTAACTGGGTGGACACTGAGTAGCCTAATTTTCACCAGCCCGTTCCACCGAAGCCTAGGCTTCAAAAATAAAACTTGGATCTTCCACCTACTTTGATTGGAGGTGCGATGGGCATTCAGAATTTGTTATAAGATGGAAGGTTCTTTCAATCGAGCTAAGTGCTTTTACAGTTTTATGTTGATCTTCCTTGAAGATTGTAGCTCTGGCAAGCCCCTTCCTTATTTGGGGGGGGTGTTTTTGGATTGATGGTGCAGTTCAAGTGCTCCGCCACCTCACCGCTTGACAGCTGAGCTAGCTATGTTTCTAGTTGTATGTGGTTTTGTAATTTTGTTGCGGCTATTTATCAGAAGATCTTGCTTCAAGTTGAAGGTGAGAGTCTGATGCAATATGTTAACAATTTACCATCAAGTTGAGCGAATTATTCAGGAAACTTGTTCTGTATATTTGCAGGTTAATTTGCTGCTCAACTGGATACACAAACTGCACAATAAGGTTAGCAAATAATTAGTTTACACAATTTACCATCGACGATTCTCCTTTTAAATAAGGTTAGCAATCTTCAGTTTAGCTGTCTTTTTTCTCTCACAAGATAATCTTATCTTATAAATCACTTTCAAGTCCCCAGAAACACTGATCAATAACTTGTTTAACCTGCAATTTCAAGACAATGTTATTGTGAAACTTGATGCTCAGTTACCATAAGATGATGATTACTAGGAAAATGAAGACCAGCTTTATTATAGATAGATAGATAGATACAATTAGCATATCAGTGGTAAGTCAGAGCCAAAATGATGAGCATGTGAACAACATTGCAGGTTGACTCTTTTATAGTATTCTAGTTTAGGATGCGTAGAAATTTAATCACCACAAATCTACGCCAACCCCATATTATTCTGTAAATAATCTTGGATTCAAGCTCTCTGGTATGCTGACTTGTACCTGCACTATTGAGAGTACAACAACTGAAGCTTCAACAGTGGCAGTGACAGTATCTTCCTAATAAATGTAGTTATCACTCCTCTCCTCTCCTCGTGTGCTCAAAATCTGATAAATTGGCAGTTTCCCTTCTGACAGGCTTGTTTTAACAAGCAAACCCTACTTTTTCACTCAAATCCTACCATTTACTATTAGTGATTACTACGGTTATCCCATAATGTGACATCATCTCTACATTTTAATAATTACCCCTATTTTTTACATCTGTTTCTCTAAAGGGCTTCACTTTGTGAAACCTACACTTCATCTTTTCCCATTTTGGTCTGCCGCGGATACTTTACTATAAATTATATTAAATGGTGAACTGTGATTAATTTCTTCTTGTATATATATAAATATATTTGGCATGACATTCTATACTTTACTTTATTCTTATATATATGGGTTCAATTTCAAACATTGATTTTTCCAATTGTCATATATTTGTTGTTGGGCAAAGTTTAGGCCGGGCGTTTTATTTTTGAAAAATATATACTGTAATAATGAGGTCTAAAGTCACTTTGCTATGAAAAATGATGGTATATGTGTGCTATGTCATAATCAATGTGGCTGGATGGGGTCGAGTTTGATGTTTCTCAATATGAATTGCATTCGTTTTCATAGAGCTATTAGCTATGTACTGTACTATAAAATCTTTAAGATGTGAAATAATTCATATTTTAACACGTAAACTCTATTTGATACGTGTTTTCAAAATCTGAGCTATCCCTTTTTAGAGACAACCCCGCTTAATTAGATCTTGATTTTAATGAACTATTATTGAAAATTATTGGACTTTTGTCCTTTCAAATTATTGCTCACGTTCATCTCAGTCAACGTCGTCGTGTATCTTCTTCTTTTCATTTCATTATTTCTTTCTTTCTTTCTTTTTTTGTTTTTGTTTTATACAAACGTATGTATTATTCTCATGTTTTTTTGAAATTAGAATAGATTAGACCATCTTACTGCATTGAGCATATATTTTCGTTGAATCAATGGTTTGAAATCACACGCAATTAAATTATTAAACATAGATATATAGTATAGATTGGTAAAGTCTAATCGCCGTGACGAAGCCAATAATCCAATCAACGTAATGTGAAGATAAGATCTGTAGGGCCTCTATTTTCATGCAATTGTAGGTCATGCATACAAGAGTACAAGCTGAAATAAAAAGGTCGAATAATTTCCCAATTTTAGTTTAGTCATCTGGATTATAAACTATTCGTTATTGTGTAATATTTGTTTGTTTTATTTTATTCTTATGCGTGATATATCGTGGAAAATGTCGATGCAGTCAATTTATATTCATGAAGTCATTTTACTTTTAACTTTGCTGCATCAAGATAAATAGGGAGTACAAATTTCGATGGAATTGAGCCTTGACGAGTTTAATATAAGAATTACAATCGAAACTTGATTAGCTTGAGCTTTTTATAAAACATTTATATCATGATTGAATTCCAATTCAAATCAAATTTTGTATTCAATGAAATACAAATATATGAATATTTCTATACTCCGTGGTGAAAGACACATTTGAATATTTAATTGGTGATGGTAAATAATTTTGTCTGATTATTTTGGGAGTTTGTTGCCAAAAGTAGTTGTATGTCCCATTGCTAGTAAAAGAATGGCGTAAAGATTGAGAGCTGGTGACGTCTCGTGTTCGTCACGTGATTGAGCGAGCGATTCTGATATTTGAGTTGATAGAGAGGCCTCTCAGCCACTTGAAAACTGACACGTGGTTGCATCCTATTGCAGCAGCTGCATCTCCATTGCCAACTGTTGAGATTATTGCACAGCCTGAATTTTGTACGAATTCTCCCAGTTACAATTCTCGGCACAGACCCATAAATAATATTTAAATACAGAAAAGTAAATTACATATTGTAATTATTAGAAAATATAATAAAAGGACTCAAATGAAAAGTTAAAGAAATAAAAATTGTGTGTGAACCGAAAGGTAATATACTTGTTTTAACTTTCTCCAAACTTATCCTTCAACCCGCGTCAATTCTTGATG
This sequence comes from Perilla frutescens, assembly GCA_026008535.1. NCBI lineage: Eukaryota > Viridiplantae > Streptophyta > Magnoliopsida > Lamiales > Lamiaceae > Perilla > Perilla frutescens. The sequence continues at coordinate 41,587,896 of BRKX01000005.1, forward strand.
CTATTGCGGTATTTTACGGTGTTAGTTTATGTTTGCAAGAGAGTTTGATGTCTTGTTTTGTGACTTGTGTACTTCAATTCTTTATTAGTTATTCGATTGCTGAATAATGATGAGGAGAGCGAGGATTACAAGGAAATGGCGGTACTCCCATCTTTGACAAAATTTTTTAGGGGTGGAATTATAGCTTTTAGACATATGCGTGTCAAACGGATATTGTTGTGACTCATACATTTGCACAATTTGGTGCGGAGAGTGATATTTTATGTACTTAGAGTAACAATATTCCTGCTTGGTATAGGGAAGTTGGTGGATAAATGAAATTTTATTTTCTTTGGAAAAAATAAATTCATGATGATTAATTACTTGAATTTTTTTTATTAATTTGTTCATGTAGTACGTGAGATACAAATTTTTAAACGAGGTCAATATACCTTCCATATGGCAAGGGGCATTTAATTTGCTTAAACAATTGTAACATTCATATCCCAATAATTACGATTTCAGACACGACCACTAATAATTAAACAAACACCCTCATATTAATGGCAACACTGCAGGCAAGTTCGTCCAATTTACATTTCGAATTTAACATTTTATGTTTTGTTCTGCGTATCTATCTACTGTATATACATACATATGATTGAATTGATTTGATATGATAGCAAGAGATGTATATTCTCAAAATAAAAATGAAAAAAAATAGCAAGAGATGTATATTCTCAAAATAAAAATGAAAAAAATAGCAAGAGATGATAAAATAATCTTAACATGATAAAATAAATTAATCGTCGATAGGAAGCGTGGAGGGACCATGACACATTACTATGTTGGCAATTAGGTATCATGCTACACATGGGGAGGTATGTGCATGCAGCACTCATCATTCAATTAATTACTCTTTCTCTCTCTATATATATTTACGTCATTTATTTATATAAAAAATATGTGATGAAGTGTAAAATTTTGATTTGGGCTAGCTTTATACATAATTTTACTTAATTAATTAGGCTTATCACATGGATGGGCTCACGTGATTATATAACCCAACACTATTCTCTAGTCTCCCTATCATACCCCAAAACCTTTTTCATGATATCATCTATACAATTATACTTTAATTTTGAAAGTAATGTACTTTATAATAAAAATATTGACTTTGAAAGTAATGTACTTTATAATGGTTCTCGACTTTTGGTGGCAGCAATAACCAGAGAAATATATATCAGTCTAAATCTTTTATTTCAAATAGTAATATTCTATCTCATGCTGAATATAAATAGCAATGTTTGGATCATATTAAAATGCTGATTTTATATTTTACTATGATAGGAAGATATGTAGCTTTTGTAGGAGTTGAATTAATTAATTAAAGGGGAAGTAATGTCCTTAAAATGGAAAGCAAGGAACAGGTAACCCATCCCCACTTGAATCTTTGTCTCCCCCCTTCTTTTTATCTTTCACTTAAATTAAAACAAAAGGTGTTACCTTAACACCGGCCAATCTCCTAAAATAATTAGTTCATGGAGAAATAATTAAAGATGATAATGTATGTATAAGGAATATATCAAATGTAAATACTACCCTAGTTTTAGCATCCATATGTTGAATTTGAGTATCTATTCATTGAATTTTAGCATTGCATTTTTAAAAAATAATTTATGAAATTGACATCTCTTTCTTAATATTCCATCGAGGCATCTCATTGGATGGTGTCCCTACATGCCATGTATGTGCACTAACCCTATATGTATACATATGTGTATTTGTACATGTATATTTGTGACATAAAACAAACATATTGATGATTAAGTTGACATGCTTGAAGTAAATTATAAGTTGTTAATTACGATCGACAAGCCAGAGATGTTCAATCAGCAATTTGTGTAAATATATTAAACTAGAAAATTAGTGAAAAATGAATGTTTTCTGATTAATTTATTCACTATTATTTTTACCCGAAGTTTCATCCTCTTCTTGAATAAAACCTGAACAATATGAAAAGTTGTATACCAAAAAGTAATAGAAAAAAAAGAGTGCATTAATATCTTGAGTCACAATGGAATCGGGGTCCAATAATTTTTATAATCATAGGACAATATATAAGTTGAGCTAGGTGAAGAGAAGAAGCCGTCAACTTAATATTATTTGAATCACAGGCATCTTTTTGGCTGGTAGATAGGGAACAAACAAATCGATTTGAATTCAACATAATAATTTGTGTTTTTTTTTAAAGAAAAATGAAATTCTAAAAATCGCATATATAAGGCAGTTATAGTTGCAAGCACTTGATTTTACCAAAATCACGTCCTGATTTGATGTGAAAAAAATAGTTTTATGTGGTAGTAAAATGTTTTGAGACAGAGAAAATTAAGAATGAAGAATTATTATGGTTAACGATAAATTGGGCAAAAAGAAAAGAAGAAGAAGAAAATAATAAATTAAAAGGTTTATATTGGGAAAGAATTCGCATTTCCCGAAGCCAACAGAAGAGAAAAAGGGGGAAAATGAAATAAAAATGTCACATCTATGTATGTGATTGTGGGCAGACTTTGTGGGATTCTCCACAATTTGGAATTTGGAAACATGTGGTGTTAATATTTAGCCGTCGAATTTAACAAATAATTCTGACTTCATTAGTGTATATAAATTTAGTGAGAAAAAAATTTGCAGTTAATATTCTGGTAGGACAAATGTCTGCTGCTCTTTCTCTTTTCTTTTTCTTCTTCCAACAATTGTACTTTGCACCAGACTCCACATTTTCAGACCAATTCATCTTTCCATCTGTCTTTTACTTTTCGTATTCTATATTAATTATATATTAATAAAATAAAATGGAATATTTAATTTTCTTAATACTCATTGGGTGAGAAGATAAGTAATAGACATTTCTATTATTAAAAATAAATTTAATTGAGTGTAGTTAGAAAATGAGATGTAATAATGTATTCACGAAATTGGAAATAGTAAAACCAAAAGTAGAAAAAGAAAAAAAAATGCATTAAGGCAGCAACTCAACTGTGAGTTTAGTACATGGTAGCTGCAGTAAGCGGCGGTTCCGCCGTGGGGGCCCGATCCATCCACCGCTAACGCCGCCACATGCCCTTCTTTTATTTATATACATACATACATACATACATTCATACATAAATATATAATTTATTTTCTACCCAACTAGACAACTTCATTTCGCAATACCCTGGCCATAACATGGATTTATTACTTCTCTCTCATCATCAATGCCGAATGCCAATACCTATTCATGAAAAAAAAAAACAGAGAATAAGGCCTCTTCTTTCCCTTTTTTTTCCCCTTCTATTTAATGATAATCAGTAGCTAGCTATATTTTGCCTTGACTAACCTTTGAAGGTAGCCTTGCTTAAATTAAATATCTTATTTAATATTTACACATGTTTGGACTTTGGAGTAGATATTTATAGACAAATCATGCTAGAATTGAGTAGTTAATATTGAGGTCAACTAACGACATTTATCGTTGGCAAACAAAAGAATCCAACCTATGTATTACCATGCATGGTTCATTGGCTCTAGTTAGTGGGGATGAAATCAGAATTTCATATACTACTTTAAAAAAAATACTAAATGATTTCAGTGTTTCTTTTGTATAAAGTTATACATTTATCGGTTTCTTTTGTAATTTGTTGTTAGTAAATAATAATATCCCCTAAATTAAATTGATGCAGGGCTTTCCTTGCACAATAAACTAAAGAGATTGGTCGGTAAAACATTTATGGATTTCCTTTTATTTGAGACTTCCTAATAGTAGCATGGTTACACGACAGAAGCACAAACTCACACACATACACACACACAAACAAAAAGTTAAAAGTTAAAAGTGTAACACACGTAATTTGAATTTGTAAAAGTAGCATGGCCGACTCTCAAACTTTCGATGTTGAATCTCTCTCTCTCTCTCTCTCCATCCCTGTTTTTTGGGAAAATTCATACTAGGGAAAGTAGCATAGCCGACTGCCAGAATTCTAGAGTTTTATTAGCCAAATAACAAAGAAATACTCATGAATTCAAGAATTGCCCTCGGATAAATGTGTGTCAATACAAATACAATATTCATTTACAGTTGAAATGGCATCCGCCGTTTCTTCATAAATTGATTTACTAGTAGGCCAAAACTTTGTAGTATATGCAATCTTCCTACAATAATTTGTGATTTTTGCATCAAGTGAGCTTGTTATGATTGCAAACTGCGTTCTGCAAAACCATCACTGTATGATATTGAACGCGTTAGTTGTAATTGAAACCGGACGGGATGGACCTCTTTTATTGTACTCACAGAACCTGAAGTGAGAGAAGAGGGAGTTAGAAGTGTTTTACAATTTGAATCAGATAAGCTAGAATCGAAGAAAAATTGAATGTTTTGGAATTACCATATAGGTTCAACAATGAGTCGAGAATCTTCATCTCCATCTCCATCTCTCTCGACTTCTGTCTGCAGTGCGTGCCAATGTTATACAAGAATATGACCAATTGATGAGAAAAATTAGTAGTTGAGTGATTGAGCAATGAAATTTAACACAATGGTTGTTGGATTTTTTTTATTTTTTATTTTCTTGTAATTTAAGCAACAATGGACATTCAGAAATCACCTGAATTATCAAAGAATGGCTCCTGGTTAATCAATGACAAAGTGGTCCAAGTCATAAAGTTTACTAACTCCATGTAAGAGTTGTATACCTGCTGGAAAAAAATAAAATTATTTACTTAGATAAACAGAAAATTAAACTGAGATGGAAAATTCTGAGTTGATTTAGAGAAAATGACTTACTTGTTGAGCAGCTGATTTTCTCATGGTCCAAGATAAGATCCGCATGAGCAGAAGTTAAATGTAGATCATTAGAAGAAATTTGGTCGAGCGTATCCATGCGCATACGGCAGCAGCTCTTCAGCCTCAACCCTTGAGCTCGAATAAGTCGTGCTTTTCTTGATGCGGTTGCGATTGATAGACTCAACTTCTGCCAGAAATATACTGTACACCGGTCTATGATCAGAAAACCTAGATTCTCCACGAACATACGATAGTTGTTGGATGCCACGACCGTGCCACAATATACGATCACACCTTCATCCATGAACACAAAAGGAATAAGTGGTGCACTAATAGACAGCTGAAAGTGAAAGACTAGCCAGATGAGAAATCAAACTCCTCCCTTCATGAAAGCTTACCATGCTGGCGTTCTTCGTTTCTCTTTTGGGTGCATATTCTCACCAGCATAACGGTCTGAATTATTTGAATATTTGTATGTAGGAGGAAAATAAATCCTCCCTTCATTCCATCCAGAAAAAACTCTTCCGTGTCTCTGCTCTATACGAAGCTGTTTTGAAGAAACAACACAATCATTATAAGTTATAACAACGATTTAAGGCCTATGAATTTGTAAAATTAAATGAAAGCTCAGTTTGCTTGCCTGGTCATTCTCTAACAAAACTCTCCAGTTTCGCATCTCAACCAGAGCTTTTGCACATCGGTAAGACAGAGCTATTCTGTAATTTAAGTCCCCAAGCCAAATGATTCGGCTGGGAGAGAACACAAAAATAAGAAAAAGATAAATTAGTTTTTAATATCAAAGAAAGAACAATGCACTTGATATCGAACAGCTTAAATAAAAATATGTGAACTTACTCATGCTCAAGAACTGTTCGAGGAGAGTTGTCGTCACCCATGCCATGAACTCGTGGAAACCTTGTTTTCCTTAAAATCTCCATGACATCAGAGTTCCTCCTCAGCTCGTCACCATCCTTCTCTCCCGAGGTCAAGTGACTACAAATGAAGCAGAAGCTCGTTTGGTGCAAAGACATGCTAATTGATATTGATCCCTGTAAAACTTAAAACAATAAGATTGTGGCTTTTGGTTATTCATAAAAGCTGTCTTCTTTGAATCATGAGTTCCTTTTGAGGCAGAAACATACCTTGTTTCCAAGATAACCCATTAAGCCTCTGCCGACACAAGACACCTTCAGATTTCGCACAGCGTCTCTTAGATCCCTCTTTATCCAAACAGTGAGAAAAATCCCTACCATCTGCTTGCTTGCAACTAAGCAATACCTCGACTGACCGGGATGTCTGTCTCTATCCTCCAGAGAAACAGAACCATTAAAGGCAACAGGTGAGTAATATGTGCAATGTGAAGCACTTGGTCCATCTTCGTCGTCTGAGGAACAATCCCACCTGCCATTAGGATCATAATAATCACTCGATCTATGTCCATACATCGCCCTATCACAGACACTGTATCTACGATCAAGTCTTGGCTGAGACAGTGAATTGTCATTTTCCATTATTCTCATGCTACGGCTCAATGACTGGAACGAGCGGCGCTGAAAGAAAGAGGAAGCCTTCTCTCTATTTGTTCCTTCAAAGTCATCATCTAACTCAACAATTGGATCAGGGACTGGCGAAGGAGTACGACAATTGCCACTACTTCCCGGTAGACTATTTAGTGTTTCTCGAATGAGAGCCAGCCATTTCCTGGCAGGGCCGTTATCTTCTGTGCCCAAAACATTGCCAGCGTTTAGAGGAACAATCTCTTGGAACCTTAAAAAGTAGGAAACAAACTTCCATTCAGTCAGGCACAGTAAAAACAAAGCGAAAATAGACATTTTTTCGACTGACTCACCCTAGGACATAAACATCAGCTGGAGGTGAAGTGTGCAGCCACTCTTCAAGATTTAGATAACTAGGTGGAGATTTCCCAGCTACATTCCATGTTGCCACAAAGATTCTGTTATGCAAATACATCATATGCATTGTAAAGGCTAGCTTTAAAAACGATCGAATACAGACATAGAGTTTATCAAGGGCTGAAAACACACACTAAAGCACACCTATAGTTTTGCACATCTGTGAGTTGGGAGGCATCAAGATCAATCTTACTTCGCCGGACACGATCAGAAGTCCTTCTAGTTGATTTCTCTACCAATCCAATTAGGAAAATGAGCATTGAGAAAACCAAATAAAATTAAAAAGAAAATGTCTCCCAAAATTAAGTTGTCTATAATATAATGGCTAGTAATAATATATTGTGGTCCAAAAGGATAACCAGTTGTCTGATTCTGAACCTGTTTTGCTTTTCTTGATAGTGCATGCCTCCTCCCTCTCTCTGAAATTGTTCATCCATTCTTCATCAACACCTGAAAAAGCAAAAAAAAAAAAAACTTAAAAAAGTTTTTAAAGCTGTGGTCATAAACTGTTGCAGCATATGACCCACATTTGCACGAAACCAAAACAATAATTAAATAAATAAAATGATAATTGCCTTAGGAAAAAAGAAAATAAAAATCTGGGTAAGTTCAGAGATATGATACAGAATTTAAAGATCTCAGCAGATTGGAGATATCAGAAATATCTGCAAATCCAAAATTCATGCGCAGAACAAACCATGATTTATACACCAATTGAACAGGGGCTCCTTCTATTTAATCTTAGAAATTGTCAGATAAATTAAAGATTCCATTTATTTTTTCAGAATCGCAAAGTAGATTTATCATTTTGCAGATGAAAATTACCTCCCGAAACGATGTCATCGGCATGAAAATCCTCAGTTTTGCTTTTGATGTTGAGCCATTTCTTCACTAATGTCTTAGGCCATGAAAACTTAATACCAAGAAAAAAAAATCAGAAATTTTGAAATAATCAATGCAGGGAAGCAGTGAATCCATAAAAGCTCATTAATGCACTGTTGATTTTCTTCAAGATACAAACCTTGCTTTTCTTCGAGTTCCCATCTCTCATTGTTTCACCAATTCATATATGAATGGACAACTTTCTCCACTTATAAAAGAAAAAAAAGATTCAATTTTTTTTTCTTCTGGTTTTTTCAACAAATTATTCCAACAACAAGATAAAGAACTGGGTGATGCAGTGAAAGAATGCGACCATGTTTTTGTAGGTGATGAAGAGACGAACATTGAGAAAGAAGAAGAAGAACCCAGTTTTGCGGCATGTTGATTCGAATGTGTTAATCGAAGCCAAGACGAATTTGAATAATTTATGTCGGAGAAAGATTTGTTTGTGTTGTTGTTATTTGACAATCACAAAGCAACGAAGAAAGAAACAAAGGAAATCAAGAAAGTGAGGAGAGCAGTGAGATAGTGAGATTGCGAATGTAGAGACAGAACAATGCAGGACATAAAGATTTATAAGAGAGAGAGAGAGAGAGAGTAGATAGTGATGGAGAATAAAGATTTAAATGAGAGAGAAAGAGAGATGGAGTTTGGTTGTAGGGGTGAGAATGGGAGGTTATGTGTGTGACTGTGTGTGTTCTCTTCTGAAAAACCTCGTTGTGAGTACACAGAGCAAAGTATCGAATTTTGAAGAGAATAAAGTGTAGAGATGGGAGAAAAGGGAGAAGTGAGAACCCAAACAAATCAAATATAAAAGGGGAAAATATAAATAAACACGTACATATACACACAGTATGTGTATTTCTCGAGGCCTTGGGCTCACAATTCACAAACAAGGCCGAGGGCATGCCCGGCCAAATTCAACTTTAATGTTTTTTTTTTCAAAAAACTATTCAAATTAAAACTATTAATAAAATACTACTTACTTTTTTAAGTTTTTACAAATTTAACCTTTCATCAAATTTTTCCCTTAAAAAAAACCTTGGATCAATTGTTCAACCCAAAAAATTCCACGTCGCACGTTGGCTGTTTGCATAGAATTTTCATTTCAATTTTAAAAAATCACATGAAACCTTTTATATTCCACGACATTTTTAGTTAGGATTTTAAAAAAATTATAAAAAATACATGTGGCTGGCATCATAAATATAAAAAAATATAAAATATTCCACATACTCTTTTTATTCAAGTTAAAATTCTACGTAAGTATCCGACGTGTCATGTGGAATTTTCAATTTGCAAAATTTAGAAAAAAGTAAATATTATTTTGTTAATTGTTTTCATTTGAATTATTTAAAAAAAACTCAAAAAATACAGCCATCAAATTGCAATTTGTGCGTCCTGACTAAGTTAAGGGTTGGTGTCATGTCGAATTACATTTGGAAGTTTTTATGTTGTCATCTATATTTAATTTACCACTTTTTTTTAAAAAAAAATAATGTCAAATACACCTCAAATAGTTCTTATCAATTATAACCACGAGCTTTGTAGCTTTATAAGGGTGAGTCAACGAGCTTCGATGATCAATCCCCTCTCCCCTAACAAAATAAAATAAAATAAAATCTTAGCAATTATGTACACATTATGCGTGTTTATTTAAGTAAAAGAAAAATGGGTACGGTAGCATTTGTGTAGATTGTAGAATGTTTTGGGGGAAATTATGCATGCAAAAAAAACCATTCTAAATTATTGGGTTTTGGGTAATCTTTCAATTAGCTTTATTGGGTTTAGTAGAGATGGTGGGGGAATGACCATTTCAGCAGTGTAGGTTTTAGGGTTCATAAATTAGAAGAAATGAATATTGGTGGTTCTCACATCTATACAATTGTTTTGTATATAAATGTAACAACACTATGTTTGTTTGTAAAGCAATTTGGATATTCATTTTGGGTCAAACTAGACTTGTGTCTTGGGATTCATAGGCAACTAGGTCCTAATTTGAGATTTGTGGTTGGATTTATTCCATTGGAACAACACAAACCTATATAATTCTTATTATTCATGGGTTAACGCAACTTTTTGTGCTTGGGAAATTCTTCATTCAAAAAAGGGTAATTCGCATTCATTCATCATATATATCCCCCACCACCCTTTTTTTATTTCTTCAAAGTGCAAAGAATGTTTTTACACTTTGAATTAATTAAGGATTCCATGTCTTAATTCTTGACTATATATATGTGCATATACTATATATGGGGTCATGCAAAAAGCTAAGTTTTTTATTATTAATAATTTATTTGTTTGTGTTTTCGGATTGACAATGGGTGTGAGCTGGGTTGGAATGAGCAAGAAAGGAAGGGGAAATTAAAAATGAAATATGGAAGGAAATAAGGGAAAAGAGTTGACCCAAATTCCATCTCAGATACAACTCAGTTTCCTTAACTTTATCTGAAGATATTTTAATTGTCCATTAAACAACAATCAAAGGGATAAAAATTATCTCATTACTCAATTCCAATGCATAATTATATTATTGATCCTATATGTATATCCTATGAATACTGCACACACACACACACACATGTATTTATTAGAAAATTATATATCTGTGTTAATTTACGTTAATAGATAACAAAAATATCTTATACATAAATATATTTACATTAATTTTCTATAAAAAGAAGTTTTAATGATTTCATCATAACATAAAGTAATTAATTAATGAATCTGGGGCTTTGATAGGTGGATCTTGAAGGTCCCTAGCCCTAGATTTGTCGACTCGCAGGCCACGCGATCTCCTAGGGTTTTGAGCAAACTCTAAGTTAAGTGAATAAATTAAGGAGTTACAACAAATTAATTTTATTGGATTAAGGTCTTTAAACTGGGAGTTTTAATTGACTAATCTTAAACCCCACATGCTACATGTGGGAGACTGTGTTTTGGTCCCAACCTCAGTCCATGTTTTCACATTTTCAAGGTTCTTTTTCCATCAATTGCTTTAATTAATTATTCAATTCCTAGATTAGGCTAATCAACAAATCCAAATACCCTAGCTAGCTAGCTACCTCCAAATCTTCCAATTATAAATCCCTACCAACCGGCTAATCCATCTCCAAATCTTCCCATTATGAATCGACGACTATGCTTTATCCAACCCTCCACTACTTCTGCCCGTATATATGCAAAAATACGTACAACCACCCATTTATACGTTATTCAAGTGATGAAATACATTATAAGTCAAGAATCAACTCCACCAAATATTGCTTATTACTTTGTAAAAGAGAAGGGTGGAAACCTTTGTGGCCTCCCATATCGTCGCTATGCCATCTAATCAAGCACTAAAACAATTGATTATGATATTTTATTTATATGAGACGGTCAATGGATCACAATCCATTAAACAAGTCAAATAGATCGAAAACCCCCGCCTAAACGCCCAGAACCCGCTCATTTTGAGCCTAGCACCTTTTTTCCATTTTTTTTCACATTTCGAACGTAGTGTATGAGGTCACGCATTAGCGCCAGACAAGTGCACTGTTACAACCAAATAAAAAAAAAAAAAATTAATTCAATTTGATTTTAGAGTTTAGTAATTACATTTTAGGGCATATTTTTAGTTTAAAATAAAATTATCGAGCGCAACGCACGAGCCCACGCGGTAACTTCGGTCGAGTGCACTGTGCGGGACGCGGAAGAAAAAAACTAAATTCATTCAAAAGATTAAATTAATTCAATTTCCTTTTGTGGTTCACTAATTCTATTTTATGATATATATTTATTTCAAAAAATAAATTATCGAGTGCAGTGTATGAACATGCATAGTGTAGGGATGTTGGATAAAAAAAAAACTTAGTTTATAAAATTAAATTAATTCAATTTAATTTTAAGGTTCAATAATTCCATTTTAGAGTATATAATTATTTCAAAAAATTAATTATCAAGGGCAGTGCACGGGATCACGCGTTAGTGTTGGACGAATGCACTGCAAGAAACTCAGAATTTTTTTTTAAAAAATAAATAAATATATATTTGTAAAAAAAAAATTATGATTGAAAAAAAAAACTGAAAACAAAAAGAAAAGGGTAAAAAAAAAAATGGGAACAACCTTCTTGAGTCAAATAAAATATATGTAACTGTTTAAGATTTTTTAGACGGTCTTATAGGAAACTCTCTCAGTCATCGATTATAATTAGAATGTATGTTTTCTGCTAACTTTTGGGAAGAAAACTTAGTCACAGGTGTCATATTTTAGGATTAGTATGAGAGTTGGTGTAGAAATTAATGTTGAGACAAAACATGATGGGTATAATATTAATTATGATTAGAGAGATAAGCTACCAATTAAGTCCCAATAATTAGTAGAATAGTACACATATTAATACAAGTGTACGTAGGATGTAGAGTGAGGCCTTCAAATTATGAGTTTGGTTCAGTTAATACTTAATAGATAGATGTGTTATTAATTAAAGATAAATTAAATTTTGAAGTGTTTCACAAAATACAAATTATGACATGAAGCAAATTGAGTTTGAAACCCGGGGGGTTCTTTTTTTTTGTCGAAAGACGACGTATTATTTTATTAATGCATACAAAAAGTACATCAATATTAACCATGAGAAATTCTATGACGCGTGAGTACGTAGTGTGTCTCTATTATAATAGACCTAATGTGATATTTCAATGTGTCACAATAGATCTATTAAGACACGTGATACACTACGTGATAGAATTTCCCTATTAACAATACACATGTAATGCAATGTTCATCAACGGAATTATACATGGAATAATAATTAAATAGATAGAAATGTGTATCGCAAACCTTAGTGCTAACAAAATGTGATGTCTACCTGTAAAATTAGTAATTCCACGAGAAAAAAAAAAAGATATATATACACACGTACATATTTGGTGTGAGTTTTTTGTAGGTTAATGCACAATTATTTAGCCCAATGATATTTATCATCCAATTAAAAAAAAAAAAGAAATTGAGATTCGGTCATCAATTCCCTTATCCCCAACTAAAAAATAAAATAAAAATCCGTATGTGTAGCATTATTATTGTATAATTTGTATGAAATTGAGGTCCTGTCTACTAATTACAAGAATTAGAGCATGTACAAAACCACATCTTGAGTGTTAAAAAAAAACACACACACACACACTATATAAGACAACTGTAGTGACAACGAAATACATATATTATACTCACAATAAATCTCATTATATATTTTGCATAATTATATAGTTTTTTGCTAAGTAAACCTAAATCTGTAAGCAATCGTCCAAAGCATAATGGGATAAGAATATATGATATCCATTGACTTTTATTTAGTTCAAAAAATAAAATAAAACCTATTTATGTAACAACACGAAACTGGTATGGGCTGCTTGCTGCAACCTAGTTCCACATATTTTCTGAAAACTCTTTCCCTCCTTGTAAAAAGTTAAAAACAAATAAATCAATCGATTTGTATATCATGTAATAATAAGAAAAGGCAAAATAAGAAGCTTTGAATTATGATGTGAAACTTTTCACCAAAGGGTGTAAAAGTGAGGTAGAAATAAATTTCACCAAAATTTATAACATTGAAGATTTTATTCAAATCAGTTTCATTGACTATTTCTGCCTAACGATCTTGTCACTGTCTTTCTTGCCTTCGATTTTCCCAATTCTTCTCCATTCACCATCCCTTTCTTTTTATTGCCCATCAAATCCTCTCTCTCTCTGTCATTTTCTCCATCCCATGCCACTTGTGAAACCGGTATACCATTACCACCAAAATTATATCAAGTTTATTCATCATAAATTAATTTTTGTTGAGTTTGATTCAATAAACATAATAATCCTGGTTGACTATACCTGCATATATCAGTTTTATAGGAGAATAAATTGAGAATATTTTTAAATTTGTTAGGTTAACTAGAATTCTTTCAATTGAGTAATATTTTGGTCAATTTGTCAATTTTAGTTTCTCTTTTTTATTATTCCAACTGAGAAGGAGAACCATCTTGATATAATTATACGTACATTTACTAAATTAAAAAAACTCTGGTCAAATTATATTGATAATTTTGAAAGAATTAGAACATTTTTCCCCCAACTATTTAATTTGCTTGATATAAATTAAAAGCTCGAATTGGAAATTCAATGGACACACATATATCATGTCACCTAAGTTTAACTCGTATTTGACTTCATAAAACCCCAATTTAATCTTAATTTAATAATAGTGCATTTGTTTACGCCCTAACTTGTAAATGGTTTTTCTTGTACACAAGATTTAGTCTTTCCTTCTTGATCAAACAATTATTTATATCACAATAAAATCGACACAAATGACCAATGTCCATTTGTAGCCACCAGAAACATAGTTGCCAATTGTTTTGATCAAATTATAACAAACTACTCCATTTTAAAGTGACACGAGAAAATTATATAATGAAATAATGACAGGTGGGAGGCAAGTTTGACAAGATTTTGAGAGACCATGTCTAAATAAGTCTTCATATAATTTTATGAAGATGAAATGCTTCTTTTACCTACCAAGACCAAGAAGTAGATATTATATTTATTTTATCTTTATTTATCACGTATAGTGGGAAAGAAAAGATGCATCCACCCTCGTCATTTCATGCAGCAGGAGTCATTCATGGAATTTTCACCACTATTCAAGAAAACTTAGACTAACAAAATAATAATTTATTATAACATGCACACACAATGATACATCAAAATGACTATAAAATAAACAGCAAATGTACTACATTTAGTGAAACACGTAGGTGTAGCACAAAATACACATTAAACCTATCATTTCAATACTACAACCCATTCCTTTGATAACAATTGTAGGAGGCAAAGTGAGAGCTTAAAACCAAGTTGATAAGCATTAAACTAACACTAGGTGTTTTACTCAAAGCGATGCCAATGCAGTACAAAGGAACAGGCAACGCCCCGAGTTGGACTAGAACCAGCATACGAGGAAGTGTTTTAGGCTTCATCGACTACTTAACTCTCTGACGGGCCAAAATTGTCACAAACAGAAAACAGCAAGGTATTATACAGCACTTCAAGTCAGTAACAGACCGATTATCTTAAATAGCTCAGGAAACAGAAAACATGTAGAAAATAGTTCAATTTATGCAGTAGTTTTCTACAAAGAAAAACCAAGGCTATAAGCAAATAGATTGGTCACCAATTCATCATATATTTCCCAAAACTCTTCGAGTAATTAAAGCCAAACATAAGAAGATGGCTACAAACTAAATGGCAAATGAACTGAAATAAAGAAGCAAACAAACTGTTCATTTGGATTTCTCTAGCAAGAAAATACAAGTTCCACAATTGACCCGTCGCCTAGTTCTCTAGCAATTGGATAGTAATGCCAAAGGATAAAGAGCTAGCACCAAAAAATAAATACGATATGTTAGTACCCCGTCAATCATTAATAAAGAGACAACCTCAAAAGTTACAGCGGGATAAGATCTACTATTAAAGAGAATTGGGATTGATATCAAAATAGTGATTGCTATATGGAGAAAACAATTAAAAGGCATATCCTGTGTTTGGCTCTATATAACTAGTTTCCAGGCTTGGTGAAACATGAAAATTTATTAGACCCTACTGTGACAAGGAGGTTCCTGAAGATAAACAGCTAAGAGAAATCATACAAAAACCAAATGTCTTTCAATATCTATAACCTTAGTTAATGAGAACTCTCTCATTCAGTTCGGCTTTGCACTAATAACTTATATTTCTCCATACAAATAATTTTCGAGTGGATGAGGATCCTCAAACTTCAAAACAGAGAGCATTTTCATATGAAAATGTACTAGTGCTACTGCTACAGTACCACCAATAAGGAATCACTACCATAGTGTCTCATTTCTTAGGTTTTGGACTCTCTACATTAGTATAATTATGTTTCCAAATTAAGTAGTACACATGCTCATACCAATATTGAGTCGATATTTGATTGACCACGTCAAGACATAAATACTGCAAGTCTACAACACCACAACAATGAGCAATGGGCCTAAAAATGAATTTCACTATCTATAAGTAACCTCTTCAAGAATTTAACCAGCATTTAGTCATGAAAGCAAGTGGAGAATAAATTTAATTTACAGAGAGCATACTGATTGAATCACACGAAATCCCATAACTTCAATCAAGCATAACGGTTTAACTATCAAACCATTTCGACTCACAGAATTCACAAACAAGAAAACACTAAACAAACACATTCAATCAAGCACCAATCTTGGAGAATTTATCATAACATCTCCTCGCCAACCTAACACAATCCAACCAATGCAAAACCTGCGCATTCGGATCCCTCTCCAACACGATATCGGAAACCGTGATCTGCACGGCCCCTCTGTACCCGGTGATCCTGCCCCGCACCCTCGCAACAGCACCTAGCTGAATTTCAGAAGCGAACTTGAGCGCCATTTGGGCAATTGATCGAACACCTGATGGGCACCGCCTTGAGAAGTAAGGCGAGGTGAGTTGGTTGAGCCAGAGGACACAAGGGATGCAGCCAGTGCCATCATCAATGGTGAAACGGAGGAATTTGCCGGGTTTGAGATCGCGAGTCACAACGACTCCGACCGACTCAGCGCGCGAAAGCCGGACCCCTTTACGGAGGAAGGTTGTTGGGTCTGATAGGTTGGGCGAAAGAGAGAGAAAATCGAAGGCTAAAAGTTTGACATGAGTATTGTAGAGATCCATGGAAGAATGAATGGCTTACCAGAATTCTGCGCGGGAACTTCTGCTTTTTGATGTAAAGATTTCAAATGTTACAAACTAACTGAGTAACTGGTAGTAAATTTCTTATTTTTAAGAAGTTTTAAAAAAAAAAAAAAAAACTTTTGTTCTCATCAACATATTTTTCCTTATTAATAAATAGATTCATTTTAATTCTAGTAATTTATTAATATTTTATATTATCTTTATTTTCTAAAAAGTTAGTATGAATATAAAATAATATTTTAACCTTTTTTTGTGGGGGTGAGAACTGAGAAGTTGTATTTTATTGTTATTATTATTTTTTCCAAAAAATAGATAGGAAATCAAACAGAGAATTATAACAGAAAGATTATAATGTAGCGGGGTATCAGGTTAAGCTCGGGATGATTCAATATTTTAACGCAAAATTAATTAATTAATTAATTACTATTATTATTTTATCGAAATGTGGATTATATAAGTTGAATATGTTTTGTTTTCAATAGGACCTTTGGTGAAAACAAATCCCGGAGTCCATTTTTTTGTGGTTTAGAGATCTTTCAAAATAATAACTAATAATTTAGGTACCTGATAATGCAATTCACTTTAACTCTGACAATTAATCCATGCATCGCAAGAATGAAAATTTTGTTACTCTTCTAGTCTTCCTAAATCTAAATCCTTGTAAAATCGGAATATAACCAAATGATGAGTTTATTCGCCAATTCAAATATTTAAATTATAAAGCAAAGCAATGTGATGCAGCAACATATAAGCAATTGCACAATAAATCCACATCTAAATTATAAAAAAGAAATTTACTAATTTATCATAACGCTTTACCAATGCGCCACTTGATGTTGTATAAGACGGATTTATTACCTGATGGGAACGGCTACAATGACTTCTCACAAACGATAGAATAGTCAATAGCTCATAAGGGGAAAACGATACATCTAAAGCATTTACAATCTTTGACAACTCAAAATAAATTATAAATTCCAGGACCACTTTGATAGTTGAAGCTCCACATCAACCAATATCATCATAATCATAAATATTGAATTCAACAACTATATATGTGGATTAATGTCGGAAGCGAATCTGCAGATGAAGGATGAGGGAGAAAGTGCACTGTTTTCCCTTTTAAGGCCAATAAAAACACAATGTTGCCTTATGATTCAGTCTTTTACAGAAAATCACAAGTGATATATCAACTATGTTACAAGCTCGCATAGCTTCTCCGATTCCTTCCAATCCTTAAACCTACGATTTCTGATATTTCTGCACACCAAAATCACAAATGCGCTTTCATATAGTCTATTTGTTACCATTGCAATGAACGATTGAACGACGAGAAGAGTTTAGGAGAAGACGGACTAACATATTGTATTTAAGTTCCCACTACTCACTCCATTAAGTCATTATCAACATAATTTTACCTGGTGAAGACGCGGTCAGATTGCTCACCCAACCATTGTGCGCTTTCTTCCTCTTTGTCGTACTAAAATCAGAACATATAATCCCATTATTCGTTGGTTTTCTGGACAACAAACGATATGCAAAATCCGAAGCATTAAAAAAAAGTGGTACCTTGAGCTAGCTTGTTCAAGGTTGAGGACCACTGCTTTGAGGATTTCCTGTATGCAGCAAGGATTCTGTCCATCTACAGGAGACAATGCAATAGAAATTGGCATCATAATGGCTGTTCGATCAATCAGATAGCTAATATGTTAATTAACATTTCCCTCTTCTCATTGACCATAACATAGGAAACTTGGTTTTTGCAAGCTATCCATCTAATAGACGAGCCTAGAATAACACTGCTAAGAAGAAAGGAACGCTCTGCAATAAACGAGAATTACTGTTTCAAATAACACTTTCACTACCCAGGAGAAACAAAATGCATTTCTGACATATGAAATAGCCAAGATGACATAGGAGAAATTATTTCAGCTAATAGAGCAAGTCAATGGCACAGAAGAAAAACAAAGAATAATCGACAAAAAAAGAACAAACAAAACTTGTTTTCATGCTTCAAGTCTTTTTTAAACAATAAAGAAGCATCTTTTATTGCAAACAATGACTGCTCACCACATTTCCGCATGAGGAGTGCATGGAAAGCAATGCTCGTTCAAGAACATAGAGATCGACAGCTTTATCTTCTGGAAGCGTTGAAGTAAAACTAAGGCCAAAATCAATGAGTGCCTTTGGAAACATAAAAATGCAATCAATTCATTCAGTTAGAATGTAATGAAAATTACACCACTTCGAAACTTCACCACAAAATATGCACAAACTAGATAACATACCAGTTTATTAGTACCATTCCGAACTAACATGTTTGATGTTGTCAAATCACCATGGATCAGGCCACCATCATGTAGTTTGCCAATGGCATCACCAATCTGTGTTGCAATATCATCTAATCGCCCTTCAACAATACCATGCAAGCCAAAGTCGAGTAATATGTCTTTCACAGCATGACCTTCAACATACTCAAATGTAAGAGTATGTAGCAAAGGATCAACAGCATAGAGCGCGGGAGTCGAAACCCCAAGCTTTCTAGCTTTTGTCAAGCACCGAGCTTCCTGCTCTAGCATTCAGAGAAAGTCAAGCAGGCAGCAAAGTATTTGAGAGCTAAAGAATGATCTCTGTTTTCAAGACTAACCGCATTGAGACGTTTGAGAGTCAGCTTTGAGTCCAACAACGGATGCCGATATTTTTTTGAAAATCGTTCCTTAATGATAGACCTTCTACCAACAAAAGTTGACTCAAACACCCTCTAGAAAAATAATAAAATATAGATTACAATATGGCAATAGGAAAATGGTCCAACCAGTGCCCAATTAATCATTAAATACATCTGAAACTACTCATACATTTAAGCTTTCATCATTATGTTTTCAATTATAACCAAAGAGACACTAATAAGATACCAACTATCATTTTGAAAAGGTTATAATGCCTGTTTGCAAAGAACAAAATTCAACTTACAGCCTCAGCGCCTTGCTTAATCAAAACCAAGGAACCTTCTATTCCATCTAATTTCATCTCCATAGTGAAAAATACCCAATTCAAATGCGAGAGATGTCAATTTAGAGTAGATGGTACAGCTGCAATGGGAAAGAGAATTAAAACCTAAGGTCAGCCCAACAGACGAATCGAAGTCTACATTAAACAAAGTGAAACCAACAGAATTACTTTACACAAATCAATCTAGTGTGGGCAAAACTTGTGAAAATGTAAGTACAGTATTCCCTATTGTATTCTGTAAGATAAATGTGAATTCGTTTCTATAATAAAGAATGTTGGTTAGGTCCAAAAACATTTTAAGAATAAAGACTTTTGAAAGTTGCCATAATATTAGCAGCCAACTCCCCACCCGGACTATATCCACAGAAACCAGGATGCAGAGGTGCAAAAAGAATGAAAATTACTCAATCCCGAGAAAAAAGTCTTTTCGACACTATCATATCATCATACCCCAAATCTTTGAAACCCTTCTTGTGTACCACTACCATAATCATAACAGAATGCACAAATATCTTCAAGCAACATTTCAAAATCGCTTCCAGTTAGTTGCTAAATATAAACTGAGATGCCAAAGACACCATATCATCTCTTTAATGTCTAATTACTCGTGTGCGACGAATCACGAATCTTTGTTGATAAAACTAAATAACAAGTGACATCGAGTACAACTTTTCAAACTTGGGAGTTGATAAGCTAAAGCCAAACCCCACAAACAAGAATCAGCAACAGTGTGAATAACAATCAACAAATGAACTCAGAAAGCCGGGCAAAAGAAATTAGCATCACCTTCAACTAGCAAATGAAACGGAAAATAATCATTTAATTCTAGAAATTTCATAACCATTTAGCATATAACAGGGGCATTGTAAATTCTTTTTTAACAAAGTACGATTCATTTCATAAGTACTAAACATACAATATTGACCTTGTAAGTTCCTGTTCACAAATCAGAATTCCTTTCACGTAGTACAGAGACAACTTACGATAACACCAAACTACAAAACATTGGAAATTCACAGTAGTTTGCCAAATGATATACAGAAAAAGAATAACAAAATAAAAAAAAGCTACTCAATACTTCAAAAAACATGTAGAATAAGTAGGCACCTTTTTCAGCTATGAAAAGCGTCCGAATAAATGCAAAAATGTCACTGAATTTGGAAATAAGGATATGAACAGCGAGAGGGCTGAAGGCAGCATATAAGGGCTTTCCGAAATTAGGGTTTATCTTTCAGTATGGTAATTAATTAATTACTGCAAATTTGCTGGATGCTTTACATGGATTTTTTTACGTGGTTGGTTTTATGTATTTTTATTTTTATTTTTATTTTTATATTCAACTCCTTTTTTAAGGGTGAGCGTCAGCGTGAGACCAAGTAGGAATCATAATCCTTTCATCCCTCCACCAAATAAATAAAAAAATCCTCAACTAATAAGGTTTTAAACCTTAATTCGTCGATTTAAAAAGAAAAAGTCCTAAATTCGTAAATGAGAGGATCTTGTTTTAAGGAAAAAAAAATATATAATTTTAGATGTAAAATCCGAAAGATCGGTTTGTAATCAATTTGAAATTTGAAAAACTAAAAGTATTAATTTATGATTTGAAATTTAAAAAATTGAAACTATCAATAAAACTATAAAACACCAAAATTTTCATGGATTTCAACATCGTCTAAATTTTCCAAACATGCGAGTTTGAAATTCGTTTGTTATATTATTTTTTAAAAATTGATGGTTGAATCATGATGACCTCAAAGAGATGAGTAAAGTGATGATTGTCATTTCTTTAAAAATTGATGGTTGGATCACGACAAGCTCAAAAGAACGAGTAAAATGACGGCTCAAATTTCAAGGTCATGTTACTAAAATAATTGGAAGATTTGAGTAATATTATTTTTAAAAATAAATTTGAATTTGAAATTTTTTTTATCAATTTTAATTTGAATGTTTTTTTTTATTGAAAGAACGAAAAACTGATTTCATTTTTAGGCTGCAATCAATTTTTTTATTACATAGATAAATATTTCAAATTTCAAACACTGTTTACCTATTTTTTATTCATCATTAATTATTAATAGCGAACGACGCCGTAACGAAAACTGTCAGAATTACGCTGTCGCGAAACCCTACACTTAAGATTTGGGGAAATAATTAGGTAGACGCAAACGTCACGATGAAGAGGGGACTGAAGTGGAGCGACGGCGAGGACGATGGAACGTCGTCGTCGGACGAATCCTCATCCCCCGATACCAACTCCGATGGCGCCTCCAAATCCAGAGATACCTCTCAATCTTCCAAGCTTAAACCTTCTCTTCAAGGTACATATCACGAAATAGTTCAATTTCCTTTTTTTTTCCCTGGAAATCTATTGCTACGTATGTAAGATTTAAGCATGCGGTGATTTAATGAATTCGGCTGAGTTTGTAGTATTTCATTATTATTGCTGAAAATTGCCCTCAAAATACTCTTTTGCCGACCGTGTTTCGCCGAGTGCTTTATTAGAGAACTTGAATTCGCGGGAAATTACTGTTATTGATTAAATTATGCACTCCATTAATCTGTGTGTGCGCGTATTTGTTATCTAAAGGTAGTTTCTGCATAATGTAATTTTCACCTTAAATGAGGAGACTTTTGTCTTAATTTTGGAGAATTTTTGGTTGAGATATTCAAAAGTGCGTTTTCCAGCGAAATGGGTGATATAGGAATGAGGGATTTAGATGATAAATGACATTTTAAGCTATTTAGTTAGCCTGTTGGTTGTGCAACATTATCAAGTTAAGAAAAGTTGATGGCTTGAATGACAGTGGATTCTGCAAAGAAGAAGAAGAAAGGTATTGACTTTGAAGCTTTGAGTCGACATGGATACAGAGGAGGGCTATCAGTCTTGAGCGTGCCTCCACCAAAGGAGCTGGAGAAGGAGCAAGACTGGTCTTGGTGCTCGGGGAAGGAGAGAAAGCTTACAAAGGCAGAAGAAGAAGAAGAATCTTTTGAAGAACGACAGAAAACACGAGCTGCTCTAGCTGATGGGGAGCAGCTTCTACACGTTCAATCCCGGAAGGAGAAGAATATCTCATTTCAACAGAAGGAGAAGAGGAAACGGGATCTCGGCCAAGCAAGTAGGGGGAAGAACTATGTTGAAGAAGAGAAGAGGTTGCTTAGAGACAGCGGGGTTTACTCTGGTTTCGACTCTTGAGTTGCATGGTGGTTTTTAGGTTGAATTGAACATCAAATTGCTCTGTAATGTTGCAGAATTTAATATTGATCATAGTTTTTTAGATTATCTTGCTACTTGAGCCTAAATTTACATTTTGTACAATGATCGAGTAATGTAAAAAGTGTGTTGATTCCATAGATGGAATTCTATACAGGATTTGTTCCTTTTTATTTCCTGCCGAGTTTGTCTCGATTAATTATGCCGTGTCATGCCTCAAATTGCCACTCAGCATTGGCTATTCCCTACTCTAAACGAGTAACTGAATGAATTACAGAATTCCTCGAAAAAAAAGATGGTCCAAATCAAATTGAATACAAGAAACACATTGATGAACACTGTGATGCAAGAAGAGAAAACAGCATTACTCTCCCTCAAAAAAAAGCAATAGAGAAGTTCTACAAAAAGTTGACATCTTGATGATGATAAATATGATACAAGTGACTAAACTTTCAAGTGATCAGTTTTCCAGACACTTAAAACGGAACAAAACTTTGATTCTGGAAGGTCCAATCCCATCTTCTCCAGTGATAGTATACCAGTTGCAAACTGAACCATGTTCTTCAGTTCTTCGCTCTGCTAACCTCCACTTCATTGGAATTGAGGCATCTTCGACACTAAAGATGTATCGACAGATCTACTGGAGAGGGTTTCGTAAATTGATCTGATAGTGTGGGGAGTAGTACGGCAGCAACCTCCAACAAGAGAGGCTCCTGCTTCACACCAATTGTTTACATACGAGACAAAATCTTTGTCGGTGACCCCTGTATTTTGCTGCAAAATTAAAACGAGATATGCATGAGGAACGTTGTATATGCGCTCCTTAATTTTATTTTTTAATTTTGGAATTGAATTTTTAACATGTAATGTGTTCTTTGACATGGTGAATGAGTATAGCTATTTCAACAACCAAAGGACTAAAAATGACTTGCAGAAATCTGTATCGGAAGAAACAATGAATTTTCATAAAATCTGCGACTTCTGGGATTGCTAATCTTCAGATGAACACTTAGGATTTCTACCACAGAATTACTAAAGAAAGACGATTTTCCATTTCTTCTTTTATAAATGGTATATATTAGGATTTTCTATAGTAGGCCAACCAGAACAATATGTGTTGTTCCTGAATGAGGAAAACCAGAGTGCAGTTGCTCCTCGAATTTTTTTCCCTAAAGCAAACTTGAATTAGCAATTGAAACTCTTTCTTACTAATATTCAATATTTTCATGTCTTATGACTCTTATCTATATAATTGCTTCAAGGTTGAAACATGTGCCTGATGCTATGCAATGCAGGAAGAATGTGCCGAACATTTCTGGGATAAAGTGACGAACTTACCACCCACTCCTTCCGATCAGCATCATAACTCTCGCCGCTATTTGGGTAAATAAGTATTGGTTTAGCTGTCACCTGAGGTGAAATTCAATCAAGAGAAACAAACACGGATATGGTCAGCCGCAGCTTGTCAAAATTCAGATTAATATAATATGAAAACACATGCTGGTTCTTCCACATTATCGATGTTGCACATGAGAAAATACCAGCAATCAAGATAAGAAAAATATGAAATAATCTTCGCTAAAAAATATTTGAAAAGGAGCAGTTAGCTGTTATTTAGAATAGATTAATTGCAACTCGAAGAAGATTTTTGAAAGATCCACCTTCAAATGTCTATATTAAATAAGCCATTTGGAACTCTTTCATCTTTTGCTGTTTTTCATCATCATAGACACATAGGTGCATAGAATAATATCTTTTGATACACAGGTGAAACAAGTTATCCCAGCACATGGAATACATCAGCAAGCACAATGTCGTTGAACAATACACAGCAGAGATAAGAGATTAGAATAAAACACACCAAATTATCACATCATAGTTAGCATCACTGTAAACAAAGAAACAGATAGAACAACACAAGAAAATTGTAAAAGTACCTTCTTTATGGATAAAATCAGATCCCTGATATATCTTGGGGGGGTGCAGTTGATTCCGACTGCAACAATTTTGTTGGATGATTCAGCAACAGCAACACATTCAGTCAAAGAATCACCGCTCACCACATTAACTCCATCCTTAGAATTGAAGGACAGCCATGAAGGAATACTAATATTCTCTTCCTCGAGAAGCATAGCAAATGCCTAGTTGAGCACAAAGTATGGTCAGTATGACTTAAATTCGTAAGTTTCTACATATCACACATGCAGCACCAGAAACTAGTTTGTGCAGGACAACAAGCCAATCACGTAAATTATTGTCCAACTTTTAGATATATAGCTTAATCATAGTTGACAAGAATTATGATCACGTCAGAGTCAATCTGAAAAGGTCTATAAGAAATGTTAGGGAGTCAGCTTCTAATTTCTTTCTACCTGTGAGAGAAAAACTAGGCAGCTTGGCAACTAAAATATACGTACCTGAGCTTCCAGCCTGTTTGGTACAGTTTCAAAGGCTATAAGATCAGGAACAGCATCTGCGAGAACTTTGAGCCTCCTTCGATGAAATTTCTTTAAGAACTCCAAATCCATAGAATCTCCATAATCACCACTGTAAGTAAGCAAAGAATATATACATCAACTGCCAGGTAGAAGCTAAATGACCACAACTGCAGACACCTATACAAGCCTCAATGTAAAAGCACTAGCATTTATTAAATCAATAGTCGCGTTTCATCAAGAATGATAAAGGACTGCCAGTGCAGGTAAATTAAAAATCACAATAGCAGATATGCATCACTAAGAGAGGTTCTTTATGAACAATGATATCTTTCTGAGTTCATCTCTAAAAATACAGAAAAAGAAAACATCAAACCCAATGAAAAGATATTGAAGCGGCCAGCATTATTTGCATCAAAGCACCTATATTCTGATCCATCAGCAAGGTAGGCCCCGTAACTTCCCACAGATGCTGCAACCAGTATTGGCCGCTGCTTGAGAATTTTATCATCCGGAGTATCTTTATTCGAAGCTTCACGACACCTAGTGTAGTATAACTCCCGTGCCTCATGTGCGATTTCCACACTCTTTCTGAGCATATTCTCACTTTCTTCCAGGGAGTAACCTTTGTTCTGAAATCCTTGTATCGTTGCCTGTTCAATTTGAGAAGGGATATTTCATCTAGAAATTTGCATTACTTGGGGCATTCTGACTTAGAGGCAGAGAACAAATCACCTGATAAGAAGCCGTCAATATTATATCTGCACCAGCTTCAAGGTAATCAAGGTGTACCTGCTCAAAGATAAAGTGTGAGCATTACAATAAAATTGTTTGGACCTCTCCATTTTAAATTTTAAACTTGCCTGACATATATTATCAATTGTCATAAATCCAAGCTCAGCACCACAAGAAGCTTAGATAGTTCATATTGAGCTAGAATCACTAACATAGAGCTAAAGAACCACCAGTTCAATCCATACAATTAAGTAATCAATTAAATCATAGTTAAAATTAAACCCATGAAATACAATCCAGCAGTCTCAGTCATTATATTAGCTACTCGTAAATGACCGCAATGCTAAGAAATTCAGTCAGGTGCTAATTTTTAGAAGCTAAATGGAAAGGCCAAAATCTACATGCCGAGTAAAGCTTTTGAGCATCTGAGACAGTTTTACATAAACCTCTCCTCAAATCACAAGGCAATAAGGACAAGCCCACAACAACAGATTAAGACAAGTCAATTAACTAAAATACAAATCTTTAGCAGAAACTTCCATAAAAAATGTTAAAAGATGGTACAACATATGTTTGTAGGGGACCGGTCAACAAAAATTCTTGCTTTCAAGATGTTCTCCAAGTGACATTTATCATATTATAATCATCTCCAGCTACGCATCCAGGAAATATTTTATTGCTACCCGTGACACCGTCATCAGCCACCATAATAGTTTGCAAATGCAAAAAGTTTCTGGATAAAAATGGATAATAGCCTACATGGTGGGCGACCACTCATTATGATATTTGTTCTTTTCCCTACTAACACTTAAAGCATCACATCCACTCACTGCAAAATTCTTACTTGGCCAACTCAGAAGATAACTCCATAAAGACAACTACCTTTAAAACTGACAAAATAGACAAATGGTTGCTCTTCTCTTTATTTTTTACTTCATTTCTTTCTTTCTTTTACTAGAGAGCCCAAATTATTCTATAATCGTTTTGGGATTACATTTGAACACTACAATCTCACACAGCTTGTGACACATAACAAGCCCACAAAGGAACCAATATTTTTCATAGAAACCATGGAAACAATCTATAAGCAAGAAAAATTGTCGGAAACATGTACTATCAGAAATCAGTGATGTAAAAAGGAACCATCAAAACATAATACTCGGAAAAAAAAGGTAAGAAGAGAATAAAGGCATACTCTGCGGATGAGGTCAGGGGAGGTCAGGAGGCATTTGGCGCTCCATAGAGGGTCGTTGAGATCGGCGCCGTGTCGCTCGAGCTCCGTCGCGAAACCGCCGTCGATAACGGCCACGCCGCCGCAATGACGGAGGAAATCGGACATCATTGTTGCTACGTGGCCCATTTTCCTAGCAAGAATCGAAAAGCTCCGGCGAGTCTGAGGTGTGGTCCGAATTGGGTAGTTGTTATTGGTGGAGAAGCAGAGGAATGAAGGAAGGAATTAATTGCAACGCCGCCATTTATTTATAGACAAGTGTAGTTGCGTCTTATTGTTATAACTGAGGTGAGGGAGGGGTTTGTTAAACCTCGCTATATTTTTTCCATTTTTTTTTTAAAGCTCCTTTTTCACTCAGTTTCCAACTAACTCTACTTGGCCTGACTTTTGTGATAAATTTTTAACTGTTGTCACAATTTCTAATTTAGCCAAAAAATTACTTTTTTTTGGCGGTCCAAATTTGCTCCAAACATCAATTATTAGTATTTTTACGAGGAATAATTGATTTTCATTTTACATGATTGACTAACATATCGTACATCTTATATGAAATGTGTGTAATTGCAAACTATTGTACACAAACGAACGAGATTTATCAAAACATATATATTGATATATAGTGAGTTGTCATGGAAAGTTCCTACCCTACTTATTTTTCAAAGTTTGATTGTGTCTTGAATCTTGATACTCAATTTCTTGATTATTTAAGTCTATGAGTTGTTTAACCTTAATGGAAACTTTTCAACTAAAGCTCATATATTAAATTTAGGTTCGTTAGGTCATTTAAAATCATTATATACGTCTGCAATATTAAGTTGATCAAGGAATTATCTGTTTTTCTTAATAATTTGCAACTAATACTTGGTTTCTCTCATTACATTGAAGTTGATTATTTCTATTTCATGATTATAAATAGTGTACAGTTATCCACTTATTATCTTTCCATATATCCTCAATTCAAACTGTGCGACGTGGCACAATTCAAGAATTTTATGATTTATACGATCAACTCTCTAACAATAATTCATGTTAACTATATCTGCAAAACCAGAACGATGCAAAGTTCTTGCCGAGTGTTCGAGAATCAACTTCTTACATAAAAGACATAATTCGAAATAGAGAATCTCATTCGAAAATAGAGAATCCTTCCGTGGATAGCATAAAGGAAGAACAAGCATATTTAGGAAAGACTCAACCAATTCGAAGCATCAAAATCGAACATTAATGCCTTCTACAACACAACTTCATGTCTTAATATGAAGTGTTTTAATTTTATGGGTACAAGCATATTTTGCACCGTCAGAAACCAAAGCTGAAATGGAACCTCTCAAGAAAACTAGGAATAGAAAGCATCTCTTCTGCCTAGTGATACATTATTCTCTTACATTACGTAAATACTTACAATTTCAAGAACGAGTACTACTGAGTGAGTTCTCGACTGAAAAAGAAAATGCACTGATTAAATTCCACTGGCAATATAAGGCTTCAACTTCGAGCGATTTTACCAGAAGGAACGACAGTGAAAATGAATGGCTAAAGCCCTATGCTGCTCGACTATTGGCTATTGCACAGCAACGAGGATAAAAAAAAAAAAAAAAAAAGTGTGATCACGGACCACGAGTAGGTCTGAAACAAAGGCATCCACTAGCCTGATCATCTGGTACCATTCCACCACCATTGCTGGTATCCACTGCCTCTAGCATCTTTACAACCTCGTCCATCTCGGGCCGATTCTCGGGTTTTGCATCCCAACACTTGCGCATGATGTTTGCAAATGCTGTTGGGCAGCATCTAGGAATGTCTGGGCGCAGATTCTGACAAAAAAAGTAATGAATGTGAATATAAAATAGTCTCTTTATAATCTGAGCAAGAAGCAAGGCCAAAATTCCATGTGCAATGAGAACAAAGCACGATTAGTGCAGAATATGACAGACCTGTTGAACTACAGCAGCAGACACATCAGCGAAGCTCAAATTAGGATAAGGAATGTCGCAGCAATATATTTCCCACAAGCATATGCCAAAACTATAGACATCGCATTTCCTATTGTAAGGCTTACCATCAAGGACCTAAAAGTAAAATTTAGCATCATTGTTTTGATTAGCTCGTTGGCTAGTATAATGAAATGAGACATAAATCCATGAATAAGTGAATAACATACCATTTTTAGTAAAACTGCTGAATTCTAGTTAGATTGCAGAAAGAAAAAGAAAAAAAAAACATACCTCTGGTGCCATGTAACCAAGAGTTCCAGTGTTTCCAGTCATATCCCTTGGATTCTGAGCTTCAACTCGAGCAACGCCAAAATCAGCAATCTTCAGAGTTCTGTAAGCATCCAGCAACATATTCTCTGTCTTGACATCACGATGCACAATCTTTTTGGAGTGGAGGTAACTCAAGCTGCAGAATTAGAGGGGAAATGAGAAATAAGTGATAACTGTAAAGACAAATTTATTGAACTTGACTGATATAAGCATAACATTGTTCTCACCCTCTAGCAAGATCCAAAGCAAGTTGAATGACAATCCTGAATGCCAATTTTTTCCTGCTATTCCTAATAACAAACTTTTTTAATGTCCCACCGGCAATGTACTCAACCACGACACAACATGCTCTAGATGGAAGTGAATTGAAACTAGCAGCCAGAGTTCCTTCAGAAGGTATCTTGAGATTTGTTGTTCCGATTGAGGCACCAATAAACTAGAAAGCAAGAATGAGTTAGCTCTGACCACATCGAGCAATAAACACTAACATGTTTGCAATAGAGCTTTGACGCATATCAGTATCAAAATGAATGCAAAAGAATTGATCTTCACCTTTGTGACATTAGGATGGTCGAGCTTATGCCAGACAGCCACTTCTTGTCTAAAAGATGCCTGAAGAGCATCGCTCTCGTCAGCTGTCGTCATACCATCCTCCCCCCACTCCAATACCTTCACTATGTAATTGAGAGTTGTCTTAGTTGTAGGAGTATATTATGGTTAAATATGTAAGTTAAGGTGCTAATTGCACGAACTTCATCCAAGATCCGTGCTCAATCAATCAAAATCAACACTGGCTAAAAAGGCCAATTTCAAATGCTTGATCCAATTTCCTATATCCTTCTATATGCAGAGATGCCAGTTGCATAAGATCAAATCACTGCAATATATGGTTAAAATTAGTTAAAATTGTGAAGATTTTGATGCCACAAGGTCCCGGTTTTACTATCAGAAGCTTCCTACAGGGCTCTGTACATTTGAAGAATGTAGTTCTAAACTACATACTGCTCAAAAGTTAAAACAATGAAATGTTTGCTATGGAAGGTAATAAGAAGATATGACAAATTAAGAAGCATTCTTCCAGAAATGAACAGATTGTTACTAGGTGATTAGTTTAGTAAGTTCTTAACCTCTGCAAGTTAGAATTTGATCATAGAACTTCAATCCAATAGCCAAGAATGAAGAACCCCCACAAACAAATTTCAACCACCACACACACACACACACACACACACAAAACTAGGTGTTAAAGCTTCACAACAACAAGATTAAAAAAAGAAGAAAGAAAGAAAGAACAAAAAAAGGAAGATTTGTTGTTAATCTAATCTAATCTTACCTGCAACATCTTGGGCATCATAAACAGCTTTATAAACAGTGCCATAGGTACCATGAGCAATGACATTCTTGATATCAAGCTTAGCCAAATCAATCTCCCACTCTTCGGGCTTGTTGTGGGCCTCAGTACCTCTAGACCAGGCCCGACTCAAATGCTTCTCCAATTGCACATCCCAAGTCTTGAAATCAATCATATCAGCCCTCACGAATACATTGCTCTCTCTATTATCGCCCAAATTTGTATCCACATCTTTCACTCTCAGTTCCAAGGCCCCTTCACTCTTTTCCTCCTTCACATTCTTGAAATCCATTACTTCGTGTTCAAAATAAAAAGGCAAAACTGTTTGAATATTCAAATCAGACAGTAAGGCAGAAGAACAAAGAATATAGCGACAAATGCTGTAAGCCCACTTGAAATATTCAAGTGCTACAAGAAATCAAGGAAGAGAGTAGAAAGAAGCATGAAATAGAATGTAAAGTAATAAATGGAGGAGGCAGAATGACAGGGAGAGAGAGAAGTTAAATGCATGAACGACAACAGCCATATGTAATGTAGATTGGAGAGAGAGAGAGAGAGAGAGAGAGAGAGAATGGAAGGTAGTGAAGTGCAACAGGAAATGACATCTCACCGAGTGGTGTGAAAGCGACACAAGATTGAGTTCTTGAAGGGCACGAACACCCGCTAATGTATGAACCGGGACCGTATGCTTGTGTACGAGATTTAACAAATTTTAGGCAAAGCACGCACCAACCATGTAATTTGCTGCGAGCCTACATCATCTATGTGTTAATTCCCAACCGAATTTTATTTTATAATCATATATAAAAAATGTTATGTTTTTAGGGGGAAAATGTTATGATGTTATCAGCCTTGTACTAATAGTATGATCAAGAAATTATTTTAAGGCTGGGTGAGATGCCAGGGAGCCGTAAAATAATTTGTTTCAATTTTGAATTTCAGATGTAAGAGTTATAGTTGAAGGTCAAAGTCGCAACCCATTTACAGAAAACTTGGATCTAGAACTCTAAATAATTTCCTTGAGTCTATCCATTTATATTTTTCTAAAACTTGGAGTATTAATTACGCATCAGATAACGATATTGACATTCAGTTTAATTAATTATAAAAATAAACAAGTTTTGAGGACGGATGTCCCCTTGGAAATGACACAAAAAAATAAGTTCAAAAAAGTTTAAGATAAATATAGTAGCAACCATGTATACTTATTTTTGTTGAATTTGGCTTTGGGACAAACCCATTTTCACCTTTAAAATTTTAAAATGATTTCTACATGGATCATATCACTATCAACTATAGTGATAGAGATAGACCACACATTGAATTTGGCTCAGGTGGATGATACAGAGAATTTAAATTTGTAGTGAATAGAGAGGGCCACTGTTACTCATATGTCGAACCAAAATGGAATAACTAGCTGGGCCAAGCAACACCCAACACCCATTTCAAAAATTTGGCATCTTCCATAGTAAATTCCATTGGGTGTAAAATTGATGCTTGCTCATTCTCATCGGGTTCAATTTATCGATAGTAATGCATCGATTATTATAGATATAAAAGAAAGAGTGGTAATAATATTGTAGCCTACATCCGACAGGAAAATGCGACAGAACTCAATTCAATGCCGTGAACAGGAGTTGTTTTCTTCGTCGCTTTCATAATAATGCTTGTTTAATCAAAGCCATAATCGTTATCAATTATCAATCTCGTGTCTACTAACGAAGAAGAAAAAATACTCCATAAAATTAAGAGATATCGAACTCAAATTAAGGCCCAAGACCTTTACGCGTGTATTGATGATATTAGAAAAATGACGAAATACAATTTGCGATAACAAAGTAGAAATGATTGCTAATTTGATTGGCTAGTTAAATGTCCCACAACCTAAGTGAGTTGCTGGCTATCTATATCTATATAGTCGCAGTGGCCACCACTTATGCACAGAATAAAGTCAAATCATCAACTTGGATAATTATTTCAGGACCAGTGGGTTTTGCAGAAATCACATTTAAAAGGGAAAGGAAATTCGAGGTCGAGGGGGGGTTAGTTTCACTGTATAGTATTGTGTACCGACACAAAAAATGAGCTTTATTGATGTTACTCTCCATGTGCTGCATTGATGGTGAATTTCAACCAATAAATGTTGGCGTGCGTGCACATGATTGATTATATGCACAAATCTACAATCAACACAACACACAAACACAGTGACTGAGTATGTACCACTCCAAACTAGAACAAATATATTGAACCAACCAGGAATGAGAAAAAATTGAAGATGAATTTGGAAGAATATCCAGACACGACCTAGCAATTTAGTTATTCCAATCAAGAAGAACGACAGTCCACAAAGCATGCCCGACCATTACCAATTTCAACTATCACCATGCTCATGAGTATCGCAACAAGAGAAAGAGACGCAAATCGGAAACACATGCTGCATTTTTCAAGTTTATTACATTTCGACGACATGGATGGAGACATGAACCTTATAAACGTGCTAAATTAATTAGGATTTGGATTCGATTACATGTTCCATACCTAAGGCCAGATGGGGGGTTTATCATTCGTACCTGCATAAAAGTTCCAAGGCCTTCTCCACAAGTTTTACTTATCCTGTTCCAGAAATATGCCGTTAGCATTATAATAACAAAACTGCATGCCTTCAGCAACATGAATCCTAACCATATGAGTACAGGTGTGTTATTTTCGGATAAAGGATATCTATGAGTACATGGCAATATGGGATCACTAAGTAATATTTAACGATAGGGGGATGACTCACCTTTACACTGAAAAGAACAGTACCATCGGAAACTTGTTGGCCACCACAAACTCGAAGCCCACTGATGTAACCAGCACTTGTTGCCTTCACAACATGCTGCAGATGAACATTAACAAGAAACTTTGTAGGAGATCAGATATTCAAAACATAAGTGGAGTAATAAGCTTCACGGAAAATGGAGACAAACCTCCATTTTCATTGCTTCTAAAACCAATATAGGTTGCCCTTCTACAACTTCTTCCCCATCTCTCACCAAAACTTTAACTACTAAACCAGCCATAGGAGCCACAACGGACCCAGGGGGTTGAGAGGACGCCTCACTGGTAGGCCTGTGTTGATGGGATTCATCAGTGTCAACAAGGTCAAGTCTGCTTCTCCGTTTAAAATGATGATGGCATGATCCATGCCAGATGTGGATGTGCTCCATCTGATCCTGCAATGCGGTAACCATTCATATTCTTGAATTAGTACAAAAGTGCAGAATGGACAGCATTAACAAAAGAACCCTTCGGGCTAATCCACCACCATGTCTGAAAAAATGACCTAAATAGAAAGGTTAAAGTATCTTAGATGACCAATCAAATTACTGCCCTGTCAGAGAACTATGTGCGTAACTTGTCAAGCAACTTTCATGAGCCACTGATTAATCATGTAACTTAAGACATTAACTATAATATCTAATGAGTGGAGATGTTAAGACATGTCCTCTCTTTTTCTGTATTGTTAGCGTTTTCATATAAGAGGAAAGGGGGCGGGGGGTATTGTTGTTAATAGTTACAATCTGAAAACCATAAGAATTAACAGGAGAATGCAAACAAAAAAAAAAGATTGTTTAGAAAAATTAACTCACATGCACCCAATACTATGTTAGCACAACTGCACAAGCAAAAAGGAAGAAAACTGTTTAGTTGAGAGAAAAACACTATAATTAAAAAAAATAAAAAATAAAAACTTGCTTTAATACTTGATTGACTGAAAAATTCACCTTTTGGTAAACAGCAATGCTGGCATTCATGCTTACACCATCATGTTCAACTCGAAATTCATGGTCACCTAAGTGCACTACATTCAACTCGAGATCAGGAAAACTGCTTCCTCCCGTCTGTAAAGCATATTAATAGTTAAGATGTGTATTTCTGAAATAACATATGAAGAAATCCAAAAGCAAAAAAAATCAGCTTCAGATGAGGAGACAACAAGAAACCTCAATCAGATATTTCCCTTTTGGCTGATATGTGACATGTATAGGTACAAGTTCTGGGCCACTGTTGATAGATTCACCTTCCCATTCAAGCTCCATTGTGCGCTTAGCAAAATGATTCACTCGGAAAGGAGGGTTACCATACCATAAAGAAAGGCTACCTGTGCAGATTACAGGATATATTGACTGATTCTGAGAA
Organism: Perilla frutescens; assembly: GCA_026008535.1. Classification (NCBI taxonomy): domain Eukaryota; kingdom Viridiplantae; phylum Streptophyta; class Magnoliopsida; order Lamiales; family Lamiaceae; genus Perilla; species Perilla frutescens. The sequence goes on from BRKX01000005.1 coordinate 41,622,677, forward strand.
TATAACAGGTTCCGTGCACTTAGGGAGTTGAGGCTAAATTAAATTACCAGAGGAACTTGCTCTGATTGATGTATGTTCTTTTTCACAAACACAAGCGGCTGCAATGGCTGCACTATGTACAGCAGCATTGTGCACTTCCTGAGTTGATAACTGATCATCTGGATCAACGAACAGATCACCTTTATGCATCTCAATAAAATGGGTTTCAACTTCTCCATTTTCAAAAGCTCCATGGTTTGCAAGCTTTAAGAGAAAATCAATATTGGTTGGCAGACCTGCAACCTATAAAAACTAATTATCAGATTCTAATTACAGCCAAGACTTGGGAGTAGGGACTAGAAGAAGATGAAGTTAAAATACTTTGTGAAGAAACTGGAGACATAATGTGGTAGGGATACCGGAGAATATATTTAAAAAAAAAAAAGAGAGAAAGAAAAAAACTAGTTTTTTCAGTAAATTAAAAAAGTATTTGCTATGGTTTGAAAACTTTAAGCATGGAAAAAAGATGAGCTAGTTATTAAATTGTGAATATGGATAGCACTGTCCTTCCCAGCAGTTCATGTAACATAAAATTCTCTGAGAGTCCAAATAACCTTATTAATATTGATGTGTGTCATATTCCCTGCCTCATTTCATACCCTCATGGACTTGGGATTAATTAGTAAAACATCAAACAGATTTACCTTTGCAAAAAGCTTTATGCATTATTAAAAAAACATGAGATGTTTAGGTAGAATGATATGTCTATCGTGATCCTTGTAATGTAAAATTCTCTGAAGGGTCCAAACAAGCTGAAGGCGATTATCATATTCTGAGAAGTTACTGAACAAATTGGCAAATAATTGTGCTTCCCTGAGCAGAATGTCAGACCAAAAGAATGTGCGCCCAAAAATATATCCATGACCCTGGTCATTTAACCATCTTAAAGGTCCTATGTGGTATGCATCTTTACAAAACCTCACACAACATGAGCCCTATTAACAACCAACTTAAATTCACATGCAACAAAATCAAAGCTATAAAAATTAGCTAATTCACAATACCTGAAACTTCGACAGGCTATCCCTCATTTTGATTAATGCACATGTTCTATCTTCTCCCCACACTACAAGTTTAGCTATCATGGGATCATAATGCATGCTAACTGTGTCTCCCTGCTCAACTCCAGTCTCCACCCTAACTGGTAATTAGAATTAACTAGACATAAGAATAAATGTATGTAACAAGAAAAATGCAAGATTCCAGATTGAAAGAGTATGATATCCAAAACAACAACAAAAGGCAAAAAAGAATCTGTAACTGTTTTTTTTTTTTTTTTACTTCACCATCTAAACTTTTTTCTGGTCTATTGCAACACAAACTATTCAACTTTTTGCAGTTGCCATCTGTAGCCACCGCCCGTATATTAAGGAATACTCTAGAATGTTCCTAAGATATTCCGCCGGTGAAGATGGCAACTAGCAATAATGGATAGTTCAGGTGGCAATTGAAAAAATTAGTTCGTAGTGGCAACCGCAAAAAGGTGGCATAGTTTGGATGGTAAAAAAATTTGGAAAGGGAAATTTTAAGTTGTACTATACCCTTTCATTTGATTTAGCGATCAGTATTACTTTATGTACCTTCTGATGAAACTTGAACAGGATGATAATGATGAAGGATTCCAGTTGCTGGTAGAAATCCTTTTGGAACATTCTCAGCATATATTCGGGCTTCAAAAGCATGGCCTGCCACAATAAAATTCTATAAAGGAATCCTGAATAAAGCCAAGCAACGGGGAAGGTTGCCATTTAAATTTCCTTGACAACTGTCTGGAACAAAATAAGAGTAAATCTCTAGATTAGGCAACTCTGAATTATTACCTACGCCAAAAGTTAAAACAGAAATATTTCAACTGCAGACAACAATAAAAAAAAAGTAACATGTAAAAACTCATGAAGGGTGAGAGATGTTTAGTAAAAATATATCCTCCTAAGAAAAATCTCTCAATGAAAATGTTTCCTGACTTGAGAGATCTGAATCATGTAACATGACAGAAATCAACGCTGTAGAGTACAACTTAAATGCTACGAGGTAATGCCTACAAGGAAGCACCTGGTCAGAAAAATAAAATAAATAAATAATATATATATATATATATATATTATTGTATTTTATTTTTTAAATCAGTTCAAATCATCACATACATGCACCATGCCAAGATGGTGAACTTGAAGCCCCCACATATAAGAAATCTTACCTAACAAGGGCACCTGTGATTGACTAACTGGAAGAGGTTCTCCATTAGCAACACGTATTTGCCACTCCACAAGATCTTGACCAACAATCATCTCAGTAACTGGATGCTCAACCTGCAAGAAAGCAAGAATTTTCTGCATTTAGAAGAATATAGACAGAATAAAGAGAAGACATGACTTGAAGTATTCCAACCACCTGGAGACGGGTATTCATCTCCATAAAATAAAATTCTCCAGAAATAGTATCAACTATAAACTCAACAGTACCGGCACTGTGGTAATTGACTGCCTACAAAAATAAAGAATGAAATAAATAATTATGAGGAACAAAAAAAAAACATCAAGAGATTCTGAGATAGTATAAACTTATGTAAAGACAATTCTGAAAACAATTAAAGTTTCCATTACATTTGAAAGAACATCTTGAAAGTAAGGATAGCATATACATACAACTCATGCTTCTCTCTGGTGCAAAAGATTGATTTATATTAAGAAGACAAAGGAGTAGAAGGGAGGAACCTAGAGGAAAATATCTTGACATTTTCTTTCAGATTCCAACAGTTCAATCAAAGAAGAAATAAATTCCATCTAAGAGGCACCTACCATGGACTACTAATACAAAATCATTTTTCTTTATAATAGTACACTGTACACTCTAGGTAGCTTATTCTCCGGAATACCTGTATACTATGTTGTTCATAGAATATATAACCTTTGACTTATGCATACTTATAAGGATGGAGTTAAATACTACAAGAAACAAATCATTTTCTGCAACTAGCATCACTCAGGACCAGGTGAGAACATCAAACAGGAGATAAAAGCATCCCTGACATATCATCATTCTAAAAATTTTATTACTTTCTGCATGAACATGACTCATTTTAAAGATAAGAATATCATATTGCTAAAATGCTCTAAGACAATATTGTGTAATAGTAGAGTCGACAAAGATTAGTCTTTTAACTTCAAAAACGTAGAAGAGTTGATGATAATAGAGCAAAACAATAAAACTAAAATTCTGTTCACCCCATCCGACTTTCTCCATAACCACCATTATTTGTGGCAATAAACAAGGTGCTGCCATGCAGCCTTGCAGTAAGCGCAGAGCGAACTTTTCGTTTGCCTTTTACTAAAGAGTAAACAAGGTGCTACCATATAAAGTGCAATAATGGACAAAACAAATTAAATTAGAAAAAACATAGATCACCTTTGCTGCAGACACAGCTGCTTGTCCCAAGTGTGATCGAAAATCAGTGCTGATGTTTGGCTGCATATACGAAATCTTGTCAGAGATCAGAAAGTAATCATCAGGGTCAACCAACAATTAAAAATGATGGAGCAAAGATTGAAAGAAAAATTACAGCAGGAGCTTCTTCAATAATCTTTTGGTGCCTCCTCTGGACACTGCAATCTCTCTCATTTAGATGTATGATATTGCCATGTTTGTCCCCGAATATCTGCAATCAAAAACTTTAGATAAGTGTACTGCTTTTCTCACTACCATGTCATTAAGTGGATAACTTCTTTCCATCTGTCTTTTTTATCCAATTACTTGTGCAAAATTTGCAATTACAAGCAAATTTGACCAATCAATCTCTTAACCCTGTTACTAGTAAATGGCAAGAACTGCAGAAACAAAAGGGAACAGATGACAAGCTCACAAATAAACTGAGTCGTAATCAACATATATACAGACAAGGTCTAACAGATAATCAAGATCGAACGAGCACCTGTACTTCTATGTGCCTTGGTTTTGTAATATATTTCTCCAGCAGGATTGTGCTTATTCCAAAAGATGCAGCAGCCTCTCGTTGTGCACCAACAAATGAGTCAACAAAATCTTTAGGACTCTGCACAATCCTCATACCCTGAAGTAGGCAAGAACCAAATGATGCTTTAAGGATGGATTAGTGAGATACAACAAGGGGCAACTGCAAAAAATTTGACAAGTAGAAATAATTTTACAAAATTTTAGAATTAAGATCATAACTAAGAAACTAGTATCACCTTCCCTCCACCTCCATGAGTTGGCTTTATCAGGATAGGATACCCAATCTTGTCTGCTTCTAACTTCATCAAATCAATATCTTGTTCTTTGCCATGATATCCGGGCACAAGAGGTACTCCTGCTGCGCCCATTATTCTCTTTGAAGCACTGGCACAAAATAACAAGAAGGTTAAGACCACAATGCACTAAAATTCCTCAATAGATTTATCATAATTGCTAGAACTCAAGTCACACATTAATTTATTGGGAAAATATAATAAGGTGCATCACTACAAAGAAGCTCAAGACTGATAAGCTAACCAATAACAAATAAATAATGACAATTGGTATCAGACTTTGCACTTTATCTCAGATTCAAAATACTAGTTGAATATGATGAAGACATGTTTCTGTTATTTATTCCACCGCATTCTGACTGACATATTAAAGAAGTTTTCAACTGTTGAATTTATGTCCATTAAGCATGGGATAGTTATTTCAGACAAATGAGTTGTTACACAGAACTCCTTGGCATCTGCTGAATACTTACTATAGATGAGAACCAAAAAAAAGGGGTAAAGAAGAAGAAGAAGAAGAAGAACCTTAGCAAAGAGGGTAAAAATATGCTCTGATGTTGTACCTTTTATCACCCATGTCACGAAAGAAGAAGAAGAACCTTAGCAAAGAGGGTAAAAATATGCTCTGATGTTGTACCTTTTATCACCCATGTCACGAATTGCAGATGCAGGAGGTCCAATAAAAGTAAGTCCTTCATCTTCACAAAGTTGAGCAAACTCAGCGCTTTCTGATAAGAAACCATAACCTGGGTGGATAGCCTAATTATCTCAAATAAGACCTCCCACTCTAAACGGGGTGTCTCCGAAACACCAAGCAACCAGAAAATGATATATCATGAAAATAAAGTGATGCAATATACACCAAGATGTACCCTTAAATTCATTAGAATGAAACATGTGAGCACTAATTGTTGTTTTAGCCGAATTTAGATACCTAGGTTTACTCGTTAAAGTCATGGGTTCAGTGCTAATTACAGCTTTGAACATCAAACTTTCAGAAATCTAGAACCAAAAAAGAATGTTATCATATCATGCCCCTTTTTTAGGGGAGTCACAAACTTCCAACGTTCCCATTCAGTAACTCAGTAACTGAACATAGTTTTTTGAATCAGTAAGTTCAATCTTAGCTCAAGGTCCAAAGAGTTCCTGTTTCTAGAAAGCTCAAGCATGATATGGAAGAACAAGCAGCCTGAATACTCAACAAATCTCAATTGTGATTTCATTTCATAGCCAAAATGATATGGCAATCCAAATGGAAGTTCAGCTCTAGCAATTCGAGTATTCTCACACAGGTTTTCAAATGAATCAAAGTTGCGACAATCAATGAGCCTCATCCACCCGAGCTAGCCTATTAACAAATGTCATGAATTTCTAATTCACGCATCTTTTAGAACATTCAACACCAATGAGCCTGATCCCTCCCACATTTCTTCAGCATCAATTGATAAATCCTAAGTTACTTCATCCATTTTTAGGCTGATATTCCACATAAAAAAGCTGTCGCAATTTCTCGATTCATCAAATGGCAAAGAAAATAAACTATGCAAATATAAGTTATAACTTGTCCTTCAGATGAAAATTAAGCCGCATAAATTTCATTAAGCATTACATGCAGAAAAATAAGAGGAAGAAAGAATCAATGAATGAGCATAAAGTGCAACCTGTGCGCCGGTTCTGGAAGCGGCTTGGATGATCGAGGCAGCGCTCAAGTAGCTGAGCCGAGCCGGCGGCGGTCCAATGCGAACGGCTTCATCAGCCAACTTGACGTGCAAGCTCCGCTCGTCGGCGTCGCTGTAAACGGCGACGGTTCGAATCCCCAATCGCTTGGCGGTTCGCGTAATCCTGCACGCAATTTCGCCTCTATTCGCAATTAGTATCTTGTCGATTCTTCCAGTGGGTCGATTGATTGATGAGAATCCTCTGAGGCGAAGAGTTATCGGGCTGGTTCTTCTGCGGATTAGAGAAGCTAAAGACGACATCGTTTTGAAGCACGCACAACACGCAACGTGGATTACGGTGTGTGTCTGTGTGAGTAAAACAGTTATAAATGTACAGTTGAGAAGGAAATGAGAGCTACGACTACGAGAGAGCTCAGCAGCACTTATGGATAGGAGACCTATGTTTTTGTGACGTTTAATTTAAATTAATTAATTGCCTAACTCCGGATAGGAGATATGAACTTATGCAGCGCTGGCGTGGCATGTTTGTCCGATCACATCATATCCTCTACTTTATTATAATAAACCACGATATGCACGGTTTTTAGATAAAAAAATTAGGAGTTTTTCTCAGAACTACTCAAATTCAAATACACCTACTACCATCAAATTAAAAACATCTCACTGTAATTTATTATGATAAAAAATATTTTATCTATAATATTTTATTCTCTGGATGGATTAGTGTTTGAATACTAGAGAGAAGTAAGTGCATGAATGCTCCAACTCAAACCAGAGAGCGAGAGAAGAAAGATGATGAAGAAGAGCATATATATGATGAACCTAGTCAACCTAAAATTGAAGGCATCCCCGTCAACATTTTTGGAGGCCCAAAACTAATACGGAGAGAGAGAGAGAGAGAGAGAGAGAGAGAGAGAGAGAGAGAGAGAGAGAGAGAGAGGAACTAGCTAGTAAGTTAAAATGAAACCAATTACCCATCGATGTAATCCGGATAATTTGTATAGGACACGAGAACGCGTGGAAGATTTCTAGAATCGAACACGTCAACGGGGAAGGATTCAATCCTATGCTAATGACTCAAATAAACAAAATTATGCTGAAATAAACAATAAAAGACTCGGAATATACTATAAACGTAGAACTAGACCTAATTAAGCAACCTAAAATAAGACACACGAAATAACACAAATCTAAATACGAAAGGGGCTGGAATTTAACGATGGGTTTATGGATGATGTTTAGGATATATGGAGTGTGTTTAAGGGTGAAGAAGGGCTGGAGTAGATAGGTTATGATAGAGTTTCGAACAACTTACGGTATAAATGTTATTCACGGCCTGAATAGCACATATGACTGAAATTGGCTCGAACGGACTCGGATGCGTGTGGGACTCAACCTGAATGTTTGTGGATGTTGTAGGAAGCGTACGAATGATGGAAGATAAGTGTTGGTGATGATGGACGTGGTTGATGATGTTGTAGATTGAATTGAACTCGGAGCGTCCACCTAGTGAAGATTACTCCACCAAACGAATCACCACTTGAATCCTCTTCGTAGCAATCCAACCCTAGCACCACACGAGCACTAGAACGAGATTTGATATAAAACTTAAAGTTTGCTATACTCTAAGAGTGCTGAATTCGAACCAATTCAACAGGGTTTCAAAGGGGGTGAGACAATATTGAAAGCACAAAGCTAAATTTATCAAATAGAGTCTAAAATAATAATGTAACATGGATCCCCTATTTATAGGGCTAAAAGGCACAAAAATAATAAGCTTAAAAAAGGCCTAAGAACTGATCCAAAAGGGATCTCTAACTATACTAGGAAATTGGCTAAACTAGAATTCTATTCAAGGTAGAAAATTACCTTAAATACAATTCTAGTCAACCATATGTAATTATGGACGAAAATTAATATAAAAATTAAATAAAATCTGATCTAAACTATAGTCTGAATTAATTAAATAAATACTATAGTTTAAATAAAATTCAACCCCTAATTAAATTAATTAAAGGGTCGAAATCAGCTCCATGCACACACGTGATTCACGTCGTCATCTTCATGCATGCGACGTGCATATGCATGCTTGTTCTTCATGTTCTCTTCTTCAAACCTTGATCTCCAATCTTTAATTGTTAACAAAGTAACAATTTTGGGGCTGCATTTAACTTCTTTTAATTCTTCAAACTTCTTGCGAATAATTGCTTGAAAATAACCTTGTAATTTATTGGCTCGAAATCGTGTAATTGAACCTCTAAGTTGCATTGTCTCCTTGACTCGTTGATGATATGGACTAAATTAAGTATATTATAATTTGATCCACGCCTAACTGAATTAAAATTTGTATTGAGTTTAATTTTCTGACCAATCGACTAAACTAAAAAATATATTTATGAGAAAACTTGGTACGTAGGAAGTCGAGGAACAATTTTCTTTTCGAAACATTTGAAACTATTGCCCAAATTGAATTCCCCCAAGGCCCAAGCCCAAGCTCGTTTCCATCAAGAAATAATAATGAAAATAGTGGTGGACGTTAATAACAATTGGATTGGTCCCCCAAAGCAGCTCAATTATTATGTAAACTTAAAAAACATAAAAGGCTGCTAGTCTTGCCTTTAATCCACTCAATGCTATTGCTGGAGACACATCCAATAAGGCTGGGGACACTATTATTTATATATATTTTTAAAAAAATAAAAAGTTTTAGAGATTAAACTCCAGCTCCTTCGTGCCATTATTGAAGTCTCTTATTCTTTTTTGGAGTATTATCATATTTTATCCTGGCCTTCCAAGTAATTCACAAAAATATCATAATCTTTTATAAATAATAATTTAATACTTGACCTTTTGATTATATAACAAATCTAGCCTAAAATTAATTTTAGATTTTTTAGTTGCTGACGTGTATCTTTTTACCCGATTTTTTTAATGACGTGGAAAACAGACGGTATTGAGTGAAGTATAATTTTATTTTTATTTTATTTGATCAATTGACGTGGCACAAGTAACCCTGTGTAATAGCCTGCAAACCTACACAGGGGAGGTAAACCACACTTGGCAAGCCAGGTGTGACAGACTCACACCTAGTGGTGTTGGTGGTGGGTCGAACTTGAGACCTTTGGCCTCAAGAAACACCACTCCACCACTAGGCCATCCCATGGGGACAACAATTCTTTTATTTTGAATCATTAAATAAGAATATAGTAGAAAAAAAATATACGGAATATAATTTAATCATGTCATCAATTTTTTTCATACAAAATACCATATTTATGCAAAGTTTAGTATACGTTTAAAGTACATTTAGATTTTGGTTCATCACTTCAAAAGTCCCACATTACTTTAGAATTTTAAGGTATCATCATCATCATTATTGAGTAGAGATCTTCTAGTCCCAAGTTTATGTGCTAACTGTGTGCCAACATTAAAATTATACATTGTTAATAAAAAAAAAATTATTATATTATAACTGATCATAATTAATAATTATTGCTAAAAATTAAAATTTTAAAAAATTATATACCCTAAGTTTGAAATAATCAACCCCAAAAATCAATTATATTAACTAAAATAATGAAAATTCATTATAAAAAAATAATTATAAACCTTAATTGGATGAAATAAACCCTAAATATTAATGTAAAATTATATTAAACCAAAAAGAAAATAAAATTGAAGAAGAATAAAGTAAGAAAAAAGTAACAATCTTAAAATTTGGTACACAATTGGGACATACAAGTTAGGACAAGAGAATTTCAAGTAATTATTATTAGTCTCTCAAACAAAATTCAAATTGTTTTTGTTTTCTTTTCTTTTCATTTTTCGAACTATAACTAAAATACACTAAATAAAAAAAACCTGATTTTCTTTTAACCTTCACAAGAATTTGTAAGTGAGTTTGTCACGATAAAGATTGACCGGTTTGCTTTAATTTCTATTGAATAAGATTTGTTTGAAAATATTACTTATGAAAAAATTATATAAGTGAATTTATTTATTTTTTATATTTTTTCAAAGATGATAGTGAACTCGGTCATAAGTTGAATAATTTTAAAGTCTTCAAGAATTTGAAAATATTGACCATATTTTGTGGTTCTGAAGAAAAAATAATTTTGAGATGCATTTTTTAATATATGACATGTAATAAAAATTAATACAATATTGTCATTCCACATTTATGAAGTAGTAGTATAAGGTTATCTCTAACAGTCTGCACTATAATACATCACTATCACTGAAATGCAGCAGATTCTCAATTTCATTTCCAACAATTTGCACTATAATTATACACCAAAAGAGAATGTTTCAGAATATTTCTTTTATTTCATTTACAATTATTATTTTATAATTGATAACATATAATGATTTATGAAATGTAATTTAATGGATATTTATATTTAAATTCAAATTTTCATAAATAATTATGAAAATATTTTTTTAACAAATATATTTGACTTAATATAAAATAAAAATACGATTCATTAAAATATTACAAACAAACATAATGATGACAATATGATTATCGAAGACTCTTTTGTCCCAATGACCATATGGCGTTAAAAAGAGCAAATTAAAGAAAAAACAAAATGAAAATGCCGCTTTTTTTGAAAAGATGCTCAAAGAAGAAAATAAGAAACTTTGAGAACTTATAGCAAAATCTCAGGCTCAACGTGCAGAAGATGCTCTCTTTAAAAAATAAAGGCATGGACTGAAAAAGACATCGAGAGAAGACAGCATATTGATGTTCAACTTGTACATGATTGTTGAACCAGATCGACCTGAATACTTCCGCTTGCAGCAACAACAAATTTTACAAAAACGGAGAGAAGCGTAACAAGCCAACTCTAGCAACTTTACTATGTTTGGGAATTTTTCCGATCTTGCAGGGAGCGGAAGTGGCCTTTCAGATTATTAGGAAAATATTAATTTTTATCTTTTTATTTTATTTTATTTTATGCGTATTTTAATGTAGTTTTATTGTTGGTTTGATTTTATTATTTTAGTATTTTTTATTGTTGGTCTAATTTTTATCTAATTTAATTTTATGTATCAACATTTGTATTTAATTAAATTTATCATATATAATAAATTTTAATATTAATTATTACAACATATTATTTAAAATACAATACAAATAACATACACAAAATAATAAACAAAATATAACATTAAAAAAAAACAATATGCCACTCGAGGAGAGTCCCTCTCCCCAATTCCCTAAAATACCGCTAGAGATGCAAATCTGCAGCAAAATGGTGAAACGGGGTCTCCTTCCTTTAGTATTAGATTCAACAAATTAATATATATGTGTGTACGTGCGTGTGAGAGTATATTTTCATTACTTATGAACATGGCATTTGAAATCGCGGGGGTATATAAAAAACATATACTCATGTATTTAATAACATCATAAATCAGTATAGATGATGAGTATTGATTATATGAATATAATAGTGTAATTGGAATCGAAGCTTGCCACAAAAACAAGAGAAACCATCCAAACGAGGAATAACCCTTTTTACGATTTCATATCCACACTTTAAAGTCACCCAAAAACCAACATCTAGAGGCCCCGCTTTCAGCTTCTGCTATTGGCATATCTCTGAAACACGACTTCAATTGCTAATCCGCTTTTAATCTCATCCAAAGTAATCGACAATCAATCACTACCAGGATTACAACAGCCAGCAAACCTTGTTTGGAATTTTGAAAGGTGCCTTTTTTCTTACCAACCCTAAATAATCTGAGGAATTGATAGTTTTTTTTTAGCGGAATGGGCCAAACAATATAGTATGTTATCAAACCTAATTTCATTGTCATGGCTGCTAACTCCCTAAATAAAAACGACAGTTTCCACTGCTCTTTGTGGACTTTTTTTTTTTTTATTAATCATAAACAAGATAAGTATGTGACTCTCTTGTTACTCCTTCGGCACATAAGCCAAAACAGGCAACCACTTTTCTTGAAAATGGTCATTATATATAACTAATATAAGCCACGTTACTGTTATTTGGATTTTGTATTTTTATTTGATGTTTTGTCTAGTATTCATTTCATATGTGTATATTTTTTAAAAATATGTTCTCAAAAAAAAAAATAGTATTCATTTCGTATAATTTTTAAAAATATATTTAAACGCACAACTTCTCGGTCATTATACACGGCGCATCAACTGGAAGTCATGGATAATTTTCATTATACAATTTCCTTACTACCTTAACCGAATCAAGAATATTGCTATGGGTGATTAGTATAAAGAAAATATTGCAACCGTATTTATTACTCTTTCCGTCCCATATATATAGGTTGATTGGATTTTTCAGTAGAATTAAAAAAAAAAAAATTAAAGAAATGAACTTCATAATATGCCAATATTTGTTGTGGAAAGTGTGAAACATAAGTGACAAAATACAACTAGTAGTACAATGAAAAAGATATATTGAATATGAGTTTATTACTAGATCAACTACATAAATATTCTTAATGTATATGAATTTATTATTATTATTATTATTATTATTATTATTATTATTATTATTATCATCATTATCATTATCATTATTATTGTTATTATTACACAAATGAATTAAAGACTGTTTTTTAGGCGACAATTATAGAGAACTACAAATTCTTCATTCATGTATAAAAAATAAAATTTAAAATGTTACAAATATCAAATTTTTAAGTTAAAAAATAACAAATAAGATTGCAAAATTTTGTTAAAAGATAATGATCTAAGCTATTGTGGAACTGTTTAGGTGAATATTGTCACTATTGTTGTCTATTAACTCAAAATTGTTGTATATTATGTAAAAAACTGTTGTCTATAATATAAATATTAAATTGTGGGAGAATTGTCAATTCATGACTGAAAGATGGGTAATCTATTGATTTATGACCCGAAAGATGAAAACTCTTGATGCAGGACCCCAAAAGATGAAAATTATCAATCAAAGACCTCAAAAATCACGAATTTTAATTTCTTTTGATTTTTTTAATTAATTTTATATTAATTTTCAATGAAACTTCCTCCATTAACTACCTATTAAATCTAATAAAGAAATTATTAAAATTAAATAAAAATAAAAAAAATAAAATGCATGATTTTTGAGTTCTCAGATTGAGAATTTTCATCTTTCGGGTTTTGGATTGAGATTTTTCATTTTTAAGATCGTGAATCGATAAATTATCCATCTTTCGAGTCCTGAATTAATAATTTTTCTAAAATTGTGAGATAGACAGTGGTTTATAGCAAAATCGTTGTCTATCACAAAATTTTGTCCTTAATATATGTGTAGATGGATTTCTTGAGTAATGTATTTTATGTTGCGGGAAATGAGAAAAATGCTTATGTTATTATAATTTACTGCTTAATTGCTATGCTTTTATTGCATAATATCAATATTAGATTGTAAGTATAGATGGATTTCTTTATTAATGTATTTGATGTTGAAAGAAATGAGAAAAATGCTTATGTTATTGTAAGTTACCATTTAATTGCTATGATTTTATTGTACAATAATTCTATCTCAAGCATGCAAGGAAATTATAACAAGTAGTAAAATATTTAAACAATAAAATTATCAAAATTAAACAGTGAAATAAGATAAGATAAGGAATGTTCCCATTTCTCGTGCTAGTTAAATTAATGTATAATAATTTGATGATTATATTGTATATGTATTCATTACTTAATGTATCCTATTTTTCAGAAAATTATAATGATTTATTTAATTAGAAACGCACGGATAAAAATTATTAATAGAGGTAGGACATGTAATAAAAATTATCAATTTGACAATTAAAACATTGAGAAGCCGAAGAAACTTATAATAAGATGAAAGGGAAAAAAAAAAAAAATCAAAGATGATGTTAGATCAGGAAGGAATATTATGATATGAAACCTACCAAATAGAAATCACATTAGATATTGGAACTGACTATTCATATGATTCCTGACCTTCAACTAAAATTACAAAGTTGACCTCCCTAGTATCAAATGAAATGTGATATATAATTAGATGACCATTTAATTTAAATCAGAAAATCCCGCCATTAATCTTACGAATCCAACCGTCAATAATTATTTCTATTTCTTAGACCAAGTAAACTTTCTCATCTAAACCAATAAATATATATATATATATATATATATATATATATATAAACATATACATACACCAAGTACGTGGTTATTTTTATTTTTATTTTTGGGATATTGATAACAATTTGATTGGGGTACTTTATTTTTATACAACATTCGTCTTTCATATTTTTTCTATGCTACACAAATACACAAGATTTGAAGGTCTATCAATCATATATAGTAATAATTTTATTAACGTACAGAAGATTTAATTGAAGGGCGATCCATAACATATTACATATATGTGTGTGTGAGAGAGAAAGAAAAGGGTTGTATTACTTGGATTCAATTCGCTTAAGATTGGATGAATGATGTTAATATATTCCTCCATAATAATAAAATCAATGCACAATCACATTCACATTAATTATGAGAATTTTGGTTTGTAGATGTGTGTCAATTGTATGTTCTTTTATTTGCCATGGCACCGGCCAAACAATATTAATTAAATTAAATCAAGAAAAATACTAATTTTCTTTGTAGTGCTTACCAAAATTTTAATTCGAGTTGCAATAATCCATCCATGTCGCACTTTTCACCCAAGACAACAGGGTTAGTTAGGGAGGCTGCCGCATGGTGATGGACGGAGCCAAATTAAAAAAAGCAGGCTAAATAGAGAATAAATAAATATTGTTCTCTCGAGTCAAATAAATCATTCATTTCCAATTTTCCATAATCAAATATCATAATATAAAGGCAAATTCTCATGTGTTCATTTGACGTGTACAGAGGCAAATTCTTCTGTTTGCACCACTTCCCCATCAAGCTTCTTCCTCCGTATTTATCTTTACCCCAACTAAAAATTCCTTTATGATCAAGAATTTGTAACATATTCTAACTATTGGAGGTGCTCTAACTTCTAAGGGACTTATATATATACATTAGATATATATATGTGTCATTCATTAGATTCGCTACATAACATTAGCGTAAATGATCATAACTTTTTCAATTTTAATGTGATTTAAATTAAAAATCTTTTCATTCTCTTTCATTTAATATTTCACATGTCACTTTTAGATGTAAAATATAGACAAGAAATACAAAATATTCATTTTCATATGCATATACAAGCTCTACATGCTTTAGTGAAAAAAATGTCGTTTCTAATATTGAAAATAATCACTTATAAGTTATAATACTGAAAATTATAATTTCTAACACTAAAAAGTATACATCTAATACTTGACTTATATAAGTTTATTACATCCCAACTAGGCTTTATAATTATTTTTTAGAATTTAGCTTTAATTTTTAGTTAATATACAATTGATTATTATGGTTTATTTAATTCAAATTAGAGTTCATTATATTACATCTCAATTGTGATATATTACATATCAATTAGGGTTATAATTATTGTTTTTATAGAATTTAATTTCATTTAAAGCTTGTATGTATATGTATGAAAAATAAATAGTTTTCGTCCATATTTTTTCCTCTAAACGCGATCTTTTTATATATCTTAAATTAATGAAATGAAATATCATAAAAAAGAATTTTAATTTGATATATTATTTATATAAATAAATTAAAAATGAGAAAATTATGATCGACGGAACCACATCTTATAGGAGAGTTTCTCTAATATAAATGCACGTCCCTCGTTTTCAATATTTGTACTATATATCTCTCTTGCATGTCATTAAATTAAATGATCTGTTAGTAAATATAATTAAGTAATCTCTGAATCATTTGGGTTTATTAATGTATTTTTCCCCATTAGTCCAAAGTTTGGTGGAAGAGTCGTAAAATGACTTGATTCGCCTTGTATCACATCATAAATTATTTTTTCTATTCCTCACATTCAATTTCTATTGTGGCTGGCTACAACTCCATTCAGTCCCCACTCTCACCAACCATTTGGGACTCCATGATTAAAACCCTATTTTATTTTCTCTATCAAATTATGATCATTCATTTTTTCGCTCTCCAAGAATTTATTTCATGCTGTAGGGCACTGGGGTTTTCAAATCATGTCATCTACTTCACTTCCATACAATCTTATCAACGTAATGGAAAATAATTTGTCCTGACATTTTCCGTGATTAAATGCTCTAATTCATCTGTTTTCTACTTTCCCATGAACAGTGGATACAAATATATGTATATATTGACTAGGGAAAAATTCAAGATCCCAACATTTTAGATCTAGCTTGATCTAGCACATGCATGCAATTATATTTTTTATTAAAATAATACTACCTCCGTTTCAAAATGTTTGTTGTTTTGTTTTTTTTATCTGAAATTAAGAATTAATTTTGTGGACAAATATACACATCCCTTATATATGCCATAAAATCTAATTTATCTATATTTTCCTAAAAAATAACAATATTTTCTCTCTCCATATATTTTTCTCTCTTCATATATTATAGGTAAGTTAGAATCAAAAAATCTTGTAGGATTTGAAAGGGTTAAAATTGGAAGAGAGGATGTCAAATTATATAAAACAACAAACATTTTGAAACTAAAAAAGAACCTTAAACAACAAACATTATGAAACGGAGGTAGTATATATGAAAAATACCGGGCTAGCTTAATTTGGGATTAACAAGCTGGGGTTTCACTTTTTTGGGATTTTACCAACTTAATTTAGGATAATATGAAGTAGAGGTGAAAGTCTGATATGAAATATGTATTATTATATCATTACTTCTTATATGCATTATTTTCAGTAAAAACAAATGTAAAATTTAATAATATAAAAAAACGCAAAACCTTCCATGCAACGGATGTAAATAACACTATTTCAGACAGGTCGGGTCAACCCGCAAGAAAGTAGAAAAAAACGGTTAAATCAGTATCAGCAGTCTCACTAAAAAGTATCACAAAAAATTCAAAAAGTATCATCTGTATCATTAAAAAGTAAGGGGTCTGCTAGTTATTTTATACTTGTTTATGTAGTTCAAATTGTGATTTTTGGGGGGTGTTTTTAGGGGTTTATTTTTTATTTTTTAGGATTTTGGGGGGGTGTTTTTAGGGGTTTATTTTGTTTTTTAGGGTTTTTTGGGAGGTTTTTTTAGGGGTTTATTTTGTTTTTTTATTGTTTTTTGGGGGTGTTTTTAGGGTTTTGGGGGGGTGTTTTTAGGGGTTTATTTTGTTTTTTAGGGTTTTTTGGGGAGGTATTTTTAGGGATTTATTTTGTATTTTTTAGGATTTCTTAATTCTATTTAATACTCATTTCAAACAAATTAAATCAATTTATAATAATTTTAGGGTTCACTAATATTTTTTTGGGGAACAAATAAAATTGCTAAAAAAAAGACAAAAACAAGTACAAAAAATTACCAAAAAAAAAATAGGAAAAAAGAGGAAAAATCGACAGAAAAAAAAAAAAAAAAAAAAAGACGGGCGCGTTGGCACGCGTGGGAACCACGTGCCGTCTGAAATAACACAATTTCAGGCAGCAAATCCACTGCCGCACTGAATACCTTCTCATAAAAAAAAATCGCACAGAAAGAAGTTTAAGGTAGAACTGTTGTGTCATTCATTCTATCATTCCACAAAATTATAAGGCATCAATCATTTCACATGAGAAAGGTATGATTCATGTGGGCCAATTAGATGGACGGCCGTTAGTCACACCGTCCAAGCCACCCCATGGGCCCCCACTTTTTAAAGCCTGAAACGACAGCGTGTTCGTAAGAGCAAAGCATCCATCCGGAAATTACAAATATACCCCCCCTCGAACGAACTTTTCTAAAGCTGCTGGCAACGGAATCTTTTACCTTTCCTTTAGCCCTCGCTTTCTTTTTTCTTCGTCTTTAATGAATTTAATAATACCAAAAGGAGGGATTTAAACATCAAAAACGTATAACAAAAGTACATTGAATTTTCTCATTAGGATCCTAACCCACATATTTGCAGCCTGAAAAAAGGTTAAAAGACAATTTATTGAATTCCAGATGGAATCATTTTAGGGACTCAACACGCCACCCTTTTTTTTTCAGAGGGAGAGGGGGATAATTTTGCTTAAATAACATTTGAAGATTGATGCAGGATCCACTCGATTATAGTTACGCTTTTTATATAATTAACTTATAAAGTGTGGGTAAGATTTTTACGACCTTTTAGTTACAAACTAACTATTCCATCAGTAGATCACCTCCAAAAAGATTATTATTATTATTATTATTATTATAGATAATGTATCTATTGTATATACTAAAGTAGTAAAGTCTTGCACTGTTCATTTCCAAATTCCCGCCCAAGAAGCCCGCCTAAATGCCATGCACATGCAAGCCCAATAAAAAAATTAGTGGTTAAAAATTGAACATCTCTGAATTAATTTTAAGCCGCCTTTTCGTTTTCTTTTTTGCTTTTTCCGAGTACTTTAAGGCGGACATGCTATCAAGTGTTGTACTTCATATTAATTATTTTGAAATTTAAAATTTTATGTAAGAGCTAATAATCAATTTTATAAATATAAAATTGATTATTATCACCATAACCTTCCACTCCGTTTCCACTTCAGCATATAGTCTGGGTAATAATATTTCTCCATTCAATTTTATCTCTTTCAAATCTGTAATTAAATTCAAATATTCAAGAAATCAGAAATTTATCTCTAATATTTGTAATTTTAAAAATAAATGATAAAATAAATAAATAATTTTATATCTTATCTATATATATATATCTCTAAGAAACATGTTTTAAGACATGAAATATATTTGATGGATTGTGTCTGATCAAACTACCTAATAGAAGATGATTTAAATACTATAAAAAATGATATATATATATATATATATATGTGTGTGTGTGTGTGTGTGCATCGCACGGGGTCAATCCAGTGTCTCTGATCTTCTTTTCTTTCTACTGAATTTTTATCTTTGTCAATTTTGTGTTGGGAGTTTTTCTTAGTTTGAGTCCCGTGCAGATTCGATTTTGAGTGATTGATTTTGGATTTGGTTTTTGATGATTTCAACTGATTATCACTGATAAATGGTGGGTTTTTGGTTTTGTTGTCAGGTTTCTAGCCATAATTCCCAGTCCATTTTCTTGAAAATTATAGAGGTCGTCTCTCTTGGAATAGCATCTATTAGTGTCCATGATATGCTCGATTCCCCTATTTGTACTAATTCTATATACCAAATGATCCATCTGATCTATCTTAACAATATATATTTATTTCTTATTATGCATGTGTAGTTATCGTTTTTGAATGTTGACACTACTTTCAAATTTCTTCTTATTATCATGCCAATGACGATTTTTTATACTGACCTACATATTTAGTTGGATTTTTTTCTATATTCTTCTACTTTCTGTAGCTGCAGCTTCACTTTTAGTAAAAGATATAATATATGATGAGTTTTAAGAGGGAGGTTCACATGGGTAATATTATCTCATATTTGGGCGCGCAACGCGCGTGGGTCAATCTAGTGCTAATTAAATGAAGTATTACCAATTTTTATATTTAAAAAAAAAAAAAGCCTTGCCCTTATTGATACCAATGACATTATGACTCCACGGTACTCGTTTAACCGCCCACATTGATTATTTATGAGATGAAATTAGATTCACCCCGATTTAGTTGACAATTGGAAATTGGGGAAGGAAAATGTAATAAACGCAATTAATTTTATTTTTATTTTTATTTTGAGTCGGGGATTGGGGGAATACCACGCACTTAATTAGTAATCATAAAATTAATAATTTGGAAAGAATGGTGAACCTTTGACCAAACTGATCATCGGCAATTTATCATATACCTAGAGGCTAGAGAGTCGTGGCGTCTTTATACTCCCCCTTAATTCCACAATAAAATATGAGTAATTGGTGGTATTCAGTTGAGTTGTTGATTTCATTGCCTTTTCATGCAGTCAATTATTTCCTTCTGAATTAAATAAAATAAAGCTTTGTCTTCAACCCAATATATGTATATATATATATATATATATATGTCTATACATACTCCCATTTTAAATACTATATATAGCTTTTCTTAAAACCATTTAAAATATATAGTTAGTTATTTTTTTGAATTACAAATATATGAAAATATGCCTATATTTAATGTTGAAAGTTTAAAATGTTAAAAAATATATTTTATTTTTAACCATAGTACATTAAATATATAAGGTCATTTGAAAAGTTTATTGTGTAATCTATTTTTTAATATAAAATGAAATAGACAATTGACAATACCTTGAAACGAAAAACATAAATTATTCGGATACAATGAAGATAAGTTTAGTGATGGTTGTAATATTGTTGTAATACGATATACTCCGTATACATATATATTCTACAAATGCCTAATGCACGATACATAATTCAACAATTTAATGATCAACATTATTTATGATAATTTATGGAAAAACAAGATTTGTGATTTTTTAGCCAATATTGTTCATAATAAATACTACCTCCGTTTCAAATTTTTTTTTTTTATCTGAAATTAAGAATTAATTTTGTGGACAAATATACCCATCCTTCATATATGCCATAAAATCTAATTCATCTATATTTTCCTAAAAAATATAGGTAAGTTAGAATCAAGAAATCTTGTATGATTTGAGAGTGTTAAAATTGTGAGAGAGAATGTCCAATTATATAAAACAACAAACATTTTGAAAAAAAAAAAACCTAAAACATTTTGAAACGGAGTAGTATATAAAAAAACTAGTCTTAGAAAAATATAAGAGATAAATAATTCCCTGATATTTCTCTTTTTGATCAAGTAAAATAATACCCTGGTAAATCTCTTTTGATCCTCATAAATCTCTTTTGATTAAGTGATTTGACTTCTATTCAAGAGGAAACCTTGCGGCAGTTGCATCAATTTGATGTAACTGTTTTCTTTTGTCCTTTTATTTTTTCATTCCTTTTATGGATATACTCCATAATATTTGTGTAATTCTTGGTGTATATATATTTATTAATTATCTACATGCTCTTAATGTGAGTATGTGACTATGTATGTATATAATGTACTTGTTAGATTAACGAAGAATATGTACAAAGCGTATATTAAGAATAACGAAATCTGGCATTTAATTGACTATTATTTATTAAATTATTATAAAAAAAAGATGGGGCAGACATAGACATTGGTGTGCTGTGCTGTCAGTCTTCCAAACCCACGAGTAGAACGTAAACAAGAATCATAGAAATTCGGGAACACGAGGAAAAACAACCACGACAATCCCAAGGACAACATCGTCATTTCCCACGACGACTCTAAATACGGAGTTAGAGATGCTCACCTTTTCATCAACAAATTTAATAATATCCAATGATTTATATCAATCGCTATACAAAAGTAAATTTATTTTGCCATTTTGAAAATATGTACGTATAATAAATACTGTATATTATATATAAAAGTTCATTGATCACGGCAATAGGTCTATAAATATGGAAGTAATTACCCAATTACGTATGGAGAATATTCCCTCAATACACTATTATTTGGAAGCAAATATAAAAAAAATAAAAACCATTTTATTTAATTATTATGGAAGGAGTCAAAGAGAGCGTGAGCAGGAAACAGTGGAGAGAGTAATATTGAAGTTGCTTTAAATTTGTCCCTTTATTGTTTTATTATTATTTTTATTATTGTTGTTCCGACCTAGATGACCGATGAGGAGTCAGCAAATCACAGCGCAGCATAACACATGTACATACAAAAAATATACGTATATGCACAATAACAGCAGCAAACAGAATTTATTTCCAAGAGAGAGAGAGAGAGAGAGAGAGACAAAGTGAAAGATCTGAAAAAGCAAATGGGGTGAGTGAAATGTGTGAGAGAGAGAGAAACTGAAAAGCAGCTCCAGTGTATTTTTTTTATTTTATTTTGTCATAGCAACCAATCGATTCTACATCCATTTTTTTTCCGTTTCGTTTTGCCTTAAGCAGTAAGTTTTTTTTTCCCTTTCCTTCTTTGTTTTTGATGTAATTCTTATGTATAATTCAGTCAGAATTTTAGCTTATGTGTGTTTGAGAGTATTTTTGCTGTACGTAGATGCAGCATCTCTGGTTGGTTGACTTGTTTCATAAATTTTATTGAAGTGATTTTTTTGAGGAATTTTCTTTAGTGATCACGGAGTTGCTTTGATGATCCGGATTTTCAGATTTTTCCTTGATCAAAATCAGATCCTGTTTTAGCGAATTATGCGGTTTTACACTGTTCGTTCGTGTGTTTGTGTTCTGTTGTTGTTTTCGTGGTGTTAATATGGTGGTGCAGTTGTTGATTGAAAACTAGTTACAATCTGTTGAGTTCTCTTTTATTTTTGTTTATGAGAAAATTCTGATACAATTATTATTTTCACTAATTTTGTTTTTTTTTTGTCTGATTCATGTTGTGATATTCACCAGGCGACGAATGCTTTTTGATGAATTTATCTGCTGAGGGAGGCCACTATTTTTCTTGAATTATGGAGAGTTGAATTTCTATAAGGTACTTTACTGCCCTGGTTTGATGTCATACCTTTTTCCAATGTAGTGATAAATTTCTGTAACTCATTATTTGAATCTTCTCTCTTTGGCTAGGTGTAGAGATTCAAGAGAAACTACACTCAATTCTGACTATCTAGTCTTGAATTGAGTACTCGCAAAATTTTTGTTCTTTTTTTGCCACCTGAATCTATTAGCTTAACCTTGGTGTTGATTTGGCAAATCTGTTGCTGATTTGGTGAGAAGTCTGTAACTGTTCAGCATCACATTGAAGGATGGCCAAGTTGTCGCATGCCGATTCCAGACGAAAGTATTCCTGGTGGTGGGATAGTCATATTAGCCCTAAAAATTCAAAATGGCTCCAGGAAAATCTCACAGGTATAGATTTTCTGATCTGCTTGGAATTACTGTGTGGAAGCGAAGTGCTGAAAATTGTGCAGTTCTTTATCGTTGAAGTTATGTAATCATCTTTTTAAGAGCTTTTAGAGTTAATTTTTTTTCCTTCTATAAGGTCAAACATTTTATATTTATGTTTCTTTTTTACTTCAGAATCATGCGGAATTCTGGAAGCATATGAGTTTTGACAGTGGCTTGATATTAGATGACTTTTATTATATGCATTAATTTCCATCTTGATGGGCGAGGAAAATTTTCTTTGTGAGATAAATATTATCCATGGCATTTTCCTTTCAATCTCAATTTCTTGTGTTCTGTATAAAACTCGAATTTTATTTAACCCGTCAAATCATTCATTGATAATTACTAGCCAGACATTTTCCGAAGTCGTATTTTTCTTACATCACTGTGTGATGAGATGTGTGTGCTTAGTTATGGTCATTAGAAGGGATCATTTTTATTCTTATCTTTCAGTCATTCTCATACTGCTTCATTCTGTTCTTATTTGATGCATTGGGAAATTGAAGTATTCTGCATGTTATAACATCTAAGCAGTGCCTATACATATTGTTTCCCAGTATCACTCCACAACAAATAATTTTGTGAGATCATACCCTTGAAATGGGATCAGTTTACGTTAGTCACTAATGCATCACTGTGGAAGAATACAAATATACAATACATGTGTATTTACTGAAATCCTTCTGTGCTTTTGTAGATATGGACGTCAAAGTTAAATCAATGATAAAGCTCATCGAAGTGGATGAGGACTCCTTTGCGAGAAGGGCAGAGATGTACTACAAGAAAAGACCAGAGCTTATGAAAATGGTTGAGGAGTTTTATAGAGCATATCGTGCATTAGCCGAAAGATATGATCATGCAACTGGTGTGATTCGGCATGCCCATCGAACTATGTCAGAAGCTTTTCCAAATCAACTTCCGATGATGTTTGCTGATGAGTCACCTGCAGGTTCTGTTTCTGGAGCTGATTCTATAACTCCAGGATCGCCAAACCGGGTAAGTTATTATGTGGAATCAATTAGTTGACATTGTTTTCTCATGATATATTCCTCTATTTTTCCCCCCTTTGTTTCCTGATTTTCTCGTTGTTAAACAGATTGGACAATTCACTGATGAGTCTGATGATGTGACTAGAAGAAAGACTTCAAAACCTTTCAATGATTCATTTGGGCAAGTTGAGCGGGTGAGAAGAGGTCTTAATTTTGATGAGGCAGAGGAGGAAAGCGTGTTTAGCAATGAAAATAACCATGCCAATGATCTAAAATCGGACCGAGAAAGTGATTCTAAGGAGATCATAGCATTGAAGGAAGCCATCGCCAAATTGGAAGCTGAGAAAGAAACTGGCTTTGTTCAGTATCAACAAACATTGGATAAATTGTCCAAGCTTGAGACTGAAATCTCGAAAACCAGGGAGGATTTCAGTATTCTTAGAGATCATGCAAATAAAGCTGATATTGAAGTTTCTGCACTGAAGGAAGCTCTGGCGACATTAGAAGCTGAAAAGGAATCTAAGCTTCAAGACTACCAAAAATGCTTGGACAAGATATCTGAGCTACAGACTACTGTATCTACTGCTCAAGATGATGCTCAGAAACTTAATGAAAGAGCTAATAGTGCTGAAATCGAATCACAATCATTGAAAGCTGAACTGGATTTATTAACTGTTGAAAAGGATGCCGCTCTAAATCAGTACATGCAATCACTGGAGACCATATCAAACCTGGAGAATAAATTACGACTTGCTGAAGATGATTCGTCTGGGTTTAAAGAGAGAGCTGAAAAAGCAGAAAGTGAAGTTGAAAGTCTAAGACAAGCAATTTCCAAATTGACTGAGGAAAAGGAAACTGCAGCTTTGCAATGCCAGCAGTGCCTGGAGACAATTTCTAGTTTGGAGCAGAAACTCACATTGGCCAAGGAGGAGGCGAAGCAGCTCAATGGGGAGATAGAAAATGGAGCGTCCAGGTTAAAGGGTGCTGAGGAACAATGTCTCATGTTAGAAAGATCAAATCAGTCTCTTCATTCGGAGTTGGAAGCTTTGATGTTGAAGATGGGAACTAAATCTCAAGAGCTTACTGAGAAGCAGAAAGAACTTGGAAGACTTTGGGCTTGCGTACAAGAAGAACGATTGCGCTTTGTTGAGGCTGAAACTGCTTTTCAAACTTTACAGCATGTGCATGCGCAAACTCAGGAAGATCTGCGAGCTGTGGCTTCTGACCTGCAGAATAGAGCTCAACTTTTGAAGGTTGCAGAGACCCAAAATCAGAGTTTGCAAGATGAAGTTCTAAGGGTTAAGGAGGAGAACAAGCATCTCGATGAGCTGAACTCATCCTCTGCGTTATCAATAAAGGATATGCAAAATGAGATTTCTAGCTTATCGGAATCAAAAGAAAAACTTAAGGATGAAGTTGAGCTACGACTTGACCAAAGAAATGCGCTGCAGCAAGAAATATATTGCCTGAAAGAGGAACTAAATGATCTGAACAAGAAGCATCTTTCATTTTTGGACCAGGTACATGCAGTAGGCTTGGATCCAGAATCCTTGGGATCATCAGTGAAGGAATTGCAAGACAAGAATTCCAATCTGAAAGAAACTTTTCAGAGGGAAAGTATCGAGAAAGCAGCTCTGTTGCAGAAATTGGAAATACTGGATCATCTTCTTGAGAAAAACTCGCTCTTGGAGACCTCCCTCTCTGATTTGAATGCTGAACTAGATGCTGTTAGAGGGAAGATAGAAGAACTAGAACAATCTTGCCAATCTCTTATGAAAGAGAAATCTACTCTTCTTGATGAGAAGGTGACTCTCACGACACAATTGCAGGAAACTAACAAGAATCTAGAAAAAATCTCAGAGAACAACACAGTTCTAGAAAACTCCCTGTCTGATGCACACCATCAGCTTGAAGCTTTAAAGGCTAAATCAAAAATCTTGGAAGATTCGTGCCAGTTGCTTGTAAATGAGAAGGCTGATTTGATAAGTGAAAATGATGGTTTAACTTCTCAACTGGAGAAGACTCAGAGAAAACTGGTAGATCTTGAGAAACTTCATGGAGAACTGGAAGGAAGATGTGATCGTCTGGAGGATGAGAAAGAATCAACTCTTCGCAAAGTTGAAGAGCTGCAAATGTCATTGGAGGTAGAGAAGCAAGGACATTCAAGATATATTAAGATGAGCGAAGCTAGACTCACTGAGGTCCAATCGGAGATGCATGTTATGCAAGAAGAACGACAACAAAGAAAGATAGAACTTGATCATGTTCTTGGTAGTGCCATAGCTAGTGAAATTGAGATATTTGTCTTGCGCACAACTGCCCAGGTGCTGAAAGAAAACAATTTCTCATTGCTTGCAAAGAATCAGCAACTCTTTGAGAAATCCAGTTTATCAGAAATGGAAATCTCACGGTTAGAGCAAGATGATATCAGGCAGCAGTCTGAAATCAGATCGTTGTCAGATCATGTTAGTAATCTGAGGGCAGGGACCCGTCAGTTATTGAAGGTTCTCAGTATTGCTGAGGATGATTGTGAGTGTGCGGATCATGTGGAACTAGACCAGCTTTATGCCAACCAACTACTAAGTAAACTTCAACATCTGAAGAAATCCCTCTGTGAAGCTGAGGAAGAAAATCTGGAGCGATCTGTTGCATTGTCTGTCCTTTTCACATGGATTAAACAACTGGGACTACATTCAAAGAATGTTGAGGTGGAAAAGGGCAAAATTGAGCATGAGTTCAAGGTCAAGACTGAGCAGGTCTTACAGTTGCAGAGTGAGGCCTCTATACTCCTTGAGATGAATGAAGAATTAAAGTCAAAATTGAGGGAGGGAGACCGTAATAAGGAAGCACTGATTATCCAGATTGAGAATTTGAACTCGAAGCTAACAGACATGCAAGATACTTGCCGGGACATGGAAAGAGAGAAATTACTAAATTCCGAGGAGAAAAGATCCTTAATGGATAGAATCCTGCGCTTGGAGGAAAAAAATGATGCCCTGGAAGAGGAAAACTATGTTTTATGTGATAAAGTGTTGGCTCTGGAGAACCTCTCCTTGATTTTCAGAAGCTTTGCTGATGAGAAACTTAGGGTGTTAAGAGAACTTGGGGATGATTGGAATAAACTTAATGAGGCAAATGCTGCTCTTATGGGAAAATTGAGCATGGCTGAGGGGAAATTTGAAGAATCAAAACTCGAGAATCTTCATCTCAGGGAGAGGCTGCAGAAGACAGAGGATGAGTTCAAGGTTGTAGCAGCAGTCAAAGATCAATTGAGTATTGAAATTGAAAATGGAAAGGAAGTTTCACATCAGATGGAACGAGATCTTAATGAGACGATTGCTGCTCTTATGGGAAAGTTGAGCATGGTTGAGGGGAGGTTCGAAGGATCAAATCTTGAGAATCTTCATCTCAAGGAGAGACTGCAGAAGACAGAGGATGAGTTCAAGGTTGTAGCAACAGTCAAAGATCAATTGAGTATTGAGATTGAAAATGGAAAGGAAGTTTTGCATCAGATGGCACAAGAACTTCAGGAAGCAGAGGAAAAGATAAGTCTAGCAGAGAAAAAGAAACTAGAGTTAAATAAAAGTGTGGAAGATCTCAAAATGGAATACAATGAGATCAAAATGGCTCGAGATAACCAAGAGAATCAGATTCTCAAACTGTCCACAGATAATGACCATTTGAGCGAGGAGAATAATTGCTTACGCGAAGCATCTCAGAAGCTTGAATTTGATCTGCAAGTATTGCAAGACAACAATAATAAGAGAGAACTCCAAGAAGAGAATTTGCATTTGGAGCTGGAAAATAAAATGAACGAGATTAATGAGTTGGAGACTCGAGCTGCTTCACTTTTTGCTCAATTGCAACATTCCATGATCAGCCAGGTACTCTATGAGCAGAAGTTTTATGAGCTTTATGATGCATGCTTCAGCTATATTGATCAAAATGAAGGCCTCAAAACTCAACTGGCTGCATTTGGTCCTGAGATCGTATCGTTGAAGGAATGTATTTCTTCCTTGGAGAACCAAACTGATATACATATCAAGTTTCAAAATCCTGAAAACGAGGATTTGCAGGTAATTCTTAACACTATATGGCAACTGGCTGTTCTGATTTTCAAAAACTATTCCAATTTTATAATGCCTTTATTCAGTCAGTAAGCTGCCTTTGTCATTGATGATATTCATAATTTAACTGGGAAAACCATTTGTTGCGAATTAGTTTATAGCTTGAGAATAATGCTGCGTGGACATGGATGCTACAAGTTATTTTACAGGACATGTATAGCTGAGACATGTCTAGGCCATTTATTATACCACTTATGTTTATATAAGGCACGTCGCCCTCCTTTAAAGTAATAAAAAAAGGTGTGAAAAAATGCAATCAACCTTCATGTTTCTCCTGGCTAACATTGTTTAAATCACTTGGTGCAACCTTGCCTAGGAAAATCGAAACTTGTTATTACCATCCTTCATAGAATTCCTGTGCTAAAATCTGCTGGTTTTAGCTTGTGTTGTATGTTTCTTTCTCGGAGAAGGTTCTCTGCCCGCTATTAGATGTCTTCGGATACGTTATGTTGTTTTGTTTTTCCATTCCAAATAGATACATTTCGCCGAATGTATATAAAATATTAGACTGCCTAGAACGATACTCTGGCAGCCCTCCTGGAAATGAGTATAACAGGGCATGTCTTATCCTGAGAACTACGAAGGCATTAAATTCACTGGGTAACTACCTATATTTAAGTCCGTCTTATCGAGTGAGTTTTGAATTATGTGGTGTAAACCTTTAACCTTGCACGTAAATAAGAATCATGAATGATAGGGCTTCTTGATTGTTACCTCTTGCGAGTATTTCTGATTGAAGTTTTGATTATGATTATGGTTGATCATGTAAGTTTCATGTTCATTTCTTAGATGTTATACTTCGCCATAATAGGGTTGGATGATACATTTATTTCCTTTCTAGCTAATATTTCTGATCCAGTGACCATCCGTCTGAGGTCCATGGAGCAGGAATGCTTTATCTTTGTTCTATTTTGCTGCATTATCCATGCGTGCCTCTTTTAGCTAATTCCATGTGCTGTTATACAATCCTTTTTAGGGATTTCAAGGTAGCGATAATCCACCAGAAAGCATTCTAAATGAAGACAAGAACGTGTTGGCATCGGTTTCCGACTTGTGTGATCTTCGGGTTAGGCTTCAAGCGATTGTGAAGGCGGCAGTCGAGATGAAGGAGCTAATGGTTCAGGATAACATTGATCTGCATTCGAAGCTGGATGCATCAATGAGGCAAATTGAGTTGCTACAATCTGAGAGTGGGAAGCACCGAAGAAACAGGAGGCCTACTACATCTGAAATCACTGAGGAGGATAATGCACTCTTGACAAAAGACATCGTTCTTGATCAGATCTCTGATGGTTCATATCGCTACAGCAAGAAAGAAGCTGCTGATTTGGATGGTCGAATTGTTGAGTTATGGGAAACTGCTGATCCAGATGGCACCGTGGGTCTCACTATTGGCAAGTCAAATAAACTAGTTTCTCCATCCACCACCAAGACCACTGATTTCCATCGTTCTAGATCGACGAGGAAACAGAAAGGTGGCTTTGGTACCTCTGATGCACTCGATGAGGAGGACTTGAGTGTGGACAAGTTAGAGATCTCAAAAAGATCTACTGATTCCTTCCAAGAAGGGAACAAGAGGAAGGTCTTGGAAAGGCTTGATTCGGACGTTCAGAAACTGGCAAATCTTCAAATCACGGTTCAAGACCTGAAGAGGAAACTCGAGGTTACTGAGAAGGGAAAACGGGGGAAAGCTGTCATTGAATGTGAAACACTAAAGAGACAGCTTGAAGAAGCAGACACGTCCATCATGAAGCTGTTTGATCTGAATGGCAGGTTGACAAAAAGCATTGATGACAGGTCATTCTCAGACACAAAGTCCTCGTTCGATTTTGAAGGAGAGGAGGGTGCCAGGAGGAGGAGAGTGTCGGAGCAAGCACGAAGAATGTCTGAAAAAATTGGAAGGATACAGTTGGAGGTACAGAAGTTGCAGTTTGTTTTGCTGAAACTGGACGACGGAAAGGAAGGGAAATCGACAATGTCAGAATCGAAACGGAGAATTCTCTTGAGGGACTATCTCTATGGAGGGGGAAGAACCGGCCAGAGGCGTAAAAAGGCGCATTTTTGTGCATGCGTTCAGCCTTCAACAGTTGAAGATTGAGGTGGTTGATGCCTAATAATTGGAATTTCCGGAAAACTATGTCTAATGCAGTTATTCCATTTTCTTTGCGTATAATTGCTCTGCTTCTTTTATTAGATATTTTGTGTCCATATATGCAGTCACCTTCCTTATTAAGCACTGTACATTTGGTACCAAACTGAGGATAGATGTACTTATGTTTAGTTCTTTAGCCTCGAGTTATATATTCAATCTCGTATTTTACTTCATTAATGAAATGCATGCTAGTTTTATTGCATAATACCATCACACTATACATATGAAATGTTTCGATGTACCAAAACATGATAGTTAATAGAGATGAAGAGTATAACTTATCGATCAGGTTTCTTTTGTTCGCCAAAATTATATTGTTTCGTAACTGAAGAATGATTAATGTGACCCAAAAATCGCAACTTAATTTACTTCTACGGCAATCTCCATAAAAAAATCTCAACATGTTTGCAGTAAAATGGTCACCAAAAAAAAAACATTGCAAAGCTGAAAATATGTAAAGTACCCTTTTCAATACGGGCTTGAACCATGACATTCAATTAAGGATATAAGGGGCAAGTAAAATTAAATTTAATTATATGTCAATAAGAAAAGAATGGGCAAAACTTGTAAATCAAGCACATAAAGCCTTTTCCTTTCTAGGCAACAAATGCTTAGCCAACTTCTCCCTAATATCTCTGCCTACTGGGTCGATTTGCTTACAATTATGCCCTTTATAGTCAGAGTCATGATGATTGGACAAGGCAACATCTGGATTTAAGCTTTCTCCACAATCAATAATGATATTATGAAGCAAACAACACACAATGATGATACTAGGTAGTTTCCTTTTGTCCGGCCTCCACATCACCTTGTTCAGGATTCTCCATCCACCCTTCAGTTGCGAAAACGCCTTAACAGCAGCAGATCTCGCAGTTTCAAGAACCCGATTGAACTCCGACGTGGCCTGGCCTTCAAATGGAGTTACAAGCCATGGAAGAAGAGGGTAACTAGCACCACCAACTATGTATTCTCTAATCTCTTCACCATCGGACAATTTCCTAACGCTCCCATTCAGGCGCCCACCACTTTCACTGAGTTTGTAGAAACCAGAACACTTTAGCAGTCTGGAAATAGGCATACCTCCAGGCCACCCGGTCACAATGTCGAGAAATCGCATCTCAGAGTCAACAATTCCCTGCACAAACATACTGTAATTGTTCTCCTGATCACACCAGTCATCCGAAGTTTGAACAGCAGGAAGGGTCATAACTATGTGAGTAGCATCTATTGCTCCACAGCAATTAGGCAATCCAGATGATGATTCAAAACCAGATATAACTCGCTCCATTTGGCTCGAGTCGGGCCACTTGAGGTGGTGCCTTGCACGCTCTTCCATAGCCTCGATAAATCTCCAAGTAACCTGGGAAACTGTTGACTGCCCCACTCCAAAGGATGCTCCGACAGAAACTTGAGACTCGCCAGAAGCCAATCTTCGTAAAGCAATAGCAACTTGCTTCTCAACACTCAGGAGTCTTCCCTCAATATTGATGAGTCCTGAAGGAGGTCTGGAAATGAGATCTTCCCTTACAAGTGAACAGATGTACTCGAAAGTTTTCTTCGAAAGCCGAAAGAAATGCTTGAATCCTTCTTCCTCATCAAGCGGAGCACCTGAAAATGCAAAATCGAGCAGAATCCCCAATGCCGAGTGATATCTCCATTCAGAATTAAACAGCACAACTTCAAGGAGTAAACTACAGTCCACTATTTTCGCTAAAGTTCTTGGGATAAAATTTTACTGTAACTTCAAAGCTTAAGTTTGAACATCCAAAATAAACCAGGATATTCATCTCAACATTTCCATCAATAATTCTTCAAATCATCACTACAAAAATAATATCCATGAACTATTTGCAAGCATATATAATTTACCAACCAAGTAAAAGAAACGAGAAAAAGCAATCTTCTAGCACAAAAAAAAAAAATAAAAAAAAATCAATTCTTTTGCCAATCACGATACCAAAATGCAATTTGAAGAATTCAGGAAAAAGGGTTCTTTAGTTAGACAATCTCATTACCCTAACATACAAAATCACCACTAAATTTTGCATCGGTTATGCTATCTACACACAAAATCCCCAAAATGCAATCTTTCATGATCCAAGAAAGGGTTTTTTAACATTTGAATTTTGAAACACCAGCAGCCCTGAAGCTTTACTCGCACTAGCACCCCTAATTTGTTTAATAAAATTATTGTAAAAAAAGATAATCTGCAGAATTTTTACCTAAATCAGAAGAGTTCTTCCTCCAGAAAATATCCCACCATTCCGAATCAATAGCTTTATTGTCTACTGGAGCTGTCTTGTTAATAATCTTGTTCTTCTTCTTTTTCTTCCCTTTCTGAAATTTCTTCGAATCTTTCTTCATTTTGTTGGGTTTCTTCGGCGGAGCCATAAGTTGAAAAGGTTTAACGTTGATTTTATTTCTACGATTTGAAATCGCCTCAAATTTTATTATTTTTTTTTCTTGCAAGAGTTGAAATCGTTGCCTCTCCAACTAATGAAAGTCGTTTGTTGCTCGTTTAAAATCGTGAGGATAAGTTATACGAGTTCCAATAACATTCACAAAAAAATGTGTCAAAGAATAATTTGCTTTCAACATGAGAAGAAAGTATGTAACAACCCAATTTTAATTTAGAAGAAAAAAAAAGAAAACTACTATTTTATTGGAAATAAATAAGCTTGTCTTGCATAGTTGCATAAGCATAAGTGGAAATAAATAAAATAAAGGGTGTTTCTATATACACCACTATTAACTTTAATTTAAAATTAAATAATTACTAATTTACTTAAATATCCTTTTCAATTAAAAAGAATATTTCATTGATTAAAAATTAATTAAAAAAAATACGGCTGATCCTTTCTACTTTCTTCCCCCCCACCCCCACACTTTCTCTCCCATCTCCCTCCACCATTTTTGCAGAGTTGGAGAGTTGCATCTTGTTATTTTCTACAAACTTCTACCACAACGCCCCCTTCTTCTTTCTTTCTCACTCCACTTTCTCCCTCCTCTCCGGCTCCCCCTCCGCCATCATAGCCTCCTTCTCCTTTCTTTCCCACCCCACTTTCTCCCTCCTCGATCTTCGGCTCCCCTCTGCCGCCATAGCCCATTTTTCATGCATATTACCACACTTTGTAGAGTGAGCAGAAAGAAGATAGTGCGTAATTGTTATCGTCTTGCTCACGCATCTTCTCTTCCTTCAAAATCGACGTTGCTCTTCTTCTCTCTCTCATTTTTCAGAGTAGTTTTTTTTCAATGGGAAGTGTTTGGATATTTGAATTCCGAGAGAGAAACGAGATGAGAAGGAGTGAGCAGCGAAAGTAACATAAATTTAGATTGAAAGCTACATATTAAAACATAAAATTGTAAGATTATGAAATTAATATTCAGTTTTTCTCATTTCCACATCTCGAGTTCTTCTCTCTCCGCATTTCTTTTTTCAGATTAGTTTAAATTATTTTTCAATCAAAGGGTACAATGGGAAAATAGGGTGGTGTATGAAGGAAAATTAATAAATATTTTTTTAAGATACAATACAATATACATGATGTATCAATACATGTCATAGAACAATTTACTTCTAACTACAAATATATTTTTTTATACCTGCATACAGAATATGTAGTTATTCACAAACATCACATCTCCTATAAACCACCCATTATTTTACCTAAAATTACATCGCATTTACTCACAAGTAGCAGTAGCAAGCTAATTTAACTAAGAAGAAAAAAACAGGCAATGGCATATGAAATTTCCATAATTTGCCTAAAATTGCAGCGTATTTACTCACACAAATAGCAATAGCAAGGTAATTTAATAAGCTAATAAGAGAAGAAAATGCAAAAAAAAAAGGATGAATCAATCACATACTAATAATTAAGGATATAACAAAGTTGAATACTTAAATTTAGGTTAGGTAGAGAGAGTGTGGTTGAGGTTCGAGGTGGTGAGGTGTTCCATGTTGTAATAGTGTGGAGCTATCTCCACCAGCCATTCTGGTTTGATCTCCGTCACCTGCCGCATATACTCCCTAGTTGTCAACACCAATTCATGGTACACCACCCACCTTGGCGGCGGCGGCGCCACCCCAGAGCTGGGGTGGATATACACATTCTGCCTCGTCTTAATATTTGCATAAACTAGTCCCTCCTCCTTTTGCATCCTAGCTGAGTTTGGGAAATACCCCGATGCTATGGCTTTCCTTATCCCCTCCACATCATTCACATTCGAAGACAAGCGAATTCCTACTCTCCTGACCACCCCCTCCAGCTGATCCCTTATGTCCCTAGCTCGCCTCATGCTCCCCGGTTGCACGTAGTTGTCGTAGCACCACTGCCTCGAGAAGTTGCTCTCTTTCCACGATGTGTACACATTGAGCAGCGCAACATGATCTCCCATGTTTGGTACGTAAAAATTCCTGCGTGCGTTGTCTGCGAGAAGTCTCTTCTCTTTGGGGCGATAGAAGATCGAGCTCCCAACGGATAGCATGGCAGCAATGGATAGAATCTCATCAATGCAGTTGTATTTCTCAGAGGCAACGATCATCTTAGACATCATTGGATCGAGGGGGAACTCGGCCATTAGCTCTCCAAGTTTTGTGAGCTCACCTGTCTTGTTGAGGGCACCTAGAGCATACAGCAACTCCAAAGCCTTGATCAGAGCTTGTGCTGGTGGAGGATCCATGAGGTCCAGACGAAGCAGATCCACCACGCCAAGCTTCTTCAACGTCAGCACAACACCGCCCAGATTAGCCCTCTGTATTTCGGGCACAGTATTATCTTCCAATTCATTATGATAATCGTGAGCGGTATACAACCGGAAGCATTTACCTGGACCTGTTCTTCCTGATCTTCCGGCTCGTTGATTTGCTGATGCTTTCGAGATTGGATGCACCAGCAACGACTCCATCCCCGTTCGATGATTGTAACTCTTCAACTTCACAAAACCAGAATCCACCACATACTTGATCCCATCAATAGTCAATGAAGTCTCAGCAATGTTGGTTGCCAGAACAAGTTTCCTTGCCCCTTGAGGAGTTAGATCAAACACTTTGCCCTGCAATTCTTTAGGCAAATTAGCATAGATTGGACAAATAATTAACTCACCTATTTTCCTCCCCAGCTTTCTAATATTCTCCCTGAGAATCACCTCCGCCGTCTCGATCTCCTCTTGCCCTGTCAAGAAAACAAGAATGTCACCTTCTCCCTCCGTCGAATGGATTTGAAGAGCAGTAGCAACAGCAGCGGCCAAGTAGTCAGCTTGGGGGGCCTTAGTAAAATGCATTTCAATGGGGAATCTCCTTCCAGGTATAAGGAAAATGGGGGCGGAGTCGAAGAAATCACTGAGCTTATCCGCATCCAGAGTAGCACTGGAGATAAGCAGTTTGAGGTCGGGACGAGCTCGAGCAACATCCTTGAGCAAAGCCAACAGAATGTCGGTGGAGACACTTCTCTCGTGAGCCTCGTCCACCATTATCACGCTGTAACTCCCAAGAATCGGCTCTCTGCGGAGCTGCTGCTGAAATTCATGCACCAGCCTTCCATCAGTCATGTATTTCAACACTGTCTTGCTGGACGTGCAGTCTTCGAATCGAATCGAATACCCGACTTCGTGGCCGAGCTTCACTCCCCTCTCTCGAGCAACTCGAGCGGCCACGCTCATCGCCGCCACGCGTCGCGGCTGCGTGCACCCGATCATCATCCCTCGCTCAGTGTATCCAGCCTCCTCCAGAAACTGAGGTATCTGCGTCGTCTTTCCGGACCCGGTCTCGCCTACGATGATGAGCACCTGATGATCGTGCACCGCTTGAATCAGCTGTTCCTTGTAGGCGTAGATAGGCAGACTCTTCCTCTCGTTTTCGGTATTTTCCGCCATTGTTGAAGATAATGGAACTCTACTTTCTGCAGCCTTCACAAAATTGATCTGCTCTTCAAACGCAAACTCATAATCATAATTATTCTCTTGTGTTTTATCCCGAGCTCCGAATTTGAGAATCGATTTCCCAATTTGTTGATCACGCCACGCTTCTTCGTCTGCATAAGGCTTAGCAGGATCCGTGTAACGCTGCAGCGCTGCATCAAATCTCTTTTTCTGATCAATTCGGCCTTCGTGATCATACGATTCAGGCATCGTATATTGATTGGAACAATCGGATTCTTCTTCCATCTTCTTCTTCTTTGCAAGGAGATCGTAGATCTGTTTCTTGTTTCTCTGCTCACGATACTCTGCCTCAGTCAATTGGGCACCTCGGAACAAATATTGATCCTCCTCTACATCATCTCTCAATTCATCTAGTTTCTTCATCTCCCTCATTTTCAGATACTCCTGCCTCGACACCTTCCTCAGCAACTCAACGCCAGTTTCTTCCTCCTCCATCAATTTGTCATCTGCCGGTGCTTCTTCTTCTGGTTCAGAATGAGTTTGGCTTTGCTTCCACAATCTCTTACTTTGATTTTCCTTCATTTTAGGCGGCGGAGATGTAATGATGTGGACAGAAGCACTGTTGATCGGAAGAACACAAGAAGCGTGTGATTTTCGCAAGAATGAATACCGAATTGCACCTCCATCGATATATATATAATATAATCAAATACTTGGGACCCAAGGAATAATATAACCAAATACTTGGAACCCAAGGAATAACTCAATTAAGTTGTGCCTATTTAGACACGTGAAAAATATAATAAATAAGTGATATTTTTTTATTCACTTTAATAAAAATAATAATTATTATGGATTTTGGATATGTTCGAACCAAATAAAACATTAAATATTATATAAATTAAGGTGTATTATACTTAACATTCAAGCTTGCAACTTAACAATAATGTCCCCACAATTGTATTTAATAGTAATTTTACACTTAATGTTCATTTTTGTTACAATCTACACCCCATAAATTTTTCGACAAGTGAAAGATGAATTATCACATTATAGAACAAGTAAACAATATTTTTTACCCATACATAAGCTAAAACGACATGAGTTCTAAAATTTAGCAAAATTCGACTATCAAACCTCCGTGTGAGTTCCAAAGGTGGGGCATGTTTTACAAAATAACAATAATTTAGGATAAGATTATTTAACATTCCGTGCGTGGAAAATGTAGAATTTTAAGCAAATATTTTACAAAAGTTGAATAGGAATTGAGATACTTGGAACCCAAGGAATAACTTTTGTTTTGACTATTTACACACGTGACAAATTTAATAAATAAGTAATATTTTTGTGGTTCAACTT
This sequence comes from Perilla frutescens, assembly GCA_026008535.1. NCBI lineage: Eukaryota > Viridiplantae > Streptophyta > Magnoliopsida > Lamiales > Lamiaceae > Perilla > Perilla frutescens. Next base: position 41,660,139 of record BRKX01000005.1, read on the forward strand.
AATAAAAATAATAATTATTATGGATGTGTGCGAACCAAATAAAACATTAAATACTATATATAAATTATTGTGAAAATTTATATCTATATAATACTAATATTTAATAACAAGAACGCGTCTGAAAATAAAATAAAAAAAGATAATTTTCCCGCAATTTGCACCATCCGAGAAAATGAGAAAATATTATTTTAGATTATAAAATTATTTATTTTTTCAGAAATAATTTAATATTAATATATTTACATAAATATAAAAAATTTATATGTTGCAAATCCATAATATATATACATATATATATAGGGTTGGGTTCTAAAAGGAACAATGCCCCATGTGAGAATTGAGAACCAATCTCAACCATAGATCTCGCCTATTTGGACGGCCAAGATCTGTTCAAAAATTAAAAAAACGCGGTGGCATAATTGTAATAACTCCGAACTTTGCTGCCCCTGAAACTCGGCGAGGGTAAAATCGGAAATTTCAATGTATATGTGATTCACGCGTATATTTTTCAATTTATGATTTTAGCATTGCCATTTCCTATTTTAGCACTGTCATGACTTATTTTAGCACTAGCATGACCCTTGTTTAGCATGACAAGAAACTCTCAAATCAACTTTCTTTTTGTGAAAAACAAGTTCAGATCCCACAATCTAAATCAAAATTCTACACCTAATCGAAAAAATAGCTTGGCTTTCTGCTGCCATGAGTATTGTATTTTGGTGTTTTTGAGAGGTTTCATGCATGGGTAAGTTGTATGTTTACATCAGAAGTTCTGCTAACAATGAGTACGTAAATTAGGCCTCAGGAGGGATGATCCGAGTCCCGTTGCTTTGTTAAGTTGTATGTTTACATCAACCGTGTTTTGCTAGATTTGACGGAGTCATTATTTTTCTACACACTAATTTTGGATCTTTTGTCATCAAATATTAGATTAAAACTTCTGCCATAATATGATGTTTTATTTATTGGATTTGAATCGGGATTCTTGACAATGAGGTTTCGCGTAATGATCATGATTATTTAATCAAGTTTGAGATTTTTCATAATATTATATATTAATATATAATCGTGAATTGTGATGCTAAAATACAAAATGTGTTCATATTTGAGATTGGAGGAAAAATAATCTTTAAATTAAAATTCTTCTTTCTACATTTTGATATGTATTTTCAAATATAATTGATAGTAAAAAATTTAAAATAACAGTTTAATCAGCTTCGTCAACCTAAGTGCTAAAATAGTTCACAGTAGTGCTAAAATATGTTACAACAGTGCTAAAATAGATCACAGCAGTGCTAAAGTACATGTCAGTGCTAAAACAGTTCACAGTAGTACTAAAATGGCTTACAATAGTGCTAAAATAGATCATAGTAGTGCTAAAGTACACCCTACACCAAACAAGTTTTCCTCCTCGATCATTAACCGCTGCGTCCACGTCTAGTCAAAAACATCCTTCCTCTCGCGCTATCCAATCTCTACTACACCTAGTGCCATGATTGGTGCCTCCACCCCAACTTCAATTCCATTTTAGCCCATCATCTACTAAAAAACCGCCAAACAATATACAAAGAGACCATTATATATGTTGTCACTGTGCCATATTCATGGGAATGTTATCAACAGTTGAAATAATGAAATATATTAAGCAGAGGGCCTAACAACTACCTCATGTTCTTAAAACTATTAAATCATGTCTATGAAAGTCACCGCAATGATTTTTTTTATATTATTGGTTTCAATCCTATCACAAGCTTAAAGTAATTATAATTTGTATCCAAACCTTTATAACTTCTAATTATGTTATAACTAAGTTAAATTAATAGTGAGTAATCATTTGAAGATATAATACTAACATAACATAAAATTTTAAAACTCAATTTAACCAAATGAAGTTTGATGATTCATAGTAGTGCTAAACTAGATTAAAACAGTGCTAAAATAGTTCATAGTAGTGCTAAAATACTGATAGTGAAAAATTTAAAATAACAGCTTAATTAGCTTTGTCAACCTAAGTGCTAAAATACTTCACAGTAGTGCTAAAATAGGTTACAACCGTGCTAAAATAGATCACAGTAGTGCAAAAGTATATGGCAGTGCTAAAACAGTTCACAATAGTGCTAAAATAGGTTACAACGATGCTAAAATAGATCACAGTAGTGCTAAAGTACATGTTAACAAAATATTTTTTTATAATACTCCTTTGTTATTACAAATGTTGCATTCATCGTGCAAAATACTCTATTACCGAGATATTCTTTATGATAATCAATCATTTTTACAATGCTAACAACAAATAAAAAACCACAAATCTAGTACCATCGACACGCACATATCAGCTCGATACTAGCCAATGAATATAGTAGAAACTATATATCCTTTAATTTCCTACAGATGAAAAATGTGAAAATATAACTACTTATATTCATTAATTGTTTCGATCCAAGATCGCAGCAGAACACTCAACAAAACATCATCAGATTTCTCATCGACCGTATAAACTAAATTTGTTGACATTCTATTTCTCATAGCAACAAACACATACAATATTCATATCGTAATCTCCCATATTCCAGAGGTCAAATAAGCAAAGCAAATACGATAATATAAAAATGATTTAAGAATAAATGAGCCGCTGCTATTCAGCTTTGCCCAGATTTTCTCATATCACGAACAAGATATATATATATATATATATATATTGAAACAAAAGAAATAAATCAATCACAATCGCATTAATGCTAAATTACTATAGTGAAAAATTCAAAATAATAACTTAATTAGCTTCGTCAACCTATGTGCTAAAATAGTTCACAGTGGTGCTAAAATAGGTTACAACAGTGCTAAAATAGATCACAGTAGTGCTAAAGTACATGGCAGTGCTAAAACAGTGCATAGTAGTGCTAAAATAGCTTACAACAGTGCTAAAATAGATCATAGTAGTGCTAAAGTACACCCTACACCAAACAAATTTTCCTCCTCGATCATTAACCGCTGCGTCCACGTCTAGTCAAAAACACCCTTCCTCTTGCGCTATCCAATCTCTACTACACCTAGTGCCATGGTTGGTGCCTCCACCCCAACTTCAATTCCATTTTAGCCCATCATCTGCTAAAAAACCGCCAAACAATATACAAAGAGACCACCCAAACTTCATAATCACCTCTGCTAAGAGTCTTCATTGAAAACATTTGTCTGCCCTTCTATTATAATACTTACGATTCTTCAATCCCAAACAAATTTAATTTTCTCACAAAAGATTGTTAGCCCATGCACTTTATTTTGAGAACTAACTCCCTCCAACAGTCCACATTCAGATTCAGAGAGAGAAACAACTATCCACCATCAAATTAAGCTTTTTAGAGAGAGAGAGAGAGAGAGAGAGAGAGAGAGAGAGAGAGAGAGAGAGAGAGAATAAAAGAAGAAAACAATGGGGGTATAGGTATGTTGTACTTCCTGCTTTATTGCATAATAAACAGAGAACTGAGATGTAGAAAAATCTTTGCTTGATGCCTTCTATTGCGAGGAAGAAAAATGGGGAGAGTTGAGGAAGAAGACGAATTGCAGATGGAAGGAGATTCATTCCAAATATAACAGATTTTCTAAATTACAAAAATGCCCTTTGCTTCATTAAAAAGTTACTAATATTACAAATATGCCACCGCATTTTTTTCATTATTGAGACAGATCTTGACCATCCAAATCAGAGTAATCTGTGACTGAGATTGGTTCTCAGTTCTCACAGAGGAGTGTGGTTCTCACATGATCCCATCTCTCTCTCTCTCTCTCTCTATATATATATATGGATTGATTTGTTATAATAGGTGTATATGTTTTGGCCCAAAATATTTTCTAATCAATCATGTAAGGTAAAATATATGTTATAAATATTTTTGTTTAAATATTATATATTATATAGATTATATATATTTTATTTGATGTATCATAACTATTCTCGGCTATTTTATATTTTAATTTTTTTTTATTCTATAACTAAGATTTTATATTAATATTCTCCTATCATTAAATCAATCCATTTATAATCAAATCATGTTATATATATTTAACTTATTTAATATGTTTGACTTTAATTTTTAACATATGATTGTTCTATTTGGTACAATCTGCAAATTGATTCATCAATTTGGACAAATTTCTTTATTTATTCTACATATATAATAACATAACAATAATTATATAATCACACAATTATCATATATAATAACAATATTTACGATAATTATATATTATATAAAAATAAATTATAGATCACAAAATTACCATTTTATTTGTTTCTCTTATTTATTGGTTCTCATTTCACAATAATGTTACATTTTTCAAAGTAAGCACTTAAATTCTTATGTACTCAAATTTGATTTTTTCTTTCTTTCTAATTTGTGTGTAGGATCTAGATTGAGTTAAAATGGTCATGGCTCCAAAAATTTGTCTCTCAATCGCAAAGAAACCGGTGGGTTTTTGCAAGTTATGATTGGTGTTAAATATATGATATTTACAGTTTTGCATTCCGTCATTAATTACTTTGTATTGTTTTACTTATCTTTTTGCAAAATTAAATATAATAATTCATATTATACATTTTTCTTCACATTTATATCTTTTTTATATAAATTGTATCCATGTGAGCATGCAAAAAAAAAATGATATTATATGTACGATAGCTTACATAATTTCGCAGAGTCTCAATCATCATCGAAAATGAACTAAAATCCGTTACATATCATGTGCTTTTTTCTTTTTATTTTTTTATTAAAAAGTTTGATTTAGTTATTATGATATATATATATTTGTTTAATTTAATTGTTTTTTTTCTAACTTATATATAAAATGTCAACCCAGAAACCTGTAAGGTTTCTTCAAGAAAAATATTTGTTGTGCATACTTTTTTTAAACTTATATTGGTTTTTTTTTTCAACCGCAAAAGTTTTGCAAGGAAAAAAGAAGCAGAAAATAATTAGGAGATCAAAATAATTAAACTATCACGTGAGTATTTTCTTCCCTCTTTGTTTTAGTTTTCATTATCTTATAATTATCACTCTCTCTCTCTCTTTTGAGGCAACACTCTTTTTTTAGGACAATGTCAATTGGCAACAAAAATTGAAAGTAAATGATAGTCATCTAGAAGCTAACATTGTATCATCAACATACTGGAAACATATATGAGAGTGATATATTATTATAAGAATAGAAGAATATAATATAAATTTGACTTTAGGGCAATGAAATGTTAAATAGTTTTTTTTTCCTTCTCTACCTCAAATAATAATGTCGTAAGCCTTTGTATTTTTGTCTATTAACCTTCAAAACAATAGATAGATCTATGTTTTTTTTTAAATATAGATAGATATGTTAAATGAATGGATAATGAAGCTTGGTGCTTGACTGATACATTAATACACTCCACATTAATTACCACAACAAAATAGTTTTAACAATTAGAAGTCATACACATTATAAAGTTTTGTATTCCATTTATTTATTTAATGTGCATATAAATAATTTGGTTAATAAACACAAAGAAAAAAATGACTACATTAATTTTAAAAACATACGAAACATGTTAAGTTATTGTCATGACAAATGGCACTGTACTTATTTCAAAATGATATATTTTTTTTTATATTTTAGATAGGCATACTACAAATGGTTAGTACTAAACACATCAAAATTATTATACATTTATCGTACAATGTTAAATACAATTACAATTTTTGTCATTAGTATATGATTTAAATGTTTTAGTATTTTGAAATGCCATTTTAAATTTTTGTCACCGCTGTTCAATTTTTTTTTATTTTATTATTATTATTATTATTATTACCCATGTTTTTATATAATGTCAATTTGGATGAATGCACATAAATTAATAAATTAATTATATTATCTAATAGACCCTTGTATGAATACATTAAATGAGTTAAATATGGATGTTTAAATGCATTAAATGAGGGCAAATGTGTAAAAAATGTGAATTTTCTGTCTCGAATTTGTAAAATGACACCCTTTTTGAAACAAAATTAAAATGCTAAAATGACACTTATTCAAAAATGGAGGGCGTATGTAATTTTGTAAGCAATATACAATTTTATATTTTCGTTCACAATTTTCTATTAATATAGAATTGAAAGTTTAGCTTTTTTATTGGTTAATATACCATTCTTTTTAAATTATAATGTAAGATAATTTCAATTTTTATCTCAAGATGGAAATTTACAATGTAAATATTTATATGATTGATTTTTAAATTATAAATATCCAACATTTATCAATTTCGTTCTTATTAGAGAAAAGTAGGTAATTGAATAATGTTTTTTTATGATGTTTAATTGAGTAAAATCCACATGTTTTGTCACGTCATATGATATATATTGACTTAAATAATAATTTGACTGTAATTTTACTCAGTTGATATGTATGACTAAATCAATAATTTTTAATGAATTAATTAATGTTCAACAAACTATAATTTAAAAGAATTGTTATATTATATTAGAATTATTTTATCAAATTTTAAACACATAAAAAATGTTGTAAATGATCTTATAGAGGATATAACCTACAAAAATTAAATAAATTGCTAAATAACACATATTATTTTCCTTTGTGGGATTTTTTTTTTTGCAATGAATTTATATTTCTTTTTAGTATTAGATTAATTCAAATCATTAACATTCATTAGATAAATATTATTATTTAATAGTCACATCAAATTATGGAATTGATGATCACATGCCGCATGAAATATTATTTGGACCATTAATGAAATCAAATTCATTTTAATCTCATAGGCTACCATTAAGGGATCGAGATCTTCTATTCAGCAGTTGCACATCACCCCCTATTGTGCATATCTAAGCCCTAACTATGCTATTTTGGTATAGTTTTTTTTCATTATTCTTGAAATACTAGAAGATACTATAAAATCAATAACTAAAATAAAAACCTATTTAAAAATTAAAATTAATGTTAAATCATAATTATTATATAACTAATCCCAAATAAAATGATTAGCTAAAAGAGTAACCATAATTATGAAAAACAACCCTAATAAAACTAATAATTTAAAAACAATATTCAATATATTAAAAATGATTAAATATGAAGGAGAAACAAAAATTAAAAAATAAAAGAAAAATTGAAATAAAAATAGAAAAAAAGGAAAATCAAACAAAATATTGATTTTTGAGTGCACAGCTTTATGTGTTGTGCCAAAATGCACAAGAGAGATCCTCTTCCACCATTTAGTGGTCAAGTACTATCACACTCATACTTCTTCATTTTCACATATTTTAATTTACTAAAAATATTACTACTATAATTTTGTATAATATTTTCCGGCTGATAAATTTATGAATTGAAATTCATATATACATGAAACTTGATAAATTTGACCACAATTGATAATTTTGTTGATTTTACTTTTAAACAGTTGATATATTCTTCCGTTTCAAAATGATTGTTGTTTTAGAAGTTTTATCTAGAATTAAAAAATATTTTTTTTTAACTAAGGTACCCCTCCCTCCCATATGACATCAAATCTTAAGTTAGAATTAAGATATTTTGTAGGGTTTTGGATAGAGTCAAAATTGTGAGAGTGTGTGAAAATATCTAAAACAACAAATATTTTGAAATAAAATAAAACTCCTAAAATAATAAATATTTTGAAACGGGGGAGTAGTTGATTGTAAATGGTTCTATAATTGTCAAATGATAATGGCGATTTCAATTGTAAATCAATGAAAAATGTCACATATAAAGAAGTATTTCTAATTTTGTACCTTCTAAATTTTTGTGTTTATTTTGTCATAATCTATCCAAACATATATATTGTTTCATTTTACTATCACTATTCACCGATTGAATTATTTTCAAAATTGTAAAAACATGACATGTCGTGTATCGCACGGGTATAATGCTAGTAATATATAATAACCAGTGGCAGATCTGAGGGGGGCTGGGGAGGGCCTTGGCACCCCCAACCAATATTTTTTCATATGGGTCGAGTTTTGATCACCGTAGACCGGCCTCCCAAAAATTGAAACTGTGGTTTGATGTCCATAAAAAGAGCTGTAGGTAAAAGACGAAGCAGAACAGAGAGGAGAGAATTAGATATTAAAGGTCAAAGAAAAAATAGAAAAGATGGCCCACATCATTAATGTAACTTTTATTCTCTATTTTTTTATTGATTTTTCTTTAATATTTATACTTCATACTAAACACCACGTGGGAAATGAGAATTGATAAAAGTAAAAAAAGGCTCACCCCTTTTATTGAATCTTTAACCTAAATATATATATTTATATATATCTACATATATATATTTACTTTTCCAACTCATATTTCAAATTAGAATATAATTGAGGTATGAGTCAGGGAATGCCGACCATTGCTGTCAATAAAAAATAAGTTTTTGCCCCCTTTCTTTTTTCTCATAATTTTAAAATATTTTTACGAGATTAATAATTATTATTTATGTTGTTTTGCCTAATATTAATTTATGATTAAATACTTGAGTTAGATATTTGAAACAAGAATATAAATTAGGAATTTGAACTTAGGGTTGAGTTAGAATTTTAAAATTGAAATTGGAGATTGAACTATGAATTATAATATTAACTTAGGTTTAATTAGAATTTTAAAATATAAATTATATGGATTAGGATTTGATATAGATATTTCAATATCACAATCTATTAATTCAATATTCTAATTTGTTATATTTGTTGATGTTTAATTTATATTATTTGTGAATTGTTAATTGTGTTTCAATTTATTAATTTATTTCTATTTTTCTAATGTAGAATATGGAGAGGTTTTTTTAAGAAAAATCCTAAGAATATATCATCCTCCTTCAATGTACCTAATGTTAATTGGTGGAAAAAAGGACCTCAGACACAAGCATAACTAAACTCAAATGATATTGTTAGTGATTCGAAAATTTAGAAACCAATTGTGGAGTTTGATGTTTTTATTCGAGATTAAGTACGAAGAGAGTACTTGACTATGGATTTAATCATTTACATAGAATATTAATTATTAATATGCCATTGAGAGAGATGTGTTTTTGAGTTAATCATTCAAGAGATGAATACTTATTCTTCAGAAGATAGCATTGAATTACTTCGTTGCATATCATATCTTGATCCGAGATATTCTTTTTCACGGTTTGATGTTCATCAACTCATGTGTCTTGCTCATTTTTATCATGGAGATTTCTCAACAGTTGATTGTTTATGTCTTCCGCAACAACTTAGTATTTTCATTGTTAATCTGAGACATGATTCTCAATTTTCTTCAATTAGCAACTTGGGAAATCTTGCTGGAAAAATGGTCAAAACTGGTATGAATTCAGTTTTTCCATTAGTTTATTGTATGTCAAAACTAGATTTCAGTTTCCGCCATTTCCTCACCTGACTCCAGCCTCACCAAATATCATCTTGTAGATGATTTTTAATGTACTAAATATTTATATGTTTCTTTCTCTTTTAAATATATTGTGTTTTATGTCATAATATGGTGTTAAATATAGTTTTGACTGCGTGAGAATTTTTTTTCTACGCCCTAAGATTTTTTCCTAGATCCGCCACTGATAATAACAACACCGCATCCGAAAATAGAAATATTTAGTTTTCCCGCCCATTCCACCTCCCGAAAATGGAAAATCATTATTTTATAGGGATAAAATCCAATTTGGTCCTACAATTATACCTGAAATCTCAGTTTGGTCTCGAAACAAAATTTCAGCTCAAATTGATCCCTAAACTTTTTAAAATGTATCATGTTAATCCCTCTATTAGTCCCTAAATTAATTTCTGTTAACTCCATTATTAACGACATTAGGGGCCTTATTTAAGATACAAAAATCTGAAGAAATCCGGTGACACCGCCGCTCCACAGCCACATTATTCGCCACCTCCGACGCTGCCACCGTTCCATCTGCGCTAGGAACTCTCTTCTCCGACATCATTAGCAGCGGTTACTTCGATTATCAAATCAACTCCACCAACAACAACATTCAAAACAATCTCTCTCCTAACCCTCCCCTCCATCCCTTCCATCCAAAAAATCACCCTCTCCTCCCCCAACTCCTTCACCCTCTTCACCTGCATCAGTCCAGACCGCCGCGTCCACATTCATTTCCTCACCCTGTAAAACAACATTCTCTATGTCGCCTCCAAGAACCAAATCAGCATCAACGACACCATCACCAGCACCCTCTTCAACACTTCAACGATGAAAAAACCTCCATTGGCGTTGTCCAATCCATCGCTTTCTACAACAACAAAATCTTCACCGCCCATCGAGACTGCAGAATCCGCATCTGGGAACCCCAATTCGGATTTTGTTAGAGGTTTGGAGAAATGAAATTTGTGAAATGGAATGAAATCCCCAAATTCACTATTCAATTTAAGGATTTTTCGCTTAAAATAAGATCCTAACGTCGTTAGTAACGGAGTTAACGGAAATTAGTTTAAGGACTAATAGAGAGATTAACATGATACCTTTCAAAAAGTTTAGGGATCGATTTGGGCCCAAATTTTATTTCGGGAGCAAAATGAGATTTCGAGTATAGTTGTAGGACCAAATTGGACCTTATCCCTATTTTATATTATAAAATTATTTATTTTTATGTAAATGATTAAATCTTAATATATTATCATAAATATAAAAATTTATATGTTGAAATCCATAATATTACATCAAATATATATGTTGAGTGTTGTATAACATTGAGATTCAATGTTGCACTCGATGTCAGACAGACTTCCTGTGACATTGTCTATGACATAGTCGTAACTAATCTTATCCTTTCCTAGTTTATTTATTATTTTAATAAATAAAATAACTTTATATATCTTAAAATATATGTGTATATCCACGAAATTAATATTTCAAATAAATGGATATATACATATTAGATATATTATTTAAAATAGAGTTTGATAAAGTCAAAACTCTATCTCCTATTTTTTAGGTCTAGCGGTTTCTCTATTTAACTCTTTTTCTTTTTCAGAAAATTTTATTTGCTGGATATTTAGAAAAAGAGCATGAACGTGGGAAAGCTATCAACCACGCCTTGGAGGCGGTTTCTTCCATCAACGATGAAGTCATGGAGTAAAGCGCTTATTGTCAACCCATGTTCAAGAAAGAGAAATCGTGGACCGTGCTGGATTCAAGTGAAGAAGCATATAAGGGATGTGTTCGACACTTGAAGACTTATTCAAGCTCATTCCGTTTTCCGCTGTGTGAAGATTGAAGAAAGCTTGGGTCACAAACTTAATTTAGGTTTCGTTCTTCGTTCCTTCTTCTATCTTAATGTTTATTGTTGTTCAATCCTTTCACGGAATAGATTGTACAAGTTAGGATAGATAGCAAGGTTGTGAAATCTTTACTAGTTTGTATACAAATTGACGAGATGTCAATTTGTTTGTTTTAGTGATTATACAAAGTCGACGGGATGTCAACTTGTATGATCTAGTTTGCATATGAATTGATGGGATGTCAATCTGTATGTTGTAGTTTGCATATGAATTGACGGGATGTCAACTTGTATGTTGTAGTATGCATATCAACTGACGGGATGTCGAATTGTATGTTATTGTATATGAATTGACGGGATGTCAATTTATATGTTTTAGTTCTTTTTAGTGATAGTCTAGATTAGAACTTGTAATGTTGCTGTAATGTTAAGAGCCTTCGCGTCTAACATTAACAGCTTGAAAATTTTGTACTCTTAATAGTATAATTTCGCCCTGAGGCAATTATACACATGTTGTGTATGATTTAAAATTATATCATGTATTCTTGTGCATTTTATTTCCAGCATATTTGTGTTAAGATAAGTTGTGTTAACTGTCTTTAACATTGAGTTTGACATTACGAATCTGTGTCTAATTTCAGTGTTTGTGGCAATAAATTTCAACAAGTGGCATCAAGAGCCGGTACTTAACACACTAAGTATTCGATCCTTGGTTTGTTGACTCACTGAAAGATGGATATTCAGATCAATCAGTGCCGTCCTCCGGCATTGGATAGTAATGGCAAGAATAATGCTATGTGGAAATCGCGCATGTAGATGTATATCAAGTCCATCGATGAGAGGGCTTGGTTGGTTGTAATTGAAGAATGTCTCCACTGAGGATGGAAGGACCAAATGGAGTGTACATTCTTACTCTGGAGACTCAATGGATTAATGATGATCGAATCATTTCCAACTTCAATTCGAGGGCACTCAATGCTATTTTTGTTTCGGTTGATGTTCCGTGCTTCAAAATGGTGTGTAATTGCACCACGGCATATCAAGCATGGAGCATATTGCAGGAATATTGTGAAGGATCGATCAGTGTACGACAAACAAAGCTTAGGCTACTCACCTCTAAATTCGAAACTCTGCGAATGTTAGAAGATGAGACTATTTCAATGTACACTGAACGATTGTGTGAAGTGTCAAATGAATCTACAGCTCTCGGATGTCCGATCTCGAACGAAAACATGGTTAGCAAACTTCTTCGCACACTTCCGGAGAGATTCAACATGAAAATCTCAGCAATTGAAGAAGCTCACAGTGTATCAAACATGAGTTTGAGTGAAGCAGTGAGCATTCTACTCACGTTTGAGATGAATCTTGAAAATCAGAAATCAAACACCTCCTCTAAAGGAATTGCACTTCAATTAGTAACATCAAGTTCAAATGTTGAACTTGATGTCGAGAACATTTAGGAGATTACTGAAGATGAACCCCTGAGTGTTGCGCTGCTTACCAAGAAGTTCAATACCCTTGTTCGGTCAATGAAGAAAGGTTCCCCAAACTTCAAACCACGGAGATTGTTTGATTCTCTCTCGTCGACATCATCTGGATCGACAAAATCTTCAAAGTCTCCAGATGTTGCAGCAAAGGACATTGACTCAGTTCAATGTAGGGGATGTTCTGGTTTTGGACACTATGCCAATGAATGTCCTACTGTCCAAAGGAAGCAAAGAAGAAATTATAGTACTGCCATGTTAAGCGACGAATCCGGTGATGAAGAAGCTGAAAAACAAACTGTATTGTTTGTTAAAGTCAATGATGACTTAGATGAAATGATTGGCACTTTAACTGACATGGAGAGTGTTGATTATGACTATGATACTAGTCTTGATCATGTGACTCCAGATGTTCCAAGCAATGTTATGGAGAATGTTACACAAGAAGTCTCTAACATTTCTCCAAATACCACTAACTGGTATTAAATGACTTTGCTGGATGAATTTTGCAACACTACTGAAGTGTCTCAGGTGGAAGAAGATAAGTCCGAAGTCAGCCACCAAGTAGCTCTACAACAATTGCACAAGGTTGTAGATGAAGTTTGTGTCCAATGGACCGAACAATCAAAAGAATTTGGGATTCTTGTGGAAGAAAACCAAACTCTAAAGCAACGAGTACTGGACCTTGAGATTCGACTCACTAGAAGTGATCTTGAGCTGAACAAGTTGAGAAAGGAAGTAGAAGCTGCTTCGAAAACCTTTCGACAACTCAATCAAGGGACATCTACTCTGAATGAAGTTCTGACACTGGGACAGAACACAAAAGCAAGTTTGGGATATACATCAAGTTCAACAATGTCTATCTCAAATCCTATCAAGTTTGTCAAAGGAGAAAGCTCCAAGGATGTTCCAGTCAATGTTGACGGAAATGTCAAAATGAATATCAGTGACAAGTCCAAGGAGAAGAAATTTGTCTGTCATTATTACCAAGAGCTTGGACACATCAAACCTTATTGCTTCAAATATCATGATGATATAGCAACAGGTAAGATTGTCGTGGAAAATTCCTCTAAACCTGCCAAAAAGAAGAAACGTTCAAAGAAGGCAAAGATCTCGTGTAACGTTGTCTACACATCTTTGAAAGCCAACATTACTGGTACGTGGTACTTTGACAGCGGGTGCTCTAAGCATATGACAGGAAACTCTAAGTTTCTCGATGACTATACCACGACAAGCAAAGGAAAAGTTAGTTATGGTGGAGGAGCACAAGGTAACATAGTAGGAAAAGGAACCTTGAATGTCAAGAACTTTTTCAAGTTACACAATGTGCTTCATGTCGAAGGTTTAACAGCAAATCTGATTAGCATAAGTCAACTATGTGATGACGGCATGCATGTCAGATTCAATAAGAACACCTGTGAGGTTTTTGATAGCGAGAATAAATGCATTATGTTCGGAAGTCGGGCATTGGATAATTGTTATCATGCTGACAAGAACGAAAAATGTAATGTTTCAGTCAATGTTGACACTCAACTCGTACATCAAAAATTGGATCATCTCAGCTTTCGAAGCTTGAAGAAACTTATTGAAGCTGATGCTGTTCGAGGTATTCCACCTGTGAAGATTAATCTCGATGTTGTTTGCCGTGCATGTCAAAAAGGCAAACAAGTAAGAGCTTCACACAAAAGTTCCTCAGCTTGTCAAACCACGAAGTGCTTCAATCTGATTCACATGGACATTATGGGTCCCGTTGACACCAAAAGCATGAGTGGAAAAAGATTCATTCTGGTGATAGTTGATGATTTTTCGAGATTCACATGGGTTGAATTTCTTTAAGAAAAATCTGAAGCTTTCAGGATGTTCAAGAAGTTCTGCAGGCTGGTGTCAAGACAACATGAGTCCAACATCAAATGCATTCGAACACATCATGGGCTCGAATTTGAAAACTCGATGTTTGAAGAGTTTTGTGAAAAACGAGGCATCATCCATGAGTTTTCTGCTCCGAAGACACCTCAACAAAATGGGGTGGTTGAGAGAAAAAATCGAACTCTCCAGGAGATGTCAAGAGCAATGTTACAAGCTCAACGGTTGTCCAAGAAGCTATGGGCTGAAGCAGTTAACACTGCTTGTCACATCGGGAACAAAGTGATTCTTCGCCCAGGCAGAATTGTGACACCGTATGAACTCCTGAAGGGAAAGAAGCCAAATTTGAAGTACTTTCATGTGTTTGGATGTGTATGTTACATCCTGAATGACAGGGATCATCTGGGAAAATTTGATTCCAAAAGCGACAAAGGGATTTTCTTGGGTTATACATCTGACAGTCGTGCCTACCGTGTGCTTAATCTTCGGACAAAAACAGTCCAAGAATCAATTAACATTGTTTTTTATGACCACACAGGTATTGCTTCAAACTCTGAAGAGGATGATGTAATTGATCTCATTGACACTGATGAAATGTCAAGTGATCAGGCTGAAAGTGATTGTGAGAACAAGACATCCACTGAGAATGTCAAAGTCAATGTTCCACAGAATGATGAAGCTTCAGTCAAAACATCAACACCAACATTCACTTCAGACAGTGAAGATGATCAGGTGGTGACTGCCGAAGATGAACCAAGAAGGGATCCTCCAAGTCGAATTCGGAAGAATCATCCAGATTCACAAATCATTGGTGAGCAATCCGAAGGAGTTCAAACTAGAAGCAAGAACTCAGAGGAATACAAAGAAATGCTGAAACTGGTATGCATGTCTTCTTTAAATGTTTGTTTGTCAAACACTTGCTTTCTGTCTAACATTGAACCGAAAAACATTAAGGATGCACTTAATGATGATTTTTAGATCAATGCTATGCATGAGGAACAAAACCAGTTCGTAAGGAACAATGTATGGGAATTAGTTCCACGCCCCAAAGATAAAAATGTCATTGGGACAAAATGGATTTTCAAAAATAAAACAGATGAGTCTGGCAATGTTGTCAGAAATAAAGCTCGTCTAGTCGCTCAAGGCTACACCCAAGTTGAAGGGGTAGACTTTGACGAAACATTTGCTCCTGTTGCAAGGATTGAATCCATTCGTCTTTTATGTGCAATTGCATGTTATATGGGGTTTACTTTACATCAAATGGATGTTAAAAGTGCTTTCTTGAATGTTTTTCTCAATGAAGAAGCATATGTCGAACAGCCTAAGGGGTTCGAATGTCATGAGAATCCATTGCACGTGTTTAAGCTCAAAAAGGCTTTGTATGGTCTTAAACAAGCCCCTAGAGCATGGTATGCTAGACTGACCGAATTCTTACTCCAATTTGGTTTTGAAAGAGGTCAAGTCGATAAAACATTGTTTATCAAGAAAAATCAAAAACATATTACTGTTGCTCAAATCTATGTTGATGACAATGTGCAACGTGTACTAATCTTCTCAAAGATTTTATAGACTCAATGTGCAACACATTTGAAATGAGCATGGTTGGAGAGCTCAACTATTTCCTTGGTCTACAAATCAAGCAAGATAAAGATGGAATCTTCATCTCTCAAAGCAAATATGCTAGAGGATTGGTCAAGAGTTTCGGATTAGAGAATGCTAAACCAATCAAGACACCCATGGGATCTTCTGAAAAGTTGAGCAGAGATGATGTTGGTAGAAATGTTGATTCTACCATGTATAGAGGAATGATAGGCAGCTTATTGTATTTAACAGCTAGTCATCCTGACATTATGTTTAGTGTTGGTGTTTGTGCGAGATATCAATCTCAGCCTAAACAATCTCACCTTAAAGCTGTTAAACGTATCATTCGCTATGTTTCAGGCACAATTGGGTTTGGTGTTAAATATTGCAAGAGTTCTAACACTCATTTTGTAGGTTATAGTGATTCCGATTGGGCAGGTGATGTCGATGACAGAAAAAGCACTAGCGGAGGGTGTTTTTATTTTGGCAACAATCTGATCTCTTGGTCTAGTAAGAAACAAAATTATATCTCACTATCCACGGCCGAATCAGAATATGTTGCTGCCGCTAGTTGTTGCTCTCAAATGTTGTGGTTAAATCAAATGGTGTTAGATTATGGTCTGGATAGTCCTTCTTTGACATTGTTATGTGACAATGTCAGTGCAATTGAAATTTCGAAGAACCCAGTCCAACATTCTCGCACCAAACACATTGACATCAGACATCACTTTATCCGTGATCTTGTGGAACGAGAGATCATTAAATTGGAGTACATTCCTACAGAGAATCAAATTGCGGATATTTTTACTAAACCTTTGGATTTTGAGAGATTTTCTTCTCTAAGAAAATCTCTTGGAATGTGTGTCTGTTAGTCAATGCTGACATCCTGATGTTAAAGTCAATGTTATGATCTTTGACATCAGGTTCTGTAATTCTGAAATTATAAATAAAAACTATGGTACGATGATATGATTTTTTTATGAATCTATTCATGAGAATTTATTCATTCATGACTCGTCTCCATTAGTTTTCTTTATTTTCATAATTTTTTTTATTTATTATTTTTTATTTATCATTTAGTGTTTAAATAATAAATAATTGAATTTTTGTTGATAAGCAGATATGCTTATCCGCATATCTTTTGATATGATAAGAGAGAGAGAGAATGAGAGATATCACTTTCATTATTTTAATATAATAAAGTGATTTGTCCTTATCTCTTTTTAATACAAAAACCCCCCCCCTCTCTCTCTCCATATCTGATTCGCTTTTTCTCTCTCCAACGATTCATCTTCTCCTTCTCCTCCAAACGATTTTCTCTTCTATTTTTCATCCATGGCAGACCAAAACCCTAATCATCTACAACCCATGATGATGATGTTACAGCAAATGATGGAGCTCACAAAAGGATCCCCATCATCGGCCTCAACTCCGGCTGCTGCAATACAACCCCCACTCTCCGCAATATCAACTCAGACCCCTGACATTGCACCACCAACTGCTCAAGTTGAACCAACTACAGCGAATGTCACTGAGCCTTCAACATCAAAGGCAATACCAGCTGAAGTTGACGTTCATCCCGATCTTATTATTCCTCCTGGAACCGAGATCCTAAACCCTAAGCCGATTAGGATGAATGTGCTTGGAGATTCCACAAATCCAATCGATCCTGAAGCCACCTCTCACCTACAATCCTTGTCAAAGATGGTAAAGACTTCTCATCCGACAAGGAAATCAAAGAGACTTCACAGTGATGACTCTGACAAACCTGAGGTCGTCTCCTCTAAAAAGGTGAAGAATGAAGAGTCTAAGGCTACCTCCAAGTCGCTGAAAGATGAGTCCAACTCCACTAGTAAACAAGTTCCTACTTCTCCTCCTGCTGATGTTACACGGAATGTCAGTCCTTCTGCTGAGCCTGTGGACGAGGATTCCGGCACAGATGAGGACTCTCCGCTTGATGTCACGCAAGCCTTCAGTAAGATTTTCTATTATGAAGAGGCTAAGAAATCCCATGCTCTTTATGTTAAGAGAACTCTTAAGGTTGAGAAAATGATTAATGTTCTTAGCTTTAAAAAATATGGGATGGCTGTGTTTCTTAAGGAGAGGAGTTTATGGAAATCTGTTACCTCGCTAGTGTCATATGATCCTAATGTTATACATGAATTTTATGCTAACATTATGTCTGATATGGGAGATCCCTCTAAACTGTGTTTTGGAACTGTGTTTGTTAGGGATAAAATTTATAAGTTTTCCCTTAATGTTATTAACACGTTTCTTGAGTTGGGCAATGAGGATACAATCATGTCTTTGGATTTGATTGATGATGTGGTGAATTTTATTACTGGAGGTCTGGTGTCAAAATGGCTCAACAAAGTGCCTGCTTCCAAGTTAACATTCTTTTACTCAGTGTTATACAAGCATGCAGTGTGCAATTGGCTGCCCACATCGAATGCCTCTGTCATCACAGTTGATAAGGCCATTCTCCTGTACAAGATAGGAACTCAGCTTCCTTTCAACCTTGGTGCATACATCTTTGATGCAATATTGAAGGCTGCCTCTAAGTCCAGTTCATCGAACTTGTGATGAGTATGGGGTGAGCTTTGGCAAGCTAAATCCGGAGTTGCAGCTGCATGGTCCAGTGACGCGACTAAGAGCCAAGAAGTTGCAAGGCTACCTTCAGTGTTTCGTTGGAAAGAAGCTCGAGGAAGAGTTGATGGTTCGAAGTAGCCCCAAGCTGATTATTCTGCTTTCAATACAAGATGAGGATGAAGAGGCCTAGATGGAATTAATGCAGATTTTATTTAATTTAAATAAGACTATTGTCAGTTGTGGATTTTATTTAGTTGAAGCCCAAATTAATGTTAGGTGAATTGGGCCTTTAGCTTGTTTTCTTTTATTTTTCGAAATTATTAAGCCCATTAACTTAATAATTTCATTTTTCCCTTAGGTTAGCATTTATGCACTTTTCAAACCCTGGAATAGACAGATTGGATTTGATAACAAACGCTTTGTCGTTCATCCCGTCTCAAAAACACGCATATCGATAGTTCTTGGTAGGGTTTGTGAATTGGCACCTACAAACTCAAAATCAAAAGATTCGTTTGTGCATCCAGTAGTGTACGGGTTGATCTGCCACGAAGTTCTACACCATACTCGCGTTTCGGATTCTCGTAGATCCGGGGTTCGTTTCGGGTAAGCTTCTTCTATCCATTTCGTTTACATTCGCCTCCACATCGTGTACCATCACCACCACGCCTCCATACACATCCCACACCATCCACCACGTTGTTACCATCGCCCATATTCAACCCCAGGTCCAGATTTTACATATACCATCCAATCGAGCCGTAAATCGTTTAAAAATCACCACCGAGCCATCTCCCAATTTATACGTGCGTTTTGCCTGATTTTTGGATATGTTGTTTCTGCTATACATTTATGCAATGTCCTAAAATTTGAGCGTAATCCGACTTCGTTTACTAGGTTAATTGATTAGGTCAAGAATTAGGGTTCTTCGGGTCGAAATTGGGGATTTTGGGATATCTTGGTGTTTAGTTTGAAACTTGATTTGAGATCAGTTTATTTGGGTTATTTATTTGTTAGTGTTCAGTTTATTGTTGGGTTGGATCATTTGTCAAGTTGACGTGTGTTCGATTCGATAAGCTTCCGCATCGTATTGGTTACATCAACTTGCTTCCTTTCCCATGTCTGATCTATGGGATCCTTAAGAGCCAAGGGTTAAAGGAACGCAAGAAGAGTGTGATGTCTGAGCAAACCACCTTCTCCATAATGAAGCCCAAGGGAAATGATGACAGGATCATTGATCTTCCCTATCCTCATGATGCTGCAAATCCAGTGCCTCCCTCTGCCGAAGGTACCCCTGCTCCTTCCCAATCTGATGTCTATCCTGATGTTGCCTCCACGCCTTCCATTCCCATTGTCATGATGCCGCTGGAGTCTCTTCAACATCAAATTGCTCTGCTTGATCATGTGATTGGTCAACTCACCAAGGCTCGAGATTCTTTTCTGACTCTCTTTTCTACACAAAAAGGGGGACTGGATGATGATGCTGATGGTGATGAAGCAGATGCTGAAGACATGGATGCTGGACCGAGTGTTACTGGTAAAGCAAAGGGGAGAAAAGGTGCAGCCAAAGGAAAAAGGAAGATGATGTGAAGCTTAATGTTTTAAGCTTCTGAAATTTAAAACTTTTTTGTTAAAAACAATGTTTAATGTTTTCTGTTTTTATATGTGCTGGACACATGGTTTTTGATATGCATTTCATGCATATCTTGGTTTTTGTTGTTGAATGCAATTTATGATTGTGTTCTTGTTTTTATATGTTTATTCAGATTAGGTATATTGAATCTGTTTTGACTTATTGAATGATCAATATGTCTTGAATATTGTGTGTTGAACGATGAGTTCGACATTGATATTGTGTGTTGAACGATGAGTTCGACATTGATATTTTATGTTGAATGTTGTGTTCAACATTGATTTTATAATAGGACAAGTTTCTGTTATATAATCTAATTAAGGGGGAGTAACCCTTAAGGGGAGATTTTAAGATCTCCATTTTCCACTGCGACTCTAATTGTACAAAATACATTGAGTTGTATGTTTTGTGCAGAAAGGCTAAGATTAAGGGGGAGATTGTTGAGTGCTGTATAACATTGAGATTCAATGTTGCACTCGATGTCAGACAGACTTCCTGTGACATTGTCTATGACATAGTCGTAACTAATCTTATCTTTTCCTAGTTTATTTATTATTTTAATAAATAAAATAAATTTATATATCTTAAAATATATGTGTATATCCACGAAATTAATATTTCAAATAAATGGATATATACATATTAGATATATTATTTAAAATAGAGTTTGACAAAATCAAAACTCTATCTCCTATTTTTTAGGTCTAGTGGTTTCTCTATTTAACTCTTTTTCTTTTTCAGAAAATTTTATTTGCTGGATATTTAGAAAAAGAGCATGAACGTGGGGAAGCTATCAACCACGCCTTGGAGGCGGTTTCTTCCATCAACGATGAAGTCATGGAGTGAAGCGGTTATTGTCAACCCATGTTCAAGAAAGAGAAATCGTGGACCGTGTTGGATTCAAGTGAAGAAGCATATAAGGGATGTGTTCGACACTTGAAGACTTATTCAAGCTCATTCCGTTTTCCGCTGTGTGAAGATTGAAGAAAGCTTGGGTCACAAACTTAGTTTAGGTTTCGTTCTTCGTTCCTTCTTCTATCTTAATGTTTATTATTGTTCAATCCTTTCACGGAATAGATTGTACAAGTTAGGATAGATAGCAAGGTTGTGAAACCTTTACTAGTTTGTATACAAATTGACGGGATGTCAATTTGTTTGTTTTAGTGATTATACAAAGTCGACGGGATGTCAACTTGTATGATCTAGTTAAGAGCCTTCGCGTCTAACATTAACAGCTTGAAAATTTTGTACTCTTAATAGTATAATTTCGCCCTGAGGCAATTATACACATGTTGTGTATGATTTAAAATTATATCGTGTATTCTTGTGCATTTTATTTCCAGCATATTTGTGTTAAGATAAGTTGTGTTAACTGTCTTTAACATTGAGTTTGACATTACGAATCTGTGTCTAATTTCAGTGTTTGTGGCAACAAATTTCAACAATATATATATATATATATATATATATATATATAAACAATGCAATTATGTTACACTATTAATTATAGTGTGTGTGTATTATTATAATCAATTATTATTGTTTAGGAAAATCGTATGCCTCAACTATGGAAACAATATGCACACAAGAAGCCTATTAATTTTTATTTAGCTTATATATTCTAGATATTATAACTAAATTTTACGTCTTCTTACCATTTAATTATGGTCACAATTCAACTGTGTGAGTAAAAAAAAATGGTCATAATTATATAATTTTATAGTCAATCTAATAGTTATCTAATAAAATAAAGTATGTATATATACACACAATATCAGATCAAAACCAATTTTATTAATATACATATATATATAATATGAAGTTGATATTTATTATTATTATTATTTTATTTTTTTACTTTGAAGGATAGAATTTTCGTCCTTGATTTGTTAGTATTAGTTTTGGTAATAATTTTAATTGATTGAATTTCATATAAATTTCAAAATCATGTGTATTAATTGGAGTAATTTTAGTCTATATATAAGAGTCATATTCTTATTTAATTTTGCATTAGCACATAGGTGGTGTTGATATTATTATTCTTTTTCTTATTTGCAGAATTCAAAATTTTGAGCTCGGTATCATAAATCAAAACTTTGAATCACAAATTAAAATTTAAAAAAAAAAAGGTAATATTTTTAATTGTGTGCTGTGAACAAGGCTGGGGTAATTGGTGGAGGGAAAGTCTGTGGGAATTTGGGGTCGGCCGGCGGCGAGCTGGAGCAGGGATTGGCGGAGGAGATGGAGTTGAGAGCCAAGACTCCATTTTTAGAGAAAAAGAGATTGGGAATTGGAGAAGATGAATTGTGGAGCCCCTGATGTTAAATGGGGAGCAAGGAGGCGGGTTTCCGGGTCGTAAGTAATTATTTTGGGTATTGATATTGGGCTTCAGTTTAATATTAGTAATTTATGCATTGGGCCTAAATTTTATTATAAGTTCTCTTATTTTATTTCCCTAAGTGGTCCCTGTTGCTATAAAGGCTTACATAGCCGATCAATTGCATTTTTTGAGTAGAAAATAATTACCTAAATTCCTCCCTCAACTCTTCTTCTTTTCGTGGCTTCTCTCTAAAATACTCTCCCATTTTTTTTCTAAATCCTCCTTCCATTTCTTTCTAAATATTATAAAGATTCCAACTTTATTAACAAATCCTTGTGTTATTCACAAAAACCCATTAAATCATACAAAAGAAACTGAGATCACAATATTGTGATATTTCAATAATTTTTTAATCTTTTTCATGTGTAATTATAAGGAAAACATTAGCGTGAATATCTACTATGATTCATCTTGGGAGATTTTTTATGCAATCCATCGAAAGAGACAAAGGTGATCAAACCACAAAACTGGACACAATCTTATTAACGCGCCTTTTTTTTCCATTAGTTAATCTTTTTAATGTTCCATCAAGGGATAAATAACTATTATCCTCACTTTATAATATCAAAATAGTCATAATATTCAAATCTGCCATCAACTACAAAGTACCAACTATTTATAAGCTATAAAAAACTCTTGAGAACCAACAACTATAAAAGTGGCCCGGCTGATCGAACTGTTATTTTAAACTTTCATAACTCCTCGAATGCTAAGAGTCCGATAACGAGAAATATACTGAAAGAAAGATAATTGAACTGGCTTTCCAACGCAATCAGACGTTTATTATTCGGATGTTTCTAGAGAGAGTTATGATAGAAACATTAAAAGCTGCCAGTTTCAGAAAATGAGAACTTAGTAAATCTGCACTACATCATTTACACATACAGGTGATTCCCTAGCCAACCATAGAGATTTGGGATTCAATATTTATATCCTTACAACATTAGAAACAGATATTTTTACAACATACATCACTGCGACTTGATGCGATCTAGATTATCTGATACCGTTCTCATCTTCGGCCGCAGCTCCGGATCCTGTTCCGTACAATTTAGTGAAACATGAAATGTAGCGACGACCTGCTTCTTTGCACGAGCCTCATGCAAGAGCGCCGGGTCTATAATCTCGGACAACGGTCTTTCCTCTCTGAACACCCTCCTCACCAGGTTTTCAAGACCCTCCTTCCCATCGTTGTCAGGGAGTCGACCCGTCAAAATCTCCATAACCAAGATCCCGAACGAGTAGACGTCGCACTTTTGGTTGATCCTGGCACCTGCATTTCGAGCTTCCGGAGCCATGCACTTAATGTTTGATGAGACCGAAGTTTTGGGACTGACCAGATTAGGCTTCCTGGAAAGGGCAACGTTTGCCGATTTTGAGACCCCTGGAACGAGACGGGACAGACCAAACCCGGAGAGGTACGGTTTGAAGTCATCATCGAGCAGGATCTTCGATGACTTGATGCTTCCATGGACATACTTTCTGGGGCTGCACTCATGAATGTGCACCAGACTCCTAGCAGTTTCTTGAATAATTCTCAGCCTTTCAGCCCATGATAGCGGAGGCATCGAATTACCCGGTCCGCCTGCACTCAAACAGCAAATACTAGGTTATTCAGCTTAATTTGGTGTTGATCGAAAACTCATGCAACCGATGAAGACTTGATGCAGGTTTCGAGTTCTAAAACCAGAAAGCCGAAGTGATGATGGTTTAGTTTTTTTAAGTTGAATTATCCAAAATCCTAACATTTTGATTATGTGCCAAGTTAAGAAGATGATAATCACATTGCAAGCAGCCGGTCCCAGTTCTTATTTGATGAGTCGTCGTTTCAAATGAATGAGGTAAAGAACATTAATTACGTATCTGACGACTCTATAGAAATGTCGAATCATCTAGAATCAATAAAAGAATCAATTAGACCAAGAAACAGCTTAGTACGGACTCTAGCAAGAAAAACAGAATACACTGAAGAAACCAACAAAAACAGGCTCCTGATGATGCTTTTTTTTTGTATTTTTCAATTGCAAAATGGTATCCGATTCAAGCGGAACGATTCCATATGCTCAACATAACAGAACTGATGAACTCAAGGAAGCTCGAACATTAGTCAGACACAATCCCACTTGAACTACAACTAGTAACATTTGAACTTTCATCATGAAAAATTCAAAACTTATAGAATATGCAGGAGCAAGCCGTGGATGACAAGTTCATAAAAATTCAAATTTTTTATGAAAGATGAGAACAAACATACTCTCTCTTTCCTACTGTCGAGTGGTCCTGCTTATCATTGAAGGCTTATACTAAAATCTCTACAACCACTCCACCACCAACCTCTCTCACCCCTTTAAATGCTTGTGTTATGATTTTTTTATGTTGGGTCATTTTCTGTAATAATACAGTCTCCCCCCCCCCCCAAATCTCTTAAAACAAAATAGCAGCACTATCATAACTAAAAAATGTCTAATTAAATTACCACCATGAAAAGAGTTCCATGATGAAAAAGCGAAGGACTTTGATGTTCTAAAACCCCAAGGAGGAGTTCCTACAAGTATCTCCACTTTCTAAAGAGTTGATTAGAACATGCAAAAATACTTTGCAGAGGTTCATTTAGTCACTGATGAAGGGAGATATACTTCAAAAGTTTGAAGTTATTGCATAAGATGATACAAATCCTAGGGAGCTAAGCATTTTCAATACAATGACAGGCTGCTAAGTATCTCTCTCTCTCTCTTGTTGAAACTGGTCATCTACAAGATTTTGAGCATCAACGTAACATTTCATTATCAACAAAGTAATAATCAAGAATTCTGTAACGGTACTAATCACCATAAATCCTACTAAAACAAATCCACATTGCAGTGTAAACATTAAATACCAACACAATAAATCATGAAAAGTTACCAACAGGAGAAGAAACAGTAAATTATCACCGTGCAATGCATTGAACAAGCTTCCATTCCTGATGAAATCCGAAATCAGCAATTTTTCATCACTGGCATAGTAGTATGCCCTCAGCCCAACAATGTTAGGATGCTTTACTTTACCAATGGCCTCCACCTCCGCCTCGAACTCCTTGAACCTCCATGTGACGTCCCCCTCGCTCAACCGCCTCACGGCCACCACCACCGGAGCAGTGACCGCAGATCCTACCCCCTTCCCACCACCAACCACCACCCTGTACACTATCCCACTCCTACTTTTTCCAAGAACATAAGCTGATGCCCTCAACAAATCCTCCAATTCCAACCCAAACCCTTCATCAATCACAACAAATTTACCCTTTTTCCCTTCCTCACCCCCCATCCCCATCCCCACCGCCACTTCTCTGCTCACATTCTCTTTCCCCAATTTCTGCTCCACTTTCCACTTCTTTCTAATCACCCACACTGAAACAACCACCACTCCAACCACCAGAGAAACGCCGGAAATCACCGAAACCGTCACCGAACCGCCGTTGATCTTTCTACTGTCAACCAACCCGCCGTTACCTCCCGGCTTTTGAGGATTTTCAAAAAATCTTGGATTTTGAGCTTCCGGCACTGTGCATGGAGTGCTCAATGGAAATCCACAGAGATAAGGATTCCCGGAAAATGCGGTGGGGCCCTGGTTTAACAGTGACCCCACCTGAGGTATTTTTCCGGTGAGGTTATTATGCTGGAGGTCAAGACTAACCATCACCGGAAACTGGCCAAAACTCGCCGGAATCTCGCCGACAAACGCATTGTATGAAAGATTCAGAGTCCCTGCCAAATGGGTTAGATTGCTTAGGCCTTCAGGGAGTGAGCCGTTGAAATTGTTGGAAGAAATATCGAGATGAACGAGGTTTTGAAGGGTGGTGATCTGCTGCGGCAGTGGTCCACTGAAAAAGTTCTGTGAAAGATCAAGGGAAGCGAGAAATGAGAGTGCACCGATTTCTGACGGAATGTAACCCGTCAGATTCTTGCTCGGGAGTGAAATGGAGATGACGCTGCGGTGGGCGCGATCGCAGGTGATCCCAGCCCAGCTGCAAGGAGTAGCGTGGAGCTCGGACCAAGAAATTAGAGCTCTGTTTGGATCTTGAAAAATGGCTGCTTTTAGAGCTAGGAGCGATAGGCCATCGGAGTTGAGTGAAAATGCGAATGAAATGCAGAATGTGAGGAAGTAGAAGAGCTTGAAAAGAGCATTCGCGCTTTGCATTTTGCATAAGAAATCAATCTTTAAATGCTCGCGAGGAGAAATTTCAATAAAGATCGAGTCTTTTTGAATGCATTGAGTTCAAAGTGTTGCATGTGAAGAGGATTTGGGGAGGTTTTGGATTGACAACTCTTGAAAAATGCTTCTGCAATAGGCCCACGACTCCAGAAAGAATGTGTGACGACTGTATGTATGTGATGGTGGGGTGGGGACTCTACCAGGAAGGGTTGGTGAAGAAGATGGGAAGAAAGATTTTTGTTTTAAGTTTGAAAGTTAAGTGACATGGAATGGTATTTTCGAGGTAAGTTTAGTGGAGTAATTAATGTAGCAATTGGGTTTGAAATTTTTCTCGTGGTTGTAATTTGTGTTTTCTCATTATGTGCATCTGTGAATTTGTTAATTAATGTTTTAGGGATGTGGTTGTTTGTTTTCATTACTAGTTACTAGTTTAAGGGTGTGATTTGCACATTGGGATTAGATATGTGTGTTTCAATCTTCTTTGATTTATTTGATATGTTGTCTGGGCATAGGGCTTTAACAAGAAGTGGCAGTCTTTTTCTCATGTGACAAGAAGAGTACATTGGTTTTTGTTCTTGTTCATTTTAGTTGAATCCAAATGTTCCAACTGACCTTTCAATCCCTTCATTTTCCTTGTCTTTTCGGTGACCAACTGATGAATAAAGTTTGCAACCATATCAATTCATAATCCTTTAATCACACCCTTTTGTTACTTCAATTTTTTTTTTGAGTAATACTTCAAATATTACTGTACACTAAAATATGACACGTTTCTCGACATATAGATAATATTTTAATTACTATATTTGATTAAGTTTCATACGTGTGATATTTATATTTTCTTTTTTATTTTAATAAGGTTCGTGTTTGTAGACATTGAGTTCCATGATTATCATTTCCAATAAAATTAAAAATTGTACCTTTTCATTTTGAAATAATGAAATTAGCTTTCAAATTTCTATTTGTAAAAAAAAAAAAACTGCTAGTTTCGTGTGTAGATTTTTTTTAGTAGACCTGTTTGCATCAAGATTCTGTCTTTAATACGTGTAGTTGATACAGTGGCCTAAAACCAAATATATATAATTTTTTGAAACATGGAAAACCAAAAAGTGCCAGGGCCAGGATTGAGCATATACGTCTATTTTTTTAGTATTTCTTTTCTTCCAAATTTGGATGGTTTAAAGTTCACTTTTATATTATGGGACCACTTGTTTAAAAAAAAAATTAAAAAATTAAAGGAGCTTATTCTGAAAAAATTTAACAATTAAAAAACACAAGAATATGCTTAATATACTCAAAAAATTAAAAACAATTAAATTAGGAGGAGGAAAAAAGTTCATAAAAATACGAGTCATGTCTGTAAATTGGAATCATTTCTGTTTTTCTCCTTTTGCAGCGTATATTAGTATATTAATATGGATGTATGTAATACCAATAGGCAATAGCAGTTCTATTTTCAAACTTCCCATTAAGGCGCACAAAATGTCAATTTTTCCATCGAATAATTAAAAGTAGGCTTACATATGAATATGATTGTGAAGATGAACATTACACACGCCCACACACACACACACACATATATATATATATGTATGTATATACATATGGTTGAATGCTTCTAGAAAAAGAAAAATATGTGCTTATTTATGATGTGGAGAAATTCACAAAGAAGTATTTATACTGTAGAGACGGGACTTGATCTAAAAAATATTATTATTATGGAACGAATTCACCCCAAACTAAATTTGATCAGTGAATTGTGAATTGTTAGAGGATTTGTTTGTAAATAGAAAAAGATGGATCCACTTGGGACGAGTGGTGTCGGTAAATCATGCAGCTAAGGGCACATGCTAAATTCTGCTTTTCAGAGAATCAGTGTAGGTTTTCCAAAAAAAAAAAAAAAAGTGAGCGTTAATAGGGGCTTTTTCGTAATTCCAACTGCCTCTTACAATTCAAAATTGTGAAGGGCAGGGCCACAGGGCAATGGACAAAAAAGAAATTGCTGAAAGCAATAATTTGAAGAGAGAAACACCCAAAAACAATTAAAAATAATAATCAGAGAAAGAAGAGAAAAACAATTTTTTTAATTACAAAAAATTAAGGTAGAAAAGGAGCAACAGAAAGTGCAGTATTGTGTCTTCTTATTGGAAAAGTGAAAAACCAGCCAAGTTTGGAAAACACACATGACACAACTCTCTCTCTCTCTCTCTCTCTCTCTCTCTCTCTCTCTCTCTCAATATAAATATATATATATATATATATATTTATATATCTATTGCTAAGGTTTCCTTATGTTTTTCAATAGGGACTTATAACGCCATATTCTTGAATCGAATTCGAGAAAAGCTAAAAATTATTGAATGAAAATGATAGAAATAATACCGTGGGAAAGAGTTCTGTTACAACAACCTTATAATATCACTTACTAAATGGCATATGCCAAATTTTCTGTTTGGAGCATCAAATCCTTGAAGGCTCCTCCTACTGCCCCGCCCCTAAAGCTTCGTGGAGCTACTATGTTGATAGAGCAAGCTCTTGGAAGAACTTCCCTCTATGCTCGAAATTCTTGAACTCATCAAAACTAGCACAAGCTGGACTCAGTAAAATGGCGTCGCCTGCATTGAAACAATACACATACAAGATCGTGTTATTCACTACAGTTACAAACCTGAAATGGATATATATAACAATTCTTATACCAGAATTGTCAGCTTTTTCATTGTTTCATTACAAACTACTGAAGTTATCTTGAATCCTTTGGTAGTAAAGATAGTTCTAGCTGACCTACAGCTTCGCCAAGTCATGTCTCTCAGTGACTTAGACATCAGGTGCAGTTACAGAAGATACGGGGCTGTTTCATTTTTCATTTCAATTCATAAATATACTGATCGCTGTTGCATAAATTTTAGAGGACGGACGTACCAGGTTTTGCCATAGTCTTTGCCAATCTCACAGCATCTTTCAGATCTTTCGCTCTTCGACAGGGAATGCTGAGACCATATGACGACAGAGTATCGTGGATCAGCATTCCTGAAGAACCAAACTTCATAACCATTGGAGATATATGAGTTCAGGCACATATTATATTGATGGAGAAAATCATTTGAACAACAGCAGTGAAATGACAAGTTATGTGACAAACTGGGAGCATTTGGTGAACAAGATGTCAAGGCACCGATGAATCACTTACAGTGACAACACCTCGATGGTACTTCAATGGTTCTATTAGCTGCTCGAAACCATTAGAACCTTGTGCATCCAATACCTAGAAAACAAAATTCAGGCATCAAGAATACTATGATCATCAAGAAGGATGCACAGAGGGAATTTCCATGAAGAATTAGGGTGGTATTCATAACAGCCCTGCCTTGACAATAAATGAACTCAAATCACATGTTTATATAGAATATGAGTGGGGCACTGGGTGGAAACAATCTTCATGAATATAAATAGACAACTTTGTGAAACTTTCAATGTGCAGTCATAGGTTGTGAGAATAGATGTAGTGAGAGAAAAGTCCTGTAACCTTTGAAAGACCGCCAAGCAAAACTACTGACTTCTTTTCTTTGAGACCCATCAATCCGGCATATGTTGCTTCAACATTGGTTGCCTTGCTATCATCCACCCAAGTTACTCCACAACGATCTTCATGAACTGCAACCAGAAGTCAGGTATAGTGAAACTAATTGAAAAGGGAAAAAATTGATCAAACACAATCACTGTATGTTATTAGTAGTCCAAACGAGCCTTAGAGCCAGAGAAACTATAAATAAGAAATCAGTATTTTAATTCTTACTAACCAGTTTTAACAAAAATATTTTTCTAAGAAAGAATTTAACTGCAGACCGCTTACTGGTGAAAATGTAGTGTGTCAATTTTCAAGATAGCTTCAAATAATATTTTTTGTTATTTTTCTCCATCAAATTAACAATCAACTTTGAACTTAAGTCCATCACTCTCTTCAATAACAACGCATAACAACCAAGCGTACAATAGATAAATAGTATCAACTTCCAATTTGAGTAGTCTAATGGGAATGATGGAGCAATTCAAATTAGGATCAATATCTGCTCTCCTCGTAAACTCTTGAAGCTGGTAATGGGAGATCAGCTGGGCCGAGATGTAAGAAATTCATTCTCTACCCATAGCGGCATTTACCATTTTGTTAGTTTTTACTAGGGCTAGCCCAAGGTATCATCAAAGATTCGCTTATATGTTAAAAGGAAGGGAACATGGATGGACAGTCCTCTTTTAAAATTCAATAAACTCTATAATCAGTTAGATTTTTTAACCTAATATTCAAAGCTTTACTCTGGTTGATGGTGAAATATTCAAAGATTATGCTACTTACCAATTTGCATTCGATGAGGCGGAGCTCTTAATTTATCAATTGTTGAACTAATTGCTGCAATATCAATTCCAAGATCCAGTCCGATAACAGATAATGCAGCGACAGAAGCATTGTAATAATTGTGTGTTCCAATGGCCTTCATTGAATCCAACGGCATTTGCGAGAGAAGTCCAATTCCAGGGACATTGAAGTTGGCAACTTTCTTCTCCATGTCAACCTTCGCAATTTGGCAAGAAGCACATAATCTCAGCTGCATTCCTGGATAGCATGCTTGAACAGAAAAGGACCAAGCAGGAGCACATTGCAAAACAGAACCACATTTAGCATATTCCTACCACAGTTCATTGCGAAAGATGACCAATATGTGTCTTTTAAGATATATAGATGAGATACATAACAGATACTTCGGAGAGTTATTACTTTTGAGAAATCAATCAGAACGCTTTTCAGGATTCAGAAACAGCATCTGTGAAAATCATTTAATAATATCTTCAGGTTTCTAAAAGATATTGCCCTGTGCAGTAGAAGCATGGAGAGTGCATACAGCACCAGAAAAATCACAGAACTTAAAAAATGCACCAAAATGAAGTATAAAGTATCCGTACTTTAATACCAGGATAAGCACCAATCCAAGCAGACATACATTCATTTGCATGACATGCAATTGCGTCAGTTATATATGGATTTCCTGTAAAGGGATATAGGTAAAAAAATGTTACATATTGTGTGATGGCTCGCATAAGGATCACATCAAGAGACATAAAGCACAACCATGATAAGGTATAATATAATAGCAGGGTATAAAACAAATGTCCACACTACACAGATTTGTGAGTAGAACTGGTGCAATCATCGTCTCAAAAGTAATTAATCTACAAGTTCTTTTATTTGATTTCAGCAATTGATGAGGTAACATGATATTCCAGAAATTCGGAATGTGTCAAACCCATGAGAGATCGTCTATAGTAGACAGATATTTCAAGCTGGACAATCTCTGAATCTCATAATATTCAAACCAAATGGGTGGAGTATACAAATAATAGAAAAGAATGAATTTGATTTCATACCCATGGGAAGAATGGCCATCTTTCTGCCACTCATGTGGGAAAAGACACGGCATTTTATCGTGGAATAATTCCTCATAGACTTGTGTCTCTCTAGGTGATCAGGAGTGAGATTTAAGATTACAGCAACCTAAAAGTTAAGGATGTCAAAAAATTGGGCTGAAGTGTGGTAAGAATGAATGTGTGAAACACCACATGAACTCTACTTACAGAAGGGAAGAAGTACTTGTTCGGAATTTCTAGCTGATAGCTGCTTACTTCCACTACAGCCGCCTAGAAAAATGTAAATAAGCCCAATATTGTATGTTCCCACTATCAGATGTATATAACTTTAAAGAAGAAATTGTTGCAAGTTGAGTAAAACCCCTACAAGCTGAAACATCCTAAAGTCAATACAGACAAAATTAGCTAAATTCCTTCTTGCCTGAAAAGGTCTTTGAGGCGATGATAAGCACTCCAAAGCAGCTTCTGAGAGAGGAATGCCAAGGTTTCCCCCAACGAATGTTCTGATGTTCGAATGGCTGAGCATCTGTATCCCAGATTATTTGAAATGGTGTTTTATCAGAAAAATGAATTACACAACAAAGTCAGTCTTTAACTAACAATAGATGTAACGATCAAAATTTGATCTGCATATCCATAGGAAGATCCAATGGACTAGGAACAGTATTAATTCATTATTTACTTTTACATAATTAGCAATCTGCTGGTCATGTTAGTCAGATATGCAGCAGTGTGAAAAAACTCAGATATTATATTACTGGAAGCTGTTCATAGATCTATTCTTACTCCAGAGAAGCACCATATGGGATCAGTCTATACGTAAAAGCCATCAAACATGTTGCAACAATACACTCAAAAAGACAAATGATGGTGCCCTTCTAAAAGAAGCCACTAAGCATAACAAAAGCGCTCATAAACCTGTCCAGCAAAAGTGGCTACAGATGATTTTCCATTAGTTCCAGTGACAGCCAAAACTTTTGTGCTCCTAGGGAGAACTTCAGCAGCAAAATCCAACTCAGACATCACATGCTTTCCCTTTATTCAAATAGAAGGATTACACATGAGTCAGCATAAATCAACTTAAGCACAGTGTATAAAGCAGAAAAATAAAAGGAGTCCTTATTGCTTTCAAACGGACGAACTTGCACTTGCACATGCACATGCATATATAAATATCATGAAATGTTCTAATATATGTCTCTCCTATCTGGATAGAATCTATTAACATTAAATTGAACTTACAGATTGAAACAAAGATGCCAGACAATAATTTTCCAGAGGAACTCCTGGGGAAACCACGATCAGATCTGCCTCGTCAAATAGCTCATGATCAAATCGGCCAAGAATAGTCTTCAAATGACCATATTTGGCATTTAAGAGATTTTTCTGCAGTCAGAGCACGCTGGCATCAAGATATAGAAAGCAAAAGCTATCATCATTGAGGATTAAAAAAAACAAAAACAATGCCACAGCATACCTCTAGTGGTTTCAATGTCTCATTCTGATCAAGGGCGAGAACTGAAGCACCTCTAGCAAGAGCAAGTTTCGCCGCAGCAATCCCAGACTTTCCCAAGCCTATAATCTGTAATCCAAATGCATATTTCAAGTAAAGAAAATAGCCATACTTTAATTGTGATTTCCCTTCTACATAAACCAACTAAATGAGAACAAAAACTCCAGTCAAAGCCATACTTCACTCTTAATCAGAAGGGCATCACCCAATCTCCTTTTACAAAGAAGTCCAAAATCAAAATAGTGACTAGCTCCAAAAATGAACACGCATTTCAAAACGTAATACAATGACAGAGAAAATTAGCCTTTTTTTTTTAATTTTCATACTCCGTCTACACTGCCTGCACAAATTCTAACTCTTCACCAAGCAGAATCGCCACGGTTTTACTCCAATCACCAATCTCAAAATCAAACATAATAATAAATTGTGAAGATCCAAATTTTCAATTAGACATAAAATCAAACAGTTACAAGAAATCTTTGAAGTCCCATTACTCCAGAAACAAACCCCAAAAAGAAAAGTATCTGGAAAAGAACAATGCTCATGTGGGCTAGCTTACAGCGACTGATTGCCCTTTGAGGTCTTCTTTGGGAATGCAAGCTTCGATTGTTAGGCAGAATTCTCTCTCTGGAGCAACTCTGTTTCTTCCGGAAATTGCAAGCATCATGAGCTCAACATTTATTGAGATGCAATAAATTGCTTTGCTTTGGCAAACTAGACGTGGAAACAAGACTAACAGAGGAAAACGGAAAACCGATATTTTGCGCGAAATTAAATTTGAAATATCGCCGATGACTGAGTAAAAGGGCAAAAATTATGAATAATCATTTTTTTTATACCGAATGTATTAATTTTTTTTTAAGCCTTTAAACGTTACTTTGTTTAAATAACTCGTTACATGTCATTGAATTCTCGAGTTTTATCAAATAATTTGCATCAACATATATGTTTGGTTGGGTTGATTAGGGTAGTTTAGGGGAATTGATAAAATTATCCCCTTATTATTTGTTTGGTTTGAAAGATTGGAGTCTGGGATTGATGACGGGTCCGGGCTCCAATCACTCGTTTGGGTGATTGTTCATCACCCCGTTTTGGGGTGATTGAATTTATCATTTCCCATATATTTGAAAAATTATTAATATAACCTTATCAGAAATAATTTTTATTTTGTTGTAATATTTTTTATTGTATTTTTCATAATTATAATTTCTTACAAATAAAATTATACATATCACATTTATGCATCGCACGGGAGATATTCTAGTTTAATTTATGTCACATCAAATTAATAGTGAACACAAAGGTATGTTATAATTAAAAAAAATTGAATAATTCAAAAATTTCTACAATTCAGAAAGTTATAAATTAATTTTATTTTGTTGAAATATTTTTATTAAATTTTTCATAATTATAATTTCTAACAAACAAAATTATACATATAACATATGTACATTGCACGGGAGAGATACTGTAATTTCATTTATGCTACGTCAGATTAAGAGTGCACATGTGTAAAAATTTAGGCCACATCAGATTAATTTTCATTATTATGGCTTAATTCCAACAAAAGATAAAGTTGTGGCATTATTGTAAAAATTGAAATGTTATGTGAAAAATAAAATAAAAAAAACAGTGAAAATGTTGTGATATCAGAGTCTATTAAAAAATACAACTTTAATAATTATAAATGAATATATTATATAAAGGGCAATTCAGGTATTTCATAACATTTTAATCCTAATCATTCAATCCAAACAAAATATTGACAATCTATCTTAAATCATTAAAATTGTAATCAAGCAATCAAAACACAAGATTATTTTTATCCAAACAGTGCAATCCTACTTTATCCTATCAATCTTATCTATCCCATCATCCGAACCAAACGGGGCCATATAGTTGTATGACTAGAGTCGAAAAAAAAAACATAAATGTATTAACAATTATGTGAGTGAGCAAAAACTTATTGATTAAATTCTAATCATTTATATGCTTAAAAATATTAATCACTAATGTAAACTAAACTTGTCTAAATTTTGGCACATACTTGAGAATGAACCTCCAAAATAATTTTCACATGTTAAAATTCACATGCCAAAATATAGGATTGGATTTCCAATTACATCCTAAAAAAGGTATATAAAGAAAGCACAATTTAACTCTCAGCTTCATTGTTCCAATTTAAAACCATAAATGACTTAATTGGGTTCCAAAAAACATTATTTGACTACTCCATCCTGAAGCTAAACTTTGGGAATTTGAACATGACCTTTTTTTTAATACAAACATTTATGTGAACTCGTTTTTTCTTATATCTATGATTCTATGTATTTATACAAACATAGACATATAGTCATGAAACTTTTCTTCTGGGGAGGGGGCGGCAAAAAACACAAAGGGCTCATTTGGTTTGCACGGAAGTAAAGTATTTGTTGGAAAATAGGATTTAATAAAGTGAGTGTGACTCATTTTATCCGATTTTTCGTGACCGGGATATTTAATTTTGGAGGAATTAAATACCGTACGATTGCTCTATGTCGTGAGTAGATAATCGTAGTATTTTTATTTGCTCAAATCCGATTTTCGGTGAGTGAGAAATAAATGGTTAAAGTTGGTCACACGATTGGGCATTTATGGTGTGTGGGATAATGTGTTTAAGACACATTAAATAATCTCACATTGATTTCTTAATCAAATTAAGAAATGTATTTAAGTATATTAACACTTAAGTGGAGTAATCAAGTGCACAAGGATGTGGGCCATGAGCCCACACGCGCGCGCCCGCCCGTGCCCGTGCCCGTGCCCTTACGGAAGGAGGTCCCCTCGACTCGGCTTGCCGGAACACATCGGTTCTTTGCTTTGCTTTATTTCAATTCAGTTGAATATTGTAATTGTTCTATCTTCTACCTTTCTTGTTGTACTTCAGTTGTAATCCAATTCCAGTGGAGTGTAGTACACTAATTCAACAATCGCAAGACAAATAGCTAAGACTAAAATAATCAACTACCTTTGCTGGAATGTCGTCTTCATCCAACACCGTTGCTCCAAGGACCATTCCCCATGGCCAAGCCGAGAAGCCGGAAAAGTTCTCCGGGTTGGACTCCTCAAGGAGGAGGCTCCTGTGGTCGAAGAAAATGAGCCGGACATCAACAAACGAACGGCGTACGATCAATGGAGATTTTCTTTGTAAAAATTATGTTCTTAATGGCTTAGTAGATAGTTTATATTCTGTATACGGAAATGTAACTAGTGCTAAAGAACTGTGGGAAGCTCTAGAAAAGAAGTACAAAACTGAGGATGCCGGAACTAAGAAGTTCGTGGTGGCAAAGTTCCTCGATTATAAAATGGTGGACACCCGGTCAGTAATGGATCAAGTGCAAGAGCTTCAGCTCATTGTGCACGACGTTCATGCTGAAGGGTGCACGACGTTCATGCTGAAGGGATGGTCCTTCCCGACTCTTTCACCGTTGTTGCGGTGATTGAGAAGTTGCCACCGTGTTGGAAGGATTTCAAGAGCTATCTCAAACACAAACGAAAGGAGATGACTCTTGAAGATCTTGTGGTTAAGCTTCGAATTGAAGCCGATAACCGAAAGGCGGATCCGAGACCACGAGTCCCAATCGAGGCCAAAGCTAATTTGATGGAACATGGTGGACCATCAAATAACAACAAAAGGAAGCGTCCGGGGCAAGTTGACAAAGGGAAGAAGCCAATGACAAAGTTCAACGGCAATTGCTTCAATTGTGACAAGCCGGGGCACATGTCCAAACATTGTACGGCTCCAAAGAAGAAACGTACCAACTATGGTGCGCACTTGGCTGAACATAACAACAAAGGTAAGGGCAAGGCCCGTCAAGATGATTGGGATGACGATGATTTGGCTGCCGTTGTGTTCGAGGCCAATCACGTGGACAACCCGAGAGAGTGGTTCGTCGACACCGGGGCTACTTGTCACGTTTGCTCGGACAAGAGCTCGTTTGCTACCTACAAAGCTGTTGAAGGTAGAAAGTTGCACATGGGGAACCAAGCCTCGTCTGAAGTGGTTGGTGTGGGCAACGTGGTTTTGAAGCTGACTTCAGGCCAAGAGCTGACTTTGAAGGATGTGCTGCATGTTCCGGACATCCACAAGAATCTGGTTTCAGGCTCGCTGTTAGTCAATCATGGTTTTAGACTAGTGTTTGAGTCTGAAAAGTTTATTTTAAGCAAGTACGGAAGGTTCCTTGGTCGGGGCTATCTCGCCAATGGACTTTTCAAAATGAATGTAATGGCGATGCGCCGTGTGGCAAAAGAAAATGCTAATAAAATTGCTTCTTCTGTTTACTTGCTTGTTGAGTGCTCGGATTTATGGCATTGTAAATTAGGACACGTTAATCTAAATGCTATAAAACGTTTAGTAAATTTAGATTTGCTAAAAGTGAACCAATTTAATACACAAAACAAATGTGAAGTTTGTGTTGAAGCTAAATTGGCTAAGTTACCATTTCAATCGGTTGAACGGAGCACTAAACCTCTAGAATTAATTCACACAGACGTGTGTGATTTAAAGTTTGTGCAAACTAGAGGTGGTAAAAAGTACTTTATTACTTTTATTGACGATTGCACAAAATATTGTTATCTTTATCTTTTAAGAAGTAAAGATGAGGCAATTGAAGCTTTTAAGAACTTCAAAAATGAAGCCGAAAATCAACTAAGCAGTCGAATTAAAGCAATTCGAAGTGATAGAGGTGGAGAGTATGTTGCCCCGTTTGAAGAGTTATGCGCAGAGGCGGGTATAATTCATCAAACTACGGCACCGTATTCACCACAGTCTAATGGTGTTGCTGAACGCAAAAACCGAACTCTTAAGGAGATGATGAATGCTTTGTTGATAAGTTCGGGATTACCACAAAACTTGTGGGGGGAAGCTGTGTTGACAGCTAACTATATCCTGAACAAAATTCCACTTAAAGGTAAGGATGTGACGCCTTACGAGTTGTGGAAAGGACGCACGCCGTCTTATAAATACCTCAAAGTGTGGGGGTGTTTGGCTAAGGTTGAAGTGCCACTTCCTAAACAAGTTAGAATCGGCCCTAAAACGGTTGATTGTATCTTTGTTGGGTATGCACTTAACAGTAGTGCATATCGTTTTCTTATTCATAAATCGGAGATTCCCGAGTTGACTGAAGGAACGATGATGGAATCGAGGAATGCTATATTCTTCGAGAATGTCTATCCTTGTAAGAATAAGGATAGGACAGAAGGTAGTTCTGAGAAACGAACTTCTGAAGCTGCTACTAGTTCTGATCCTGGGGATGAAGAACCGAGATGTAGCAAATGAGCTAGGACGGCTAAGACGTTTGGTCCGGATTTCATCACCTATATGCTAGATGATGAGCCAAAGTCTTTAAAAGAAGCTCTATCCAGTCCAGATGCTGCGTTCTGGAAAGAAGCTATCAACAGTGAAATCGATTCCATCATGCAAAATCACACTTGGGAGTTAACAGATCTCCCAAGTGGGTGTAAGCCGTTAGGATGCAAATGGATCCTAAAATGAAAATATAAGGCAGATGGTTCTGTTGACAAGTATAAAGCTCGTTTGGTTGCCAAAGGCTTTAAACAAAAAGAGGGGTATGATTTCTTCGATACCTACTCACCAGTAACAAGGATTACATCTATTCGGGTGCTTTTAGCGATTGCTGCGTTGCACAATCTTGAAATTCATCAGATGGATGTAAAGACTGCGTTTCTGAATGGTGAGTTGGAGGATGAAATATACATGGAACAACCTGAAGGGTTTGTTGCACCAGGGCAAGAACGAAAGGTGTGTAAACTTGTTAGATCGTTGTACGGTCTGAAACAAGCACCTATTCAGTGGCACCTGAAGTTTGATAACGTGATGTTATCAAATGGTTTCAAAATCAATGAGTGTGATAAATGTGTGTATATAAAGAGCAGTTCTAATGACTATGTCATAGTCTGTCTTTATGTAGACGACATGTTAATCATAGGCAGTGGACACCAAGTGATTGTTGAAACGAAACAAATGTTGAAACGAAATTTCGACATGAAAGATATGGGCTTAGCCGATGTGATTCTAGGGATCAAGATAGTACGGACAAGTGGTGGAATTGTCTTAACACAATCTCATTACATAGAGAAAGTGCTTAAGAAATTCAACGCTTTTGATAGTCCGCCGGCTAAGACCCCGTTGGAACTCAATGTACACTTGAGCAAAAACCGAGGAGAACCGGTAGCTCAAGAAGAGTATGCAAGGGTCATTGGGAGTTTGATGTACATCACTAACTGCACTAGACCTGATCTTGCATGTTCTGTGAACAAGTTGAGTCGGTACACGAGCAATCCAAGCAAAGAACATTGGAAAGCTCTAGTACGAGTTCTAAAATACTTGAAGTATACTTTGAACTTCGGGCTGCAGTATACAAGGTTTCCTCCTGTACTTGAAGGGTACAGTGATGCGAATTGGATATCAGACACAAAAGACTCATTTTCGACTAGTGGATTTGTTTTCACCATCGGAGGTGGAGCAGTGTCGTGGAAATCCACGAAACAGACTTATATAGCCCGTTCTACCATGGAATCTGAGTTTATCGCTTTGGATAAAGCGTGTGAAGAAGCAGAATGGCTTCGCAACTTTCTAGAAGACATTCTATGCTGGAAAAAACCAGTGTCATCAGTGATGATTCACTGTGATAGTCAAGCGGCTATCGGAAGGGCACACAATGCTATGTACAATGGTAAATCTCGACACATACGTCGGAGGCATAATACTGTGAGGCATATGA
Source organism: Perilla frutescens (assembly GCA_026008535.1). Classification (NCBI taxonomy): domain Eukaryota; kingdom Viridiplantae; phylum Streptophyta; class Magnoliopsida; order Lamiales; family Lamiaceae; genus Perilla; species Perilla frutescens. The sequence goes on from BRKX01000005.1 coordinate 41,700,848, forward strand.
TCTCAAGTGGTATTATCTCAGTTAACTATGTGAAGTCAATAGATAATCTAGCGGATCCGCTAACCAAAGGGTTAAACCAAGATCAAATGGCTAAGTTGCTAGAGGGAATGGGTTTGAAATCCACACTCTAAAGAGTGCTTGTAGTGGTAACCCAACCATGATGACTGGAGATCCCAAGAATTTGGTTCAATGGGAAAACTAAGCTACAAACATTCGGTTTGGTAGCACTTGGAAAGTGTACATTTCCCTGTGAGCAAACCAAGTGCACACCTGTCAATGTGGTGAAGATAAGTCCTATGACTTTTAATGATTCCTAAACCTAATGAGGTTGAGTATGGCAGGATACTCGGAAGAGGAGATCATCTATATAAGTGAGAAGTGGGGCCGCTTCTAAAGAGATACTTATGAACTCAAAGAGGTTGTCCATGGCCTGAAAAGGACACAAACGTGAGAACAGATAATGTTTGATATACAGCTGTTTTCAATACTATTGTCTCGGTATACACTAAGGATGTATAGTTCAAGGCATCATGTCCACTAAACAGCCGGTATACTCGATAGTGTTGGAAGATGGAAGGTTCAAAGTCACAAGCTACCTATCCTGGTACAGTTGTGTTTCTAAGAGAACTGGGCTGCTTGTCTGCATACATGCATGCACTATTTCCACTCATGTGGGGGATTGTTGGAAAATAGGATTTAATAAAGTGAGTGTGACTCATTTTATCCGATTTTTCGTGACCGGGATATTTAATTTTGGAGGAATTAAATACCGTACGATTGCTCTATGTCGTGAGTAGATAATCGTAGTATTTTTATTTGCTCAAATCTGATTTTCGGTGAGTGATAAATAAATGGTTAAAGTTGGTCACACGATTGGGCATTTATGGTGTGTGGGATAATGTGTTTAAGACACATTAAATAATCCCACATTGATTTCTTAATCAAATTAAGAAGTGTATTTAAGTGTATTAACACTTAAGTGGAGTAATCAAGTGCACAAGGATGTGGGCCATGAGCCCACACGCGCGCGCCTGCCCGTGCCCGTGCCCGTGCCCGGTGCCCGGCTCGTCTCGTCCTCGTCCTCGGACTTGGATCTTGGCAATTGGACTTTGGGCGTACGTGGGCTTAGCCGTATCAGTTTTACGGTACAGAAACAGTCGGGTCGTGGAGCAGGTCGGCGGATCGACTATCCGGGTCGTGGGTGTAACTCCCATGAGTTAAGAGCCTTCAAGTGAGTAACTGCCACTGGAGCTGGTGGAGCCTTCAGGTAACTGCCATCTGGAGCTGGTGGAGTTAGTGGGCTGGACAGTAACTGAAAGTAACTCCTGTCGGGAGTCAAAGTCTGCAGCTGCCCTAGACACGTATTGGGATCCGAGTCGACAAGGGACACCTGTCGGGATCTGCAGAAGGTAACTCCTGGAGGGCTTAATGGCAGAGCTATAACTCCAGGGGGGTTACAACACCTGGTTTGAATGCCCTCAAACCCTAGCTGTCCCCTGCAGTGGAGATGTGCCTATAAATAGGACATCCTGCATGGATCCAAAAGAGACATTCTGCATAAACGATCACAAATCATATTGCTGCATACGAATCATTCGAATCATTTCGAGTCAAAGCTCCCAGTTCTCGACATTGTCTAGTTCGCCGGAACCTTGCCGGATTTGTGGTGCTACTGCCGGAAGGACGAAGCCGTTTCATCTTTGAAAGACAACCGCCAAACCGTGAGCACTAGCCGGGGCGTATTTGTCTTGCGGAGAGAGGTCCCCTCGACTCGGCTTGCCGGAACACATCGGTTCTTTGCTTTGCTTTATTTCAATTCAGTTGAATATTGTAATTGTTCTATCTTCTACCTTTCTTGTTGTACTTTAGTTGTAATCCAATTCCAGTGGAGTGTAGTACACTAATTCAACAGTATTTTGGGAATATGATTTATGGGAATGTGATTCTGAGGAAAATGATTACTAACAGAATCTTGGAACACAACAAGGAAATTGTAATGATTCTCTTTTTATTACTGGATTAAATTTAAACAAGAGTAGATAATTAAATATCTAAAATATACGAATAATGTATCTTATTTCATACTAATAATATTTATAATTATTATTTAAATTTAAATAAAATGATATGACTAAAAATAATCAATTAAGGTAAATATTGTATTGATGTCCAAATATTTTTTATTGAATTGGAAATCAAAATTATCTATATAAATATTTTTTTATTGAATCGGAAGTCAAAATTATATATATTGATAATGATATGGTCGTCGTTTAGTCCGCAATGTTGTCTCAAAAATGATATTATTGGAATTTTAATAGAAATGCCAAAAAAATGATTGATAAAATAGTCGAATTTTGGTCGTAATTTCTCCAATAAAAAAAGTATCAAATTTTTTAATTTCTTTTTTTCATTTATAATTTTTTTTATTTTTTATTTTATTTATTTTACTAATTTTTATTGAAATTTTTTAATCCAAAATTAGTATTAATAATAAATCTTATTTTTTCAATTTAAAAAAAATCTTTTTTATATTTTAGTTAAAAATAATAATAATAATAATAATAATAATAATAATAAATGAAGAACTCGAACAATGAAATCATTTAACACCAGATTCCCAAAAATAAGGAAAAATAATACCTACTTGGAGTAGGTATTCATAATCCAGGAAAATTGCACAATTTTCCTTATTTTGAGGAATGTGATTAATTTCCATATTACATAAAAAAAATGAACCAAACACAGTAATATTAATATAGGAAATCATATTATTTTCCCAAGTCAGATTCTGTGTCAACCAAACGGGTCAAAGGGTATTTTATTTAAGTTCCCTCAAATGCATTACACATCCAAATAATATAGATGCATATAAAATAGAGACATCTCAATCACGTGTCGTGACCTACCAATCACTCGGATGAGATCCTCTATTCCACATTTGGTATTGTAATTCATGTTCCACGATCGAATTTACAAGTTAATAATAAATATTACAAAAATAAAAATTAATTATAACACAATCGAGCTATTCACATTTATCAATAAAAGATTAGAATTTAAAAAAATATATATAAATCATATTTATAAAATAATCAACCATAATAATTATTTCTTTAAAAATTAAATACTGAAAAATAAATATTAATCATAGTTGGGCAGAATCAACCTTAATTAATAAGTGTAAAATTAAACTAAAATAAAAAAAATAAATTAAAATTAATGAAAAAAATAGAAAAAAATTCATAAACTCTGAAACATCAAATGCGAAATAGAGGATCTCATTTAGCGGTGTCTCTCGCACCAAACGAATAAGCAAGCGAGGCTGCTAAAAACAAAGCCCAGCAGCATGAAAAGTGGGCTGATTTTTTATTGGGCCAGCATTATTGGCCCATTTCACGTAATCGGATTTCTGATTCCAACTTGGAAGGAACTGTATGTTTCAAACGGTATTATATTCAAATTTTTGTATGGCGTGACAAACTTCTAACTGTTCAGTTAGAATATGGTTTGAATAAATACTCTTCCTATGTGATAAATATAAAAAATTAAATACTAAACATTGATAATAGTCACGAAATTGTGATGCCAAATACCAATTGTGTTCCGAAATTAATTAAAAGTTTAAAATACTTATTATGATAAAAGATTTATAGTTTGCAGGCTGCAGCCCACCTAAAAAAGCAAAAAATAGAAAAGAAAAGTGGGGCCCATTGCAACCGCAGCTTTGGTGGTACAGTTTGGGATTCTGAATTCTGATTTTTAGCACTGACAAAATTTAAAAAAGGTTAATCCATTTCTACGCTCTGAAGAGAGAGAGAGAGAGAGAGAGAGAGAGAGAGAGAGTGAGAGGGAGAGAGGAACAGAGGAGTGGGATTTTGACCGCCATTGATAAGAAGCTTTCTCACTCTGCCCAACCCTCTGGCACCCTGGGAAAAGAAAATCTGAAAAAAAAAAGGAGAATTGAAAATAAAGGATTGTGAAGTTTGTACATTTGATTTGATTTATCTTCTCCTTAATCTGTGAACTACAGAAGAGATATTGGAACATATTTAAGTAATTTTTATGATTTTCCATTTTGGGTGTGAGTTCAGTGCGTTTTCGAGCTTCAATGCGCTGAAATTCAATTTCCGTAGCGATTGTTAGAAAATTGCCGAATTGGTGTATGGAGCCAAATTTTGAAGCAACTCAACCGCAATTTAGATCCGGCGAAATGGGGTGCGCATTTGACGAATTTCACGGACTCGTCTCCGGTCCACCGGTGACCAGCGGCAGCTCGTTCACGGCGCTTCTCGAGCTCCCCCCGCCGCAAGCGGTTGAGCTCCTAGTTAAGGAAGATTTCCCGGCTAAACATCCGCCGCCGCCAATTTTCCCTACTGATATTGGTCTCATCCACCGGGCATCAAAGTTCTCCATCTTCGCTTCAGCTGATAATTCGGTGGAGAACAATTCAATTATTTCGGTCTCACTTGACGCAGTGAAGCACGAGCAGCCGGACTCCGATTCCCGCCGGAATTCTTCTTCTCCTGCGGGTTCCGATCAGTGTCTGAAGTCCGGCAAGCGAAAGGAGAGGGAGAAAAAGGTAAATTCCACTCCATAGCAAATGAAACCTGTATGCTTGAGAGAGAAATTCATTTACAATTGTTTTTCTTTGACAGGTGAAGGAATCGAATAAAAAGAGCAAAAATATGGTAGCAAATGAAACTTCTGATGACGGCGGTGGCGAGGAGCTGCCATACGTTCATGTCCGAGCTCGCCGCGGCCAGGCCACTGACAGCCACAGCTTAGCTGAAAGAGTAAATATCTGGATCGCATGATTGACCTCCAATCATCTCGTTAATCTTGATTACTAACCTTGAAAATTGCAATTGAGTTTGTAATTAGCCTTAATTGTTGTTATTATGCAGGCTAGGAGAGAGAAGATTAATGCCAGAATGAAGCTATTACAGGAACTAGTTCCTGGATGCAACAAGGTTAGCAGTCAAAGTCTGTTTTATTATTATTATTATTATTATTATTATTATTATTATTATTATATGGTCTTACTATTGTGATTATGTGAGGGGGAAAGATCTTTTTTCTTACTTGAGACTATGACCGTCTTATTCTAATGATGATTAGATTATGCTTTAGATTATCTGTTAATCAAATAATGATTGATAATTGTATAAGCGCGTCACTTTCAACTTTTCAATTGGGAAGGAAAAGAAAAGCTGATGGCTTTTGCATCAATAGAAGTGGTGGGGTTCTCCTGAAGTGTCCCTCTCACCCCTCTTAATTCTTGTATTGTGTTTAATCTTTTCGACCTTTTCAATTCGGTTCGTTATCAGTCCTTCTTAGGCAAGTGCTGTCATTTACTAAACCACGTTATGTTTCCTTCCTCCCGAGCTAGGACTGTGATATTTTTATACCCTTTTTAAAATAGTTGTGAATTATTATAGTTAATGTTTTTTTTTTCTTCTTTAGTTTAATATGCATTCTTATGTCTAACTGTAGTTGTTTAGATAGTTTAGGTCAAGACGGTGGTTAAAGAGTTTGGTTAGAGTCAGGACTCTGTTTCAGACTTGGGTCTACAACTGGAAGCAAATTGAGATATCTATTAGCCTAGAAAAAACAAAAAGTTTATTGCTTGAGGCTTTGCCTGAATAAACTGTACACTATGCTAATTAATTGAAGAATTACAAAGAATAAATTTTCCTGCGGATCTATTTGGATTAAATGGAGCCGGTAGTTTTAGATTTTACACCTCTTTCATAATTGTAATTACGATCTTTTTTGGCTGTCTCCGGGTTTATTGTTAGGTGTTGAGTGTGTAATTAATAATTTCCGCGATGCAAAATAAAGATATTTGGACTTATCACTTATGTTAATCGGGCATGAAAAATAGATAAGAGGATTGGAGCATTAGATCAGTGTGGCTGGTAGATTAAAGAAATTATTTCCCGATCACCTGTTGGGGCATTGGGTTATTGTTGCCAACAAATAACCTTGAGAAAAAAGAACTAGTAAAATAATGGTGTCAGAGTTTATCTGCCCAAGGAGTAGTTAGTTCACGGTGATCTGTTTGTGGTAAAATCACCTGTGTATGGTTCTCTCACTCCAATGCACCATGTTTGTACAGTTACAATTATCTCTACATAATTGATCCGAGCCAGGTCACTTTATATGTGCATAAAATTTTCTATTCTGGAATTTTTATTCTGTGTCATTCAGAACACCTTTTTATAAGTAATCAACCAAGTCACTCTTTGGGGCCATCAGCCAGTGAAAGCTCTAATGATTACCCTCGCTCTGGTGAAGTGTTTATTGCTAAAGTTCATTTTTTATGTGTAAACTAAAATGACGACTTAGGAATAAAGGTAGGATACAGAAATAGCTATCAGAAATTTATGAATTACGGCTGGTGGAAATAATAGACATGAGAAAGGGGTGAGTTATGAAGTGATTTTATTTATATATCTGGCTCTATGTTTCATCGCTAGGATTATTATCCTGCCTGTAAAGAGATCAGTGAATTTATTTTTTCGTCTATAGATTTCAGGAACTGCAATGGTGTTGGATGAGATAATTAACCATGTCCAAGGACTTCAACGTCAAGTGGAGGTCAGATTTAACAGATTGTTGCCTTTTATGTATAACGATAGATCCATCTCTTGTTCAATGCTGGAGTTTGACTAAATATTACACAGATTATTTGGGCTACATTAGTGATTCGATGGGATTCATTCAAATAACTGTGAAACATAGAACTTATCTCATCAGAATCAGAATTTTGCATTTAAATAAATGTTAAACGCTAAAATTTCAGCCTGTGAAAACCTTGGTGATTGTTGAGATGGCAAAACCTGAATTCTGGTTTCAGGAGAGCCACTTATGATTTACCAAAAGTGAGATTACAAAGCTTGCACATATTATTCCGGATTTTAACATCCAAATCTATTTGATGCACTATTATTGATCATAGATTTCTGACGCAAACAGATTTATGATCCATGGAAGCTGCAAATATAATGGGATCCTAAACCTGAAATAGAGAGAAGTTAAAGTTGCTCGAGTAGTTTGTCATCTTTCACTTTTCTGATCTCTTATTGCCTCAGCTGATTCGAGCTACTTTTCTGGCACCAGTTTTTATCCATGAGGCTTGCTGCCGTTAACCCAGGAACTGATTGCAACCTTGATTCCCTATTCCATGCGGTAAGTACTATCAGTCTCGTAAATTTTGTTCACTATGTTGGCCAAGTCAAGCAGTCAGTTAGACTCATATCTAATTCATTTAATGCTTGATGATCCCCCCAAAAAAAATGAATTACTTTTCAAAAAGACTGTTCTCTTTGCATTCCCACGGAAGTTATTTCCTGGGACCATGTATTATGGGTTCTGAGATTTGTGGGTATCCATTAAAGCCAACTAGGCGAGATAGGAATATGTCCTCTCTATGAAGCCTTGTACCATTGTGCGGTTCTCCCTGCTAGACCTAGCATTATATTTCTACTGTGTTCGGAATTGGAACTGGTACTCAGGATAGATGATGCACCTCTTGATTAGTTATTATCAATCAATTTTCATTGCAATAAATTTGATGCCATTTAGTCAGAGGCTCAAATTAATATAGAAATCATCCTTGTAAAAGTTTGAATTCACATGTAGAATGGAGCTTCAAATGATACTGGGTACACTGGCATGTTTACTCCACCCATCTGCCCTGAGGGACAAATGAATGGGACCAGACAATTACAGTTTCAACAGCTGTGGCACTGTGATGAACTTCATCAGTCTGTCTGGGCCAGCGAAGCTGACACCTCCAATTTCATTACTCCTGCAAATTCACTTTTGAGTTACAACTCTTCCGCGAATTCAGGTAACCAACAGTTCAACGACGTGTCACTTCTTGAGACGAACTCTTGATGCAAATTCATCTTACCTTGTTGTGTTTGTGCAGCCTCTCAGCACTCGGCCCAGCTGAAAATGGAGCTTTGAAGGAGAGATGGTGCTTTTTCCGATCTGGTTTGCACATATGTATGTGGTGGTATCATATTTAGTAGTAGATAGTTGAGAAATATAGGCAATCTCAGCATTAATTAAGCTTGGATATCCAATGAATGCTGTTGCAATTTGCAGCAAGCTGGAAACCCTTGCTGAAAAAAATATATACTCTATATATTATCTAGAGGCAAGATTTTATGTTATAGAATATCTAGCGGTACTAACCGGAAAAAAGGCATCGCATCTTGATTGAATGAGAATAGTTCAAGTTATTACATCTTTGATCTCTTGTTAGGGTAATTCACAAACTTCCCTTCAGGTTTTGTTTCTAATTCAACTACTATTTTTCCCGTATGTTGTACGGATTTAAATATTTATAAATTAATGTTTTAAATTTTGAACGTGTCCACATTATAATTGAATGAATAAAATATTATGGTTTTCAAATGTACTCAAAACATTTTTTTGTGATAATACCATTATTATATGGTTGATTATAGACCTTCTTTAGTGGTCCTAATAATTACATTTAACATTCGTAGCTTTACCAAATATCACAACATTAGTTAAACTAAAATATAAAAAATTAGTAATCATGATAATTGGTATGATATAGTATTAACTGAACAAAATACATAACTTGAATAGTGAAAAATAATTACGCCCAATATAATTTTGTTATATTATTTTATATATATACTGTATTGGTTGACCAAACAATCATAAATCATAATCAATTTTTTTTAAACAATATATAAAACTATTATTATTATTATTATTATTATTATTATTATTATTGTTATTTTTGGTGAAACAATCAATTTTTTAAAATTTTATAGAGATTTTAACAAAACATTTATTTGTTCCATGTTGCTAGTTACCAATTCACTAACTGTTCTTCTATAAAACTAAAAAATTATGTAATTGTCGGCATTAAAATATTTAACTTTAAGCCACTATTTTTTCTCGCCTAATTATTATACTTACATAAAAAATTAATATTGGGCTTGGCCAAAAAATGCATTATAGAAAAGAAATTATATTACATGTTAAATAATAAATTTCAATAATTTTAAAATAAAATGAAAACTTAAATTTTGAGAGAAAATATATGAGTGTGTCCACCTTTATTTCAGATACAACATCTTTATAATTGATCATTCCTACTAAGGTTGGTGTAAATCACCAATTCATTCATCTCGAGCTCCTCAACATATATACATGGAAGGGAGAGCTTTATAGCACAAAAGAAAATTGTGAATTATGATAAATGACTAATTTGAATAATATTTAATGAATAATTTGAAGTCTGTTTAGGAAAACTTTATTTATTGATGTAAAACAACTATGATTTGAAGGATAATAATTTTCATGAGGAAGTGTAATCATTTAAAATAGATAATTTTTATAATATTTTAATATGGGACTGATAAATTCCAAAAATATAAAAATAAGTCCAAAAAAATAATCATGCTATCAATTGCAATATTAAATAGCTAATGACTACCATATTAAATACTCCCCCGTCCCATAATTATAGTCCATTATTCCTTTTTGGGATGTCCCAAAATTATAGTCCTATTCTAAATTGGGATCATATTTAAATATTCTTTTACAAATATAACCCTATTTAATATAGTATGAATGCAATTAATATAGTGAAAAATAAGGGTAATATAGGATAATTATTATAAATTGTATATTTCCAATACATATTAAATGTGATTTCTTAATCTGTGTGAAAATGGGAAGTGGACTATAATTATGAGACCGAGGGAGTAGGTAAAATTAATGTTAATTAATAAAATAAATGGTGGACTTGATCACACCTAAATGTTAAATAGAAATAAAAAAAAAAACTGAAACGGGTAGAATTAAAAGAAAAAACTGAAAAGGAAAAAAAGAAAAAGGAACAAAAAGAGAAAAAATGAAAAGGAAAATAGAAAAGAAAAGAAAAAAACCGAAAAGGCCAAAATAAAAAACCAAAACAGCAAAAAGGAAAAAAAAAAAAAAAAAGGGGGAGAGAGAAATAGAGAATCCGGAAAGGACTGCTTGGCAAATCTAGATGACTAGATCTTAAATGATTTTTAATTAAAATATCATTTTAAATGAATGTTTCACTAATTTTTTTATGATAATTTTGTGTTCGTGATTTTACTTTAATATATGTATAGATAGATAAATTGCCTCTTCAAGTTATGATCGGTAGATTCTTGATAAATTCATTATAATTTGATAAATATAAACTACTGATGAAATAAATATAGACTACAGAGGAAAACTCTACCAAAATAAATTTTGTAAGACTGATTCAACTTAAATAAATTTAAAAAGTTTTCATAGAATTCAAATTCATTAAACTATGGTTTTCCTTTTTGGTCTATATTTACTTCACCAGCCATCCAAATTTAATGATTTTGAATTGTATGCACACTTTTAATTTATCCAAATTTAAAGAGTTTGAATTGTATGAATACTTTTAATTTACTTTTTTTAGCAAACTTTTAAATTTGATTTAAGTTGAATCAATCTTACTAAAAAATTATTTGGGTAGAGTTTAGTTGTGGCTTTATTAAATAAAATAAGATTTCTTATCCGAAAAAAGATAAGATAAAAGATTAGCAGAAATAAAATATGGGAGTCCCATCTCAATCATTTCTTGAATTAGTTAAAGAGTGGCGGAGACGCAATATCAACTTCATTCTAAAGTCTCAAGGTCAGGTAGTTGTTACTTGTTTGTAATCCTAAATTGTTTATTTTGTTAATAATAAGAATAAAATACTAATAAAAAACAACAAGATTCCCACTTCTGATAACAGAATTTAATACTTGTGAGTTGTGACTGTACTTGAAATTATTTCCACCAAAAAAGAAAAGAAAAAAACTGTAGCATGAACTCAAGGACCAATTTTTTCTTATTCCTCCTCATAGTTCCCACTCTCCTCCAATCGCTATCCGCCACGTCACGGATTTCCATCCTCCAATCCCGCGCCGATCTATCTCTCTCCGTCGCAGACTATGGCGCCACGGGCTCCGGCCGCCAATACGACACCGTCGCAATCCAAACCGCCATCGACGACTGCGCCTCAGCTGCCGCCCGCTACCGCCGTACCTGCCAGGTCCACTTCCCGCCGGGCAAGTACCTAACCGCCACCTTGTACCTGAAATCCGGCGTCGTATTAGACGTATCGAGGAACGCCACCATCCTCGGCGGCACTAGGCTGGAAGACTACCCGGAGAAGCAGGAGAAATGGTACGTGGTGGTGGCGGAGAATGCGGTGGACGTGGGGATCACCGGCGGCGGGGAGATCAACGGCCAGGGTTTGGAGTTCGTGAAGAGATTCGACGAGAGGAAGAATGTGATGGTGAGCTGGAACCAGACTGGGGCGTGTTTGGGCGATGAGTGTAGGCCGCGCTTGGTGGGGTTTATTGGGTGTAAGAGTGTGAGGATTTCGGATGTCAGCTTCAATGAGCCTGCTTATTGGTGGTACGTTGCCTTTTGTTTTTGCTTGCTTTATTTTGGATGTTTCGATGCATTACATGTCGACCATCTATTCCTATACACATGGTATGCCCAGTTTGCATTTGCTTTCTTTCAATGTTCAATAAAAAACATTTTGATTCTAAGATATATCAAATTATATCAAATGCTTGTGTATCTGTTAGATGGACATCCAGATATAGAGAAACAGCTGCTTCTAGTTGTGATAATCAACTCGATGCTTTATAGAATAGCTGAATTACTTATGTGATGTAGAACATAAGCCCAGAGACAATGTTTATGTATCTGTTAGATTGACATCCAGAGAGAGAGATGGTTCTGTTTATTGTAATCAACTGAATGCATTATAGAATAGTTGAATTACCAACGTGAAGTAGATCATAGACTCTGGTCTCTGATGATATCTCCTATTGCACATTGGAGAAGACTTTAACATTGACCAATTTATATGTCTGCCCTAAGCTAGAGCATTGCACGAATCTAATTACAGGTTAACTCGGTGAATATGAATGTGGTTCTTGAGTGTATTGACTCTCTGCCTCAGGATTTTGATGTTTGGTAGAGCGGTTGTTGCACATGTTGATCAAAGAACTTATGTAATATACCGGCTGTAATTCACTGAGCTGCTCCACTTGATCCCATAAATGTTTGTTCGTCTTCTTGTTGTAGCTTGCATATTGTTCGATGTCAAAACACATCAATTCAGGACATTTCTATCTATGGGGACTTCAATACACCTAACAACGATGGTATAGATATTGAGGATTCAAACAATACACTCATAACAAGATGCACCATAAACACCGGAGATGATGCTATATGTCCCAAGACATATACTAGTCCCCTCTACAATCTGACTGCCACCGACTGCTGGATTAGAACAAAGTCTTCAGCCATCAAACTTGGCAGTGCCAGTTGGTATGCTTTCGGAGGTTTGGTATTTGACAACATAACTATTGTAGAATCCCACAGAGGGCTCGCACTACAAATACGAGATGGAGGTAAAGATATCTGGCTGAAGTCTTTTGTTATTAGCCTTGTCCAATTCATTTCATCTTGAAATCAGTCTAATCGCGGTGGCCTACTTGCAAGATAGTGCAGTAATATCATATTGTCTTTTGGTTGATTGAGTTGCTTCTTGGACTACATTGGTTGAGAGTATGTTTGGACAAAGTCCGTCTTCTATCAAATTGTTCTATAAGATGTGTTTAATATATATCTGACATAATGCTTTAAGTAAAAGTCTTAAATAAGTTGGAAAAACTTTTGAGTATTTGAGATACTTCAACTCTAATTATTGAATAAGCTTGCAGGCCTTTAAAACCTCATCTTTCATTCCTGGAAGAAGCCATCTTATGTAGTTCAGGAATTGATGGCTTGTTTCTAAACAAATATCAAACATGTTATTAAACATCACTGTTGATCATAGTCTTCATGTTTGTGCTCATGCAGGAAATGTTAGTGACATTACATTTTCGAACATCAATATCAGCACAAGGTACTACGATGAATTGTGGTGGGGCAGAGCAGAACCTATTTATGTCACAACTTGCCCGAGAGACAGCAGGTCAAAAGCCGGTTCCATCTCCAATCTGCAGTTCATAAACATCACAGCAACTTCCGAAAATGGAGTGTTCCTATCAGGATCAAAAGGTGGAGTTCTAAGCAATTTGAAGTTGTACAACGTGAGCCTGACGTACAGACGATGGACAAACTACACGGGTGGGCTTATCGACTACAGACCAGGGTGCCAGGGGCTAGTGAGTCACAGCACTGCAGGGTTCGTGATGGAACACATTGATGGCTTGGATCTTGAAAATGTGAACATGAGATGGGGTGAGGGGAAGACCGAACAGTGGAACAATCCACTCGACTTTCGCCCTTCAACTGTGAATAATATATCGTTGCTAAATTTTCATTCTGGATTATACCTACCAAAAATGAGTAAGGGGGAGATAGAGATACAGAGTTTGAGGTGATTGTGTTTTTGTGTTCTCATGGACTACGTATATTTATACTCTCTTATGGTTCGGCTGATGATTTTTCTTGGGAAGTATCTTAATTTCTGGTACAGATTAGATCGATATGATCCTTCCTAATCGTGAGTGTGACATGTTCTATTTGAATTTCTTGTTCTATTTTACCAGTCTACAACTTCTGCTGCTGCTGCTACTTTTTTCATGCCTAAATCTCCAACTTTATTTATTTTATTTTTATATGAAATAAAATAACAATGTCATCTACTCATCTTAGTGGTACACATCGCTGATCATCCCAGCCCATTCGGCCCAGTGGACCTTTTGGATCAGGTGAGAGAGATTCCTAACATGTCCGGGTTCCTTCCGTGATAATGCAAACAAAAAAAAAGAATTAAGAATTAATTAATTTCCTTTCCTAGTTGAAATTGGAGACCTTAAAACCTACTCCTTTTTTCTATCCTAACTAGGAGTTATCTTGTCTAAGAGACTATATATATTCGTACGTGTAAAACTCTATTTTATGTATAACACGAATTGAATCATATATATATATGTACTTTATTTGAATGGCAAGTAAGAAAAATAGTAGAGGGCAAAAGTGGATAAAATCATCTAGTCCTTAATCGCCGAGATTCAACATTAATGATATTCTCCGAGAAGCATGCAATTGCAAGAAACCTAGAACCCCAAAAGCCGGCGGTAAGATTTTATCAAGAAACTGGTCGCAAGAAACAATATTCCCTAATCAAGATGATGCCCACAACTCTAAAACTCATCAACAGTCGACAAGAGATCTGCCTCCACAAAAGATGAAGAAAACAAGTTTGAGAATCAAGAAATCAATAGAAGGAGAATCAGACACCAGAAACAACGGTGGTTGCAATGTTAATGTCGATAAATTAGATTCAATGATTATATTGCCTGAAATTAAAGATATAACAAAGTTAGACGATAATATATTACAAGATGACTATGATGATTGGCTTTGTAGACCCTTGTCGGAGTACGTGATTCCTGACTTATAAATTAAACATTCGATTTCTGGAAATTTCTATTTTGAATCTGATCGAGGGAATATAGTTTTTTTTTTTTTTTTTTAGGAGGTGAAAAATCGATCATCTAGCCCACCTTACATGTTCTACTATCATATTTAATTTATTAGGTTTTCTTCAATTTAATTTTATTGTGTTTTGGTTTAATTTTACAATTATTAATTATATCCAATTAGGGTTCACATTTTTTTTGTTTTGATTTAATAATTTGTATTTATTTTTAATCGAATTTATGTAACTTTAACAAAGTTTCAAGAATTAGATTTGAACACAAATGAAATAGGGCAAAGGTTCATTTTGATCCTATAACTATTTGTGTAGGAGCGATTTGATCCCTATTTATCTTTTTGGTTCAAAATGATCCTATAATTATTTTAAAGGTTTAATTTGGTCCCTATTTTGATCATCCAAACTATTTTAACACACACTTTTCTCACATAATTAAATTATTTCACACATTAACACACACTTTTTACACACATGGATTGAACACAAAATTTCCACCACTTTTATAAAGAATCCTCATATGGATTGAACATGAAAATTTCTCCATTTTTACAAAGAATCCTCCACTATTTTATGTTTGTATAGAAAATTCTTAATTATTTTATTTAGCATAACGCAAATAATTATTTTTGTATGTTTTTTAGTTGTTTTTTTTTTCATTTTATCATATAATAATGATTCATATTACTCAGATATTTTCATTTATTTCATATAAAAAGTGTGCGTTGGTGTATGAAATAATCTAAGTATCTAAATATTATTAATAAATGAAAACATAAAAATATGATAAAAAAACATACAAAAAATAAAAAACAACTAAAAACATACAAAAATAATTATTTATGTTATGCTAAATAAAATAATTAAGATTTTTCTATACAAACATAAAATAGTGGAAGATTCTTTGTGAAAATGAAGAAATTTTCATGTTCAATCCATATGAGGATTTTTTGTGAAATTCGTGGAAATTTCATGTTTAATCCATATGTGTGTGTTAATGTGTGAAATAATCTAATTATGTGAGAAAAGTGTGTATTAAAATAGTTGGAGGATCAAAATAGGGATCAAATTAAACCTTTAAAATAGCTATAGGATCATTTTGCCCAATAAAATATAATGGTTCAATTTCAAGAAATAAATCTAGCTAAATATATAGATATAAATATTCCATATATATACATATGTTGAATTCATGAACTTATTATGCCATAGGTAACTTCTAGCTAGCTAGTTTCTTGCCTTTTATGGATTATCTTCAATATAATGATTATGATTTTTGTGAAGGGAAAATTAAATAAATATATATTAACCATCAACTAAAATAATATCTCTCAGCCAAAAAGGAAAATCTAAGGTCCAATATAATTGTATCTTATATTCTATCAATAATCTATAATTTGATCACCCTAAAAAAGACAAAAAAACAAACAGATTTTTAAAGGTATAACTTAACTATATACCATACGTAAACATTGAAAAAAGGATTAATTGTTTAATTTCATACTTTTGTTGAGAATCGAGATTCGAGACTTCAAAAACAAGAGTGTAATGGAAATTTCTCACTTTTTACTATTCAAAACATTAGAAACACATTTATTTTACTAATTCCCAATTTCAGCTTTCATTTTTTTAATCCAATATAACATATTCAGTCATATATATATATATATATATATATATATATATGATTTGGTTCAAATGAAGACTGGTGCTTCGTGTACGGACGTGAGGACGGTGCTTGTTTACTGTAATGTTAGTGTTTTTCTTACTGTATTTTGATACTTTTTTTTTGTAATGCTATTCTTATTGTATTTTAGTGCTAAATGTTTTAGCACTAAAATACAATAAGAAAAACACTAAAATTACAGTAAACAAGCACCGTTCTCAAGTTCTCACACCAAGCCTAGTTCCTATTATAACCAACCCCTATATATATATATATATCATCACATTGAGATTCATTATTTAAATATTCATCATAACCACACAAATATTTATATTTTCATCTCAACTACAAATTTCAAGTTGAAAATATAATCAAACAAACATAAAAATATTGAAACTAAAAAATATTGAACTAGAAATATTGAAAACTAAAAATTGATGTTTGAAATAAAAATAAAAAAAGGCTTAAATGTTTTTTCACGTTTTTCAAATGCAAAATATATATTTAATTATAAAACCAAAATGAAATGCCAAATATAACCGAATATATATATATATATATTGTGTGTGTGTGTATGTATATGTATATGGATGAGTTATAATGGGTACTAGTGCTTTGTGTGAAACTACGAACGATACTTATTTACTACGATTTTATATTTATCTTATTGTATTTAATTTAGTACTTATTAGCAATAGTACTAAAATACAATAATATAAGTTATAAATTTTTATTAAAAAAATTAGCACTGAAATATAATAAAGTAAGATATAAAATTGTAGTAAATAAACACCGTTCCTAGTTCTCACACAAAGTACAAGTACTCATTTAAATCAAATCATATATGTATGTGTGTGTGTATAAAGTTTACACACACACGTATTAGACAAAGTAATTCTTATCATCAAATCAATTCTCCCAAAAAATAAATGTTCCAACTCTAAAACTTCCAATTTATATAAATCGCATATAAAAACCATTATCACCCATCACAATTTGCATGCTTTTTTCACGTAAAGAAAAGTATTGTGTGTTGTACAAAGTATTATTAATTTATTTGATTCCAAAACTAGTCTTTTTTCCCTTATTTTTTCTTTTACATTTGGGGCTCGTTTGCTAGACTACCATGATATGAGGTTGGAAATGTTTAATTGTGATATTTTTTACTATATAAGATATCAATATTATTTTTATTTCGGTGTATTAAAATATATGTATTAATACTATATTGTTTGGTTAAATGTATTAAATTCTCTATAAAATTTCAATTTCTAAAATATCATTTAATTAATTATCACATATTGTGTGAATATTCTATAATAAGATTTTAATTAATATTTGTAAGATTATTTTAATATAATTTTTTTAATAATTATATACGGTATTGCATATTACACGTGTGATATGTAATACCTTATAAATGGTTAACACGTGTCAAGCCTTGCATAATCATAAGCTTTGATTTTGCTAGCAAATAATAGGTATATTGTAGTATCTTCACCCCCTTATACTACCTAACTTGTAGTTTTTCCCCTTTTTCTTTTGTAATTTCACATTAGGGCAAATTGTACTTTGATATCTGACTCTTTTTAATTAAAAATTAAGTTTTGCAAAATTAACAAAATAATACTCACTTTTTCAAAAAAATTGTAAAACTAACAGTTGATCAATTTTCCGGTCTAAAAATCCATATGTAATTGATTGTATTTTAAAATTTATTGATTGAATGTTTTTTACACTGCGGTATAGGTTATTTGAAAAAAAAAATTGTTTTTATTTTTTATTTTTTGTAGCTTAATCTAAAACTTCTATTTTTCCAAAACCTATATTATATACAAGTCAGCTGATATATTTATACAAAAATTTTCGACGTTTAATTTATACATTGATGGGAGGACACGTGATTTAAGTTGATTCATGGAATGTATTTGCAACAACCAAAAAGTAAGGATGAAATTAGTAAAAATAAAAGAAATTCAGATCAAATTATAAAAGTGCCAAAATTGGTGCACCTTTTAGAATTAATTTACCTTGTGATAATCAGTGCAAGAAAGAGATATTCATGATTCTTGGCTTGCTTGAGTTGTTGAGAAATAATTTTTTATTGATCAAATTAAATCCTCACACTCCAAGTATCTATATAAACCCCTCATGTTTCTAAGTAATATTTCATTCTGTATATTTGCATCAAGGAAAGAGATAAATTTGTCTCCTGCTTTTTCAAGGTTTTTTTTTTTACTATATATTATTTAATTACTCATCCAATTCTCTGCAACATTCCTATTTGTTATATGCTTCCATGTGTTTGAGCGTCTCTGCGTATTCAATTAGGTTCCTATATTTACAAATATTTTAAAATTGAGTTTCTTACCTTTATTTATACTAATTAAGTCTTTGTACTAGTAATAGACGGATAAATGTAACACAAAAATGTGTAATTAGTGGTGTTTTAATTGCTTGACTTTATATTAGAAGATGAAACACGATCGTGATATATATGAATTGATGGTATTTATAAAATTGATCATTAATTTGAGAGTGATTCAGGTTGCAAAATGAGTGAGAGCGAGAATAAAGAGACGACGGCCCCTTCTCAACAAAATGTAACTGAATTAGCTACGAAGACGAGTGTGGACGAATTTGCCAAGGCCGTGAACGAGGGTAAAGAGAGTTATAGGAAAGCTTTCGATATTCTCAAGGAGAGGACCAAGGCACCCGGCGTTCTTCATCAGCACATAACCGCTATTCGAAAGTGCACGCACCTAGAATACAAGGTGATTGAGCAAGTTTGTAACCAAGGATTGTTCAACTACGATGAGTTCCTCGACATTATCGAGTAAGAATTCTAACGCAAAATTTTCTGTTACAAATTATGTTTTATTTTCTATTTGTGTATCCTGCAACTATTGCTACTATTATTAAATTCAATATCAAACATCTCTTGGAACTGAGGATTCATAGCTTAGGCCTTAAAAGAGTTGAGGAAACAGAGTCCAAAGATTTTGATAGATTAATGCCATATGTTAATCGTGGAATTAAATTTATAAAAATTCTACTCCCCCCGTCCCATTTATATAGTTCACTTTATCCTCGCACGTAGATTAAAAATATTTATGAAAACAAGACATTAAAGCTTAACTTTCATTATTACCCTTATTTAAAATTTATGACTTTTAAGAATTTAAGTGGTTAAATTTTAATTTTCAATACATACCAAGGGTATATTTGTATATTACTATGAAAATTAATACTATTTATAGTTATAGGACTATATAATTGGGACACCTCAAAATAGTAAAAGAGACTATATAAATGGGACGGAGGGAGTATAGTTTTGCGATGTTTTCATTTTCATTTTAATTTTATTTTCTTCGTGTCAATTTATCAAATTATGTCTAGTGCGGAGATATTGTTTTAATTCCTATATGTGTATTAATATATATAGAGAAAGATTTCGTGTACCGCGTAGTTATTTAGTGGAGAATTATCAATTTAAGATCCGAAAGACAGATAATCTATCGATATAGATATCAAAAGATAGATTATAACGATTCAATGCATGAAAGATCTAAAATTATCAATTTAAAACTTCAATATTTAACACCGTTAAAACTCTATCCAACTGATGATTCAAATTTCTTATTGCACTCCGTGTTTTACTCCGTATTTCACTATTAAATTCATGTTTTTTAATAATATTTAGGAGAATTGTCAATTCAAAACCTGAAAGATGAGTAATTTATCAATCAAAGACCTGAAATATGATAAAATGACAATCTGTCCTCAAAAATTATGAATTTTGATTTCTTTTTATTTTTAATTATTTTTATATTAATTTTCAACGAAAATTCTATTATTAATTATCTATTAAATGCATGAAAGAAATTATTAAAAAAATGTGACTTTTGAGGTCTTAGATTGATCATTATCATCTATGATCTATCAGGTCCTAGATTAATAGGTTTCATTTTTCGGGTTTTGGATTGATAGATTATCCATCTATCAAGTCCTAAATTGATAGTTTTCTTGATATTTATTATAAAATAAAAAATAATTATAACATAAATCATAGTCAACATTTATCAATGAAAGAATGAATTAAAAAAATTATAAATGTAATCTTGAAATAATCAACAATAATAATGAATTATTAATTGAAAGTTGAAAATTAAACACTGAACGATAATTATAAACTCTAATTGGGTGGGATGAACCCTAATAAACAATCATAAAATTAAACTAAAAAAAAACTATTGAAGAAAAAATACAAAAAAAAAAAAAATCTCACAATTTGAAAGTGCAATACGAAGTGTAACACGTGAAAATACAACATGAAATCTCATGAGTCCAACCGGAGCTAACATGGTTGTTAAATATCGGTGACATCTTCACACCTAAAATTCTTTACAATTAAATTAAACACAAACTCGCATAGATTTACATTAATTAATTAAATTAAACCCAAAAATTAGTTAATTAATTTTTAATTATGAAATGTGTTTCCTTCAACTAGTAATTTTTCCTTTTTTGTTTTGTTCGTACATTTTGCAGATTGAAAATTTTGATCTTTAAAATTATTATCATATATATCTTTTATTTCATGATTCAAAATTCAATTATTTTTCTGTTTAATTCAATTAGTTTTATAAATCAAAACTCAACTATATTTTTCTGCTTAATTCGATTAATTAATGTAAATACGTGTTTAATTTAATTGTAAAAAATATTGCGTATGAAGATGACATGGATATTTAATAGGCATGTCAACTTTTGTTAGAGGGAGTAATAACGACGTTAAATTTAAAAGTCTTAAATTGATATTTTTAGATTTTTCACCCTTATTAAATGGATACATTTTATCTTTTGGGTTATATATTGATAGATAATCATCTACCTTGGACTGATAATTCTCATTTTTTTAAAGAGTAAATAAATGCAATGTATTATATTCATGCAGGCTTTCCGGTTTTATTTTATTTTTGTACGTAAAGTATAGTTCTAAATCAAAGAACCACTACAATTAGTTTTTATTATTAAACTATGATGATTTTTTTTAATTTTATTAAGTTTAAAATACAATGATGTAAATAATAGACGTAGATTAAGCGATAACAATGTCAAAAAGATAATTATATTTATTTGTAACCGGATAGATTGGAATAGCTATTAGCATAGGATGGGAAGAATGATAATCCCACATCTTCAGACTTCAGTAGTGATTTTCAATGTTAAACCATTACGAATTAACATAATGAATATTAGGAATGATCATTAGAAATTAAGCTCGATCATCATCGATTTTATGAAGGCTTTTTGTTTTTTGTTTGTATAGTAGTCCTGATGTAAATGAACAGTTTTATTTTTAAAATTATTTTTTCCCCTAACAGTTAGTTAATTTCTTATTACATATATAACTTGTTTCAATTTATTCCCATAATATCTCATATCTGCATGGCAGTGCAAAGAGGTTTATCACCAAGAATCCGATCATGATAACTAAGATATGCATGTGCTAACATAGAATGCTAAATAAAATTAAAAAAAAAAAAATAGTTGGAATTTCGTATGTAATGTTGGGAGTGTTTTTTCATGAGTTTGCAGGTTGTTGAAGGAACCAGGCGAAGAGGATCAGAGGAAAAAAATAGGCAAAAAATTGCAGGAAGCAGGGGAAGAGAAGGAGATAGTTCTGTATGGTGAAGAGGGAGTTGGGAAAACATGGATGGCGAGAGAAGTGGCTGGTCTTGCTGTGAGAGAGCGCCATTTTGATGTGGCCATTTGGCTGTATCTCGACAGGACTTACCAAAAGCTTAGCCTCCGTGAGAGCATTGCTTATCAATTGCGTGTGCTTACTGACTTTGAGGAATATGAAGCTGAAGAGGCGAAGAAGAAAGACAAGGCCAGGGAGGAGGAGGAGGAGGATGAGGAGAAGATCAAAAATGATCCCGAGAGAATGAAAAGGATGGACGATAGGATCAAGGGTGCACTCAAGGGGAAAAAGCTTCTTTTCATAATGGATGGTCAGGGGAGTAAAATGGAAGCAAAGATTAAGAAGAAGAGTAGTGATCCAAAGGAGAACGAGAAGAGTAGTAGTGATCAAAAGGAGAAAGAGAGTAGTGATCAAAAGGAGAAAGAGAAGAGTAGTAGTGATCCAAAGGAGAAAGAGAAGAGTAGTAGTGATCCAAAGGAGAAAGAGAGTAGTGATCGTGAGACGAATTTTGTTTTGGAGTTGGTGGGTACTGGACCAGTAGAGCTAAGCCTGGAGCTGGAGTTGGGATGTCTGGAATTTTACAAGTCTCTGATCATCACTAGAGAAAAAGTGGATGAGGCTGGTGATGATAGGATAATGGTGAAGCCTTTCACTTGGAAGGAGTCGAAATCATTGGCATCTCGAGAGATTAATGTTGACAAGAGCGAAGTTGAAGAGTTGGTTGATTATTTCATGTTGAGGAGCAAAAGGCTTCCTGCTCAGCTGCTCTTGATAAGCAGAATCGTGAGTTACTTTAGTAAGGAGCCGGAGGAGAGCGGATTTGAGAAGTTGAGAAACGACAGAGAATTGCTGAAGAAGGGAGATGGTGCCAAGACGTTGGATGTACTAATCGAAGGGTACAAGAGGCTTCCGAAGAGCGTGTTGATCGACCGCTACAGCACGGAGACTCCGGAGGGGCACTTCCTCCACCGAGGCAGTGAGGTGAACTACAATGAGCTCATATGCTACTGGATAATGGAAGGCCTTCTCGGCCACTTTGATCGTGTCGAGGATGCTTACGCGGAAGGCCACCGCGTCCTCATGGAGCTCATCAACTGCGGCCTCATGCAGAAGCAAGAGGCCAACAATGTTGTGGCCACAACCAGCCCAGCCACAACGTTCAACCTCGACATTCACGACTACAAGGAGTTCTTCAGAGGCGTTCGCCCGGGGCTGGCTGTCACGTTCGACATGAAGCTAGGGAAGGTGGCCTTGGCTGATGGAATGATCAAAACAGTGGAGAAGTTGAGCCATGATGAGCAGGAGGAGGAGATAATATCTGCTTTATTGCTTGATGGCAACCGCATTGCTGAAGCACAACCACTCCCTGCTAAAACCCTCGCCAAATACAAGAATCGTGTTAAAGTCCTTGTCATCTCCGACCCCACTTGCCAGCACTTCGAGCTTCCCATTCTTGAAATGCGGAATCTCCACCTGCTGGCTCTCAGAGGCTGCCAGTTTCTCGCCAGCCTCGAGCCTTTTTTTAAAAAGGAAAGTGATAAAAAGAAGCTGGAAGGGCTAGCAGTTGTTGAGATATCCGGTAGCAGTTCATTGAAATTCATACCTGACCAGCTGTTTAGCCTTACGCCCAATCTCAAAACACTCAACATGTCTTACCTTGTCAACATCAACAAGTTGCCTTCATCTTTCTACGATCTGACTGAAATCGAGTTCCTCATCCTCAGGGGATGCCACAGCTTTACTGAGTTGGGGAGTCTCAAAAGGTTCAAAGATCTCAAGGTTCTCGACGTTTCTGAGGCCACAAACTTGGAGAAATTCGAGGACAAGAGCCTCAATTCCAACACGAAGCTCCAAGTCCTCAATCTCTCCAAAACAAAGCTCAAGACATTGCCCTTGATCAACCAGCTGAAGGAACTCAAATACGTGTGGCTGAGTGACTGCGCAGTGCTGCCTAGGATACGCAAGATTGATAGGATGGGGAATCTTCAGATTCTGGACATTTCAGGCGCTGCAGAGGTAGAAAGATTCTGTGATCCATCACTGGAAGATCTCAAGAGCCTTGTGATCATTGATATCTCCCGCACCGCCATCAAACGGCTGCCTGCCAACATCGGCGATCCAAAATATCTGTACGCAAAGGATTGCCACAAGCTCAAAGTAGTGCCCCCCGTCGAAGGACTCTCCAAACTCCAAGTCGTCCATCTCTCGGGCTGTCATCGCCTCACAGAAGTCAGAAAAGAATTCTTTGCCAATGTGAAAGGCCTCACAGAGCTGGACCTCTCCAAAACGGGTGTCAAGGATCTCCCCTTCCTCGATTCTCTTCTCTCTCTTCGCACTCTGTTGCTGTCTGAATGTGTGCACTTGGAGAAGCTGGAGAAGTTGAGCTGCCTGACAGAGCTTCAGTTTCTAAATCTTTCGGGTTGTGAGAAGCTGAAGGAGTTGGAGGACGGATCCTTTGACAAAATGATCCAACTCAAACATCTTTACCTATCCGGAACTGGCCTCGGAGGCCAGGAGAAGCCGCTGCCATCCTTGTCCAATCTCAAGAATCTCGAACAACTCCTTGTTAGAGATTGTCCTAATCTAACCAACTTGCCAGGCGTCGAAGTTCTGAAGCTCGAATTTCTAGATTGTTCTGGAACTGTTCTAGAATCACCACCTTCTTTCAGCGATGAGGCTAAGCCAGAGCGCGTAGATGGAGCAGGCATAGAGAGCATTAATACCTCTCAGTTGATCAAAAGGCTGGGTGCTTCGCAGCAGAGTACTGCTGATCAAGGTGCAAAGTGGGATTTCAAATATAAAGAAGTGAGTGAGTGCAAGTGGAACATTTCCAATTGGCCAATCGCAGCAGCGCAGGATGAAGACAAGCCGGAAGCAGCGCAGGATGAAGACAAGCCCGGGACGCTTGTTTATGGTGTTCATTTCCTTCGCTTGTTGAAGGAGTATCCATCATTTTTTACACAAAATTTGAGCACATTTCGTTTTCTGGTTCATCCCTCAGATGCCAAATTTCCTTCCAAGGACTTTTGGGGTTCATACATTGATGAACTCAATTTAAGGGACATCTATTTCGAGCAAATTTGTAAAGAGAAGATGGAGAGATGTTTGGAAATTCGCGAATTCAACGAGCTTCCAACATCTCTTCGGCCTCTGATAGCACGAGCTGAATTCATCGTTCTCATTGATGATCCATTCTTGAAGTCCTTGATTGATTTAGGCGTTGATGAGAGCATGGCTATGAAGGCATGTTGGATTGAGAGCTGCAATGAGTTGAAGCATGTTGTTGCTGCTGCTGCTAAGATAGACGACGCCGAGAAATCAGGGGAGGCAGCGAAAGGTAAAGGCGAACAGCGGAAGAATGTTGCTGCGGGCAAAGCAGGGGAGATGGGGAAAGGTGAAGGCGATCAACATAAGAATATTGCTGCAGAAAAATCTGTACAGAGCAAAGGTGATCAGCAGAAGGTCAATGCTGCTGCTGAGGAAAAATCAGGAGAGTCTGCAAAGAGTGAAGGCGAGCAACCTACAAATGCTGCTGCTGATGCTAAGGAAAAGTCGGGAGAGTCAGCGAAGAAGGAAGGCGAACAACCCAAGAATGCTGCTGCTGCTGAGGAAAAAACAGAGGAGTCGGCAAAGAGTGAAGGCGAGCAACCCAAGAATGCTGCTGCTGCTGAGGAAAAAACAGGGGAGTCGGCAAAGAGTGGAGGCGAGCAACCCAAGAATGCTGCTGCTGCTGAGGAAAAAACAGAGGAGTCGGCAAAGAGTGAAGGCGAGCAACCCAAGAATGCTGCTGCTGCTGAAGAAAAAACAGGGGAGTCGGCAAAGAGTGGAGGCGAGCAACCCAAGAATGCTGCTGCTGCTGAGGAAAAAACAGGGGAGTCGGCAAAGAGTGGAGGCGAGCAACCCAAGAATGCTGCTGCTGCTGAGGAAAAAACAGGGGAGTCGGCAAAGAGTGGAGGCGAGCAACCCAAGAATGCTGCTGCTGCTGAGGAAAAGTCGGGAGAGGAGCAACCTAAGAATGCTGCTGAGGAAAAAATGGTAGAACCGGCAAAGAGTGAAGGTGATCAACCTAAGAATGCTGCTGCTGAGGAAAAGTCGGGAGAGTCAGCAAAGAAGGAAGGCGAGCAACCCAAGAATGCTGCTGCTGAGGAAAAGACAGGAGAGCCCACAAAGAGTGAAGGCGATCAATTTAAGAACGCTGCTGCTGCTTCAGGCGATCAGCAGAAGAATGTTGAAAAATCATCAGAAGAGCAGGCAAAAACCCAAGACGATCAGCCGAAGAATCCTGCTGAAGATCTCAACAAGTTAGAGACTCTATGGATATCTGACGTTTTGAAGCTGAAAAGCATATGCGAAGGCGACATCCAAAGCGTCAGCTTCAAATTCCTCAAGTCTCTGTACCTGGAATACTGCCCACAGCTCTCCGTGATCTGCTCCTCATCCTTGCAACTACAAAACCTCGAAACGCTTTATATCAAATACTGCCAAAAACTAGAGGCTCTTTTCACAGATGACAATCCATCCAAGATGGAGAAACTAGGCGTGCTGCAGCTCTGGGGGCTCGATTCTCTTAAGAAAATCGGTTGCAATGCGCCATCTCTGCGCAAGCTGCGAGTCGGGCAATGCCGCCTGCTCGAACATGTAATCGCATCAAGACTAACAAAAGCAGCAGCAGAAGGTGATCAAGACACAGACACCATCACAGCGCAGCAGCATGAAAACGAAGGCCACGAAAAACTCGAGATCCTTCACATCAAGTCATGCGATAAGCTGAAGAGCATTTTCGAGTCATTAGACGATGGGGATTTCGAGAGTCTAAAAGAGCTGGAGCTGTTGGGCCTGCCCAAGCTGCAGAAAGTCGCGCGTACCGCGCCGGCTCTCAGCGTTTTGACAGTCGGTGACTGCCCCTCTCTGGAGACCATCATCACCCCTGACAATGCTCACTTGCCAGATAACTGCAAAATATGGGCTTGCCCCAAAATCATCAAAAAAAATGCTTGAATACATTGCCAGGTCACTTCTTATGAGATTTTCACGTTACATTTTTTATTTTTAACCAATCGTATGTGATAGTGATCACCGCTATATGACGAAATTTCTGCAGATTTTCATTTCGGATATTAATTTTCAGACAGATCGAACAATGGAAATGGGAAAGGCGTGCAGAAGCTTCCAGAAAACATGGTGATTCTTATGTTGTAAATAAATAAATAACATATAGAAACCAAGGCTTGTTACTATTTGCTGTTTTATTATTTGTCTTATTTTTTTCTTTTTGTGTGTTTCTGCGCATATTTTTCTTCATTATTAGTGTTTAGGAAGAATTGCATGAATAAATAAAAATGAGTTTTTGTGTAAGAATTGGGTGACTTAACTTAGTAGCAGATACACATAATATATTTGTCAAGTTATTGAAATAAATATTTACAAAATAAGGGAAAAAGTTATTTAAGAAATGTGCAATGCACTTTTTCTGCACGTGGAATTTCCTGTTATACTGTCTGTGTTACACTCAATGTTACATTTTCAAATTATGAGTTTTTCTAATATTTTTTTCTTCATTTTTTTGTGATTTGATTTAATTTTATAATTATTTTTAGATTTATAATTATTTTTTAATTATTTATGGATGATTTTTTCAAAATTATTTTTTTAATCTTTTAATTCAATTTTTTTGTTGATAAATATTGACTATGATTATTTATGTAATACTTAATTTTTATTTTATGATAAATATTATTAAAATCATAAATTTGATAATGTAACAGAGAGTAAAATACGAGAAAGTGTAACATGAAATTTCAATCCCTTTTTTTGGGGTTGAAATTTTATGTTGTACTTTTCCATATTTCACTATCAAATTTATATTTTTAATAATATTTTTTATAAAATAAAAATTAATTGTAATATAAATAATCATATTCAACATTTAGTAAACAAAAAAAAAAGAATTTAAAAATTATAAAACATAATTTTCAAAAAAAAAAATCATAATAATGAATTAAAACTGAAAATTAAATATTAAAAAATAATTATAAGTTGTAATTGGACTGAGAGAACCCTAAGAAACAATCATAAAATTAAACTAAATCGTAAAAAAAATGAAGAAAAAAATACAAAAAAAAACTATTAATATTAAAATGCAACACATAGAAGAATGCAACATATCATATGTTTTTTCTTTGGCCCCTAAATTATTACACTTTTTTATGTTTCGGTGTTACATTAATAAATTTATGATATTACATTTATTGTTATAAAATAAAAAATAACTCTAATCGACATTTAACTACAAAAAAAAAAACTAAATTAAAAAATCATATGACATAATCAACTATAATAATTAATACTTAATTAAAAATTGATAATTAAATATTAAAAAATTATATACCCTAATTGACTATTAAATGAATACTAAATAATAATTATGAAATTAAATCAAAAATACAAAAAATGGAAATTAAAAAAAAAAGTGTAAGGTAAATCTCATGCGTAAATTCGTATTCAAGTTTTATAACTGCCAAAATAAACACCCTCTAAATCACGTCATAACTGTCAAATGAAATCTTATATCTCATTTGGTGTCTCATTTTGACTTTTATTCAATTTTTATCAATTTTTTTCTGTTTATATTTATTTTTTAATATTTATTTCTTATTTTTTAGTTAATATAATTGATTAATATGGTGATTATTTCAAAAGTAGGATATATAATTTTTAAATTTTTAGCAATAAATGTTGATTATGATTTATAATACTATAATAAAATTAATTTTTATAATAAATATTTTTAAAATATTAAATTTCATAGTGAAATACAATAGTAGAATATGAAAAGTGAACTAGAGAGCCTTAAGTGTACCTATCATTCTGAAAGTATTGACAAATTGGGCCATATCTGTAATTTTCTCAAAACGTAAGGCGGGATCAACTCAATTTCGAAGGACCAAAAGTTAATATACCACTCGCCCTAACGACGTCGTAATCCATCTCCCCAAACTCGGATCGGAAAATAATACAAGCACAAAGTACCCCATCACTCCTCTCTCTCTCTCTCTCTCTCTCCACTACCTCATTATGCCGCCGTTCAAGCCATTCGCGACCGCCGCGAACACTCTCCGGGCCCGCCTAAGCCCCTCGCTTCGAACCCGCGGAGGCGGAGGAGGCGGGCCGAGCCGCTGGACCAGTCCGGGCCACGAGGAGCGGCCCAAAGGTTACTCATTCAACCGGACGCCGCCGGCGCCGGGAGAGTCGAGGAAGTGGGAGGACTGGGAGCTGCCGTGCTACATCACTAGCTTCCTCACCATCGTCATACTCGGAGTGGGCCTCAGCGCCAAGCCCGATCTCACGATTGAGACCTGGGCCCATCAGAAAGCCCTAGAACGGCTCGAATTGGAAGCGTCGCAGCGCGCTGAGTCTGATTGAAAAAGGTATCTTCTATTTGCTTTCTGTGTTTTTCCCCTCTTTCGTATCGAGGGATGTGGCGACGGAGGGATCTTCTTCGCGAATCATAAGATTTTGTGCAGCGGACTGTTTGAAGAAATAAATGTAATTGGCTGACTGGTTTTTGTTGCTCGGATTTAGACTCTGCTGTTTAAGAATGCTATCAATATACGCGATTTTCAGGTTTATGATCTGCGACGTGATGAATTAGCTGGAAATTTCTGATATTTATCTGGAATTTGTGGTTTCGATATCTCATGTTCATCAGAATTAGATGTTGCGCAGCTCCAACTAATGTTTTTGATGAGTTTAAAGTTTTGGGTTTGCCATATTTTAGATGATTAAATGTTCTCCGAGTGAAGTTTGATGTGCTTGTTTCCTCCTAATTCTGATTGGAGGCCATTTATAATGTATTTTTGCTAGAGATAGGAAGAAATCTAAGTTCGTTTCTCCTCGTTATAAATGAATGGTTATGGTTAATTGACTCCAGTTCCATGTTTTCTTTCTGATGATTCTTTTTTCCCTTCTGTCATAATGTGTATCCTGTTGATCCGGATCAGTCATTTTCTTTTTCAAATGCGAATAGTTTTGTTTTCCAGTTCTTGCAGAGTAGAATGTGCAGTATTTGGCCAAGGATTTAGAAGCACTACTTTTACCATATTTTGGTTGCTAGCCCAAAATTAGGTAATGGTACTGAGATGAACCCTAGCTTTTAAAATGAATGTATCAAGTTATTGAGCCCTGTGATGGGCATAATACGATTGGTGAAGGGACGCCGAATTAATTTTTTGCATATGAACATGATTTTCCTGTCATTTAGCATCCTGAATCTGTCAGGTTATAATGATGTATTAGCAAAAAATGAAAACGCCTTCTACACAGAACCTAGGCAGAGAAAAGCAAGCAAGGAAAACAAAAGAGTTTGTAGAGGTTTATCTGGACTTACCTCCAGATAAATGTTTCAAGTTATGGGATCTAATAGAATATCTAGTGATTTTTTATGATCTAAATTTGTACGTAGCAACATCCAGTGTTAGCTTGATCTTTATTCGCGGCGGGTGTTTATCGACCTTGTTTACTTGAAATAGATGACTGCAGGTCCAGTTAGGGAGCAGGTAGGTGATCTAGAAACTCTACATGGTCACGATATGTATCTCAAGGTTGCTTGAGCTTGTTATGCAGCATATTCATTTTGCCACAAATTTCTTGAACGTTAATTGTTGTTGCTTGTATCCGTTGCTAGCCTGTCATTACGTGGAATAATGAAGTTGTTTTAGGGTAAGGAAATTGGTTTTGATTGTTTGATGTTCTAGTTGGTTTTGATTGCTCATTGGTTTTCTTTTCATGAGAGAGAAAATTGTTCGGCGTTAGGTTCCTAGAAATGACATCAACTTAGAATTCACTGGATAGTGGATTCCAATAGACATTGATTTTTATTTTTATTTTGTATATTGTGGTATCCTGATTCCTTGTTAAGTGAGGGGGGCCTTGGTAAGGGGTAATCAATAATCAGGGTGGGTAATGGGAATGGGAATGGGAATGGGAAGTTATCCATTCTCATTCTTTTTGCTTGGTACAAGGTAATAGGAATCAAAATAAGTTAATCATTCTCTTAGATTGATTAACTACCCCACCCCCTTTAATCATTCTCATTAATCATTACCACACTCCTTAATCATCACCATCATTGTTGTCGTTGTTGTTGTTGTCATCATCATCATCATCATCATCATCGATGTTATTTATTATAACAATAATATTATTAACATTTAATAATACTATTATTTATTTATTGTAAATATTAATACTGATAATTATTATTTTTTATTTATTCTTCTTCTCCTTCTAAACATTATTGTTATATTATTTATAATAATAAATAAAAAAATGAATCATTAATATTAATTAATTTTGATATTTATTTGTTAATGTTATTATTATTATTTATATTTTTTTTTTATTTTTTTTATTATTTATTGCTGTTGTTACTTGTTATTTATTTATTTATTATTATTATTAATTAATTTTGTTATTTATTTATTAGTGTTATTATCAACAACAACAATAATAAATAAATAAATAATTTAAATAATAATAATAATAATAATAATAACCATTAATGAATTTGAAACGAACCAATCATTATCTATCACAATCACAATCATTGCATAATTGAACCAACCTATAACAATGCAATCATCATTCCCATTGTGATTGACCCTTCAATAATATTCATTGTAATTGTCATTACTTAATTTGAACCAAGTGATCCCTGAGTTTGGAGTTGGATGAGTTGGACTTGAAATGGGATTGGGTTGCAACTCATTTTACTCTTTATAGTCTCCACTAATTTATAAAATATTAGTAGAGATCATGTGTGGCATGTAAATTGTATGATTTTTTTACTAAAATATGTAAAATTAAAAGTTTTTTTGAAAGTGTAAAACTTAAAGTTATAAACTATATTATAATTAGAAAAATATTAATAAATATAGTTTCAAAAAAATATATTAATAAATATCTAATAAATAATTAGAGTAAGAATACACACACACATTAAAATGAATTCCTTTATCTAAAATAAAATTATTTAATATTTCAATGTGTTAAATTCTATATTAAATATTATATGTATATCTTCTAAAGTACAAATTAAGCATATATGTGAAATATAATAAAAGTGTGCATAACAAAAGAATAATATTTAAATTGATTTAAATTTAAAACTATATACATATATATAAATATATATATATATAGTAGATTCATATGAAAACGTATATATTATATTACACAGTTAACTTTAAATTAATGTTGTAGTATGGATATAATAGGTAAATCAAAATTTGTAAAACATTACACTTTTATAATAGTAATAGATAAAAATAAATATGATAAGATATGTTTACCCTTAGCTCCCAAAAATTTAAAACCCTAACATAGCCTCCTTAAACACTATAGTCTCATCCCTTATCATATAATTAAAATAACGCGAAACGCAAATAATAAAATCATTGCTCCTTCGACCATATTTTTATAACTAATATGTGCTTGACAAAAAAAGGCAACAAAACAACATAAATCATAGCTCGGCAAGTTCATAATTAAAAAGGGAGAGAGAAAAAGAACAAAACACAACAACCCTTCATCAGCAACAATAATAGAATTGTACTTCTCAAATTTTATTTTTATGTTTGAGCGAAAAGGGAAAATCATAGCCTTAAGTAAGCAATCATGCAGCCATCGACAAATGAGGCAAAATAATAGCCGGTAAGGTATCGGTAAAGAGGGAAAATGAAGGGTTCTTAAAAACAAGCATAACTAAGGCATGTTAGGCTTTTAGGATTGTAAGGACTAAGAGATAAAAATATCTTATCATATTTAATTTTATATTTTATAAATTAGTGGGGACTATAAAGAGTAAAATGTGGATATGTTTAGAATTTCCCTATATACAATAGTGTGTAAAATGCAAAGTGGATTTGGATATGAAATGAATTTTGACCCATGAGACGGTCTTTTTAAAATTTCAAAATCAAGTGTTTAAACATTTTCGTTTATGAAAAATTATTATTTCAACCTATATTATAATTTTTTATAATTTATGCATATATGTGTTCTTTATTTGTACTTTGACATTATATTAATTACAAATTTTTAATGTGAAAAATATTTGTACTTGCATTTCAGTTTTGACAGCCCAAGTAGCAATCTTTATTGGGCCATGCACAATTTAAATGCGGAAGATTTGACGGGCCAGTTCTTATTTTAATTAAAAAAAATGTGTAAAATGTTTATTTTAATAATTTTTTGGGGACATTGATAACGACATTAGTATATATTAATTATGTTATTTTCTATTTTTTTCGCTTCCGGTTATTTATATGACATTGATGCATTTTTTAACAATATCGTGTAAAAAAATAGATAATATTATCGTTAACATGTCAAAAGGTGTAAAAGAAACGAGAGCAACATAATTATCAGCTACTTAAGGAGTAAGATATGTCCCAAAAAATATTTACAAAAATATATTTTTTTAGTTAGTGAAGAGCTTATCACACATGCATGCATGCAGAGAAGAGAAATCAATTTTTTTTTTAGTTAGGAGAGGATTAGCCGCGAAGAATAAACTAGATTTCATCGATGGCTCTATAGAACCAGACATTAATTCACCAGATTACAAACAATGGTTAAGGGTGGATTATTTGGTTTTTTCATAGATTGTGAATTCTATAACTAAGGAATTAAGTAGGGGCTTCCAACATATAGAGACATCCAGAGACCTGTGGATTGAATTAAATAAACGATTTGGAAGGATTAATGGTCCTCGACTTTACAAACTAAGAAGAGAATTGGCAACCTATAGCCAAGGAGGTCAGTCTGTTCTACACTATTACAACAATCTACAGGGGCTGTGGGATGAAGGAGAGAAGCTTATGCAGTTCCTAATGGGACTGAGTGACTGTTATGAGGCTATTCGTGACCAGATCTTAATTTTGAACCCCTTGCCTTCAGTGAGTCAAGCCTATAGCATGATATTGCAAGTCGAAGATCAGAAAGATGTGTCCTCTTTGTATCCAGAAGAAGGAGAACATAATGCTTTGTACATAAATCAGAAGCACTTTGGAAACAAGGCAGAAGGTTATAGGAGAAGATTAACTAGAGAAGAAAAACATAAATTGAAATGCTCACACTGTGGTGGAATTGGGCATAAGAAGCATGAGTGTTTTGAATTAATTGGTGTACCAGATTGGTACAAGAGGTTTAAAGCTGATAAGTACAGAAATAAAGCTAATCTGGTAGAGGAAGAGGATACAACAAGTTTGAAGGATGGATCCTCAGTGCAGTCAGTTGACTCTATGATTGAGATGAGCAAAATTATACAAGCAGAGGTTGCCAAATACATAGGTACTTATATACATAAATCTTAGAGTGCTGGGAGTGCATCTAATGCAGCTAACTTGGTTGAAGTTACTGATAAAGGCAATGATGATTCACAGACTTACATGGGACATTATGCCTTTGGAATAATGGATGGGATACAGCAAAATGAGTGGATTATGGACTCGGGTGCTAGCATACATATGTGTTGCAATGCAGCTTTGATGCACACAATGAATAAACTGGATGTTCCTCAAAAGATTTATTTACCAGATGGTTCAAGCATCATGGCAGAATACTCTGGAGAAGTTAGATTGTCGGATCACATTGTATTACACAAGGTTCTATTTGCTCCAGCATTTACACATAATTTGATCTCTGTGGGGAAATTAACCAAAGATGTAGATGGAAAAGTGTTGTTTCTACCAACACACTGCCTTATTCAGAGTCACAAGCAGGATAAGTACCTTGGAATTGGAAAGTTGAAAGGAAAATTATATGTTATGCATCATGCTGGTGCAGAAATAGCCTGTTCTCATCAAGTTAATCCCTCCATGACACTGAAGCATTGGCATGAGATATTAGGACACCCCTCCATAGGTACTATGAAGCATTTGCCACATTTGAAAAGAGTTTGTCCAGACTCTGGATTTGATGATCTTAGAAGCTGTGAGATCTGTTACAAGTCAAAACAACAAAGATTACCATTTCCAGCAAATCAAAAGAGGAGTTCTATTCCTTTTGATCTAATTCATGTGGATATCTGGAGTCCATACCATGAAGAAAATATTGCTAACACTGCTTATATACTTACTATTGTGGAAGATCATAGCAGGTCCACATGGACATACCTCTTGCATTCTAAGGGACAGGTAAATAGGATTCTACAGAGTTTCTTGGCTATGGTGAGAGTCCAATTTCACACAAAGGTGGCCAAGGTCAGAAGTGACAATGGCACAGAGTTTATAAGTGCTCATACACAGTTACTTTTTCAGGATAATGGAGTGCTTCATCAGAAGAGCCGTGTCTATTCACCACAGCAAAACGGGGTTGTGGAAAGGAAGCACAAACACTTGTTGCAGGTGGCTCGGGCTTTGATGTTCTAAAGTAAACTTCCAAGTAATTTTTGGCCCTACTCCATTTTACATGCAACATGGTTGATAAATCGCACACCTGCTGCTTTGTTGGATTGGAAAACAACTTATGAAGTACTTCTACATAAGTGTCCTGTTTATTCTACAATTTATCCTTTTGGTTGCCTGGGATATGCTACTAATGTTTCACCATTCATGTCAAAGTTTGACACTCGAAGCCATAAGTGCATTATGCTGGGACATGCTGCTAATCACAAGGGATATATTTTATATAATACAGATACTAGTAAAATCTTTGTATCCAGAGATGTCAAATTTTTTGTAGACATCTTTCCCTTACAGATTTCTACCTCACCAACCTTGCCTTTTTATTCATTTCCTAATTTTACCTCTTCTGATTCTTTTCCTTATTCTTCTGAATCTTGCACTTACCCAGATACAGATCATGTTATTCCTTCTTCCTCTGATCCTACACTTTCACCTCATCACTCTTCTCCTTCTCTGCATGGTCATAAAACACTAGTACACCCTCCTATCTTGCGCAGAAGCACTAGATCACATCATGCTCTCTTTACCTTCAAGATTATGTCTGCTCTACCATAAGTGATCAAGAGGTTACTACTGCATATTCCATCTCTTCTCCTCCTCCTACATTTCCCTATCACATTTCTTCTCATCTCACACCTGTCTACACTTCCTTTCTTACTAATGTTCAAAGTCTACAAGAGCCTAGATCCTATACAGAAGCCAACCAATTTATTGAGTGGACAGATGCTATGCAAGCTGAATTAAATGCTCTTGAGAACAATCACACATGAGAGCTTACCTCCTTACCTGCTAAGAAATATGTTATTGGGTCTAAGTGGGTTTACAAAGTGAAGCTTAAGACAGATGGGGTTGTGGAACGATTTAAGGCTCGTTTGGTAGCAAAATGGTATAAACAAAAGTATGGGATTGATTACTTTGAAGTTTTCTCTCCAGTTCCTAAGCTCGTTACTGTTCGAGTATTCATAGCCCTTGCTACTCAGTTCTCTTGGCCCTTAGAACAGGTGGACATCAATAATGCGTTCCTCCATGGATCTCTTATTGATGAAATTTACATGCCACCTCCACAAGGTTACACTAAGGCAACCCCTCATCAAGTTTTTCGTCTAGTCAAGAGTTTGTATGGGCTTAAACAAGCCTCTCGTGAGTGGAACCATGAGCTTACTCGCTTCCTCACCGGCCTAGGCTTTATGCAGTCACCCAATGATCATTGCCTCGTTACTAAAGGCTCTGGGCCTTCATTCCTTGTCGTGTTCATTTATGTTGATGATATTCTTCTCACTGGGCCTGATCTTGATGCTCTTTCTCTTCTTAAGCGTGATCTTCATTCTCAATTTACTATCAAAGATCTGGGTGATGCCCGCTATTTCCTTGGCGTTGAGATTGCCCGAGGCCCTTCTGGGACTTACTTAAATCAGCGTAAATATGTTCTTGATCTCCTTGAATCTACCGGTATGCTTGGTTGTAAGCCTGCATCCACTCCATTTCCAGCAGGCCTCCACCTCTCTACTGATTCTACTTCTTTTCTGTCTTAAGCTTATACTTATAGACGTCTTGTTGGACGTTTACTCTATCTTAATCTCACGCAACCGGACATTTCCTTCGCGGTGCAACAACTCAGCCAGTTCATCTCTTCCCCATGTCAGTCTCATTGGGATGCCGCCATGCACGTCCTCCGCTACCTCAAAGGGTGCCCATCAACTGGCCTATTCTTTTCTTCTTCGTCTTCTCTTACCATCGACACCTATTGTGATGCCGATTGGGGTACATGCCCCGACACTAGGCATTCCCTCACTGGGTACTGCTTATTCTTGGGCTCTTCCTTGGTTTCTTGGCGCTGCAAGAAGCAGCAAACCGTCTCCATGTCCTCTGCCGAAGCTGAGTATCGGAGCTTAAGTACTACTGTCCGTGAGCTCCTGTGGGTATCCTATCTACTTACTGATTTTGGCATCAAAATTCCTCTGCCTTTTGCATTGTATTGTGACAATCAGGCTGCCGTCCACATCACTAAAAATCAAATGTTCCACGAGCGGACCAAGCACTTGGACCTCGATTGTCACTTTGCCCGTGAGTTCTATCACCGAGGGTTCTTCGTTCCTCAACATGTTTCCTCACATTTACAGCTAGCTGATTTATGCACTAAGTCCCTCTCCGGGCCAAGATTTCATTTTCTATTGTCCAAGATGCACCTCTCTGATCTTCATGAGGTGCCTCTTGCGGGGGGTGATACAATTATATTGGATGGGTGGTTTCTCTTCTCTGCATGCATGCATGTGTGATAAGCTCTTCACTAACTATTCTCCTGCATGGCTCTTCACAAATTAGCAGGACCACCACCATTGCTGTTTGCCTTCCACGTCACCGATCTTTGCTTAAGGAAATTCCTATCGCTACAACCGTAGATATACGACGGAGCTTTGATCTTTAATAATAACCGTCTATTGTTAATAAGATCTCACGTGTGTTTCTTTTGTGAGAAGAAACCAGAGCTTTGCTCTCAATATAAATACCTCCTATTGTAATAGATATTTTAGATTTTGAATGAATGATATTTTGAATTGCATTTTAGATTTTTTCTTCGATTGATCCATATGCATGTTCATATGAAATTCTCACTCAAATGCTACAAAAATGCCAACGAGAAAGATCAGGCCTTCATGCACAGCCGCATGGCCGCAGCATTACGTACGTTTCTTCTTGGTTTTTTTTTTTGTTTTTTTTTTTTCAGTTTCACATTTCTGCATTCGACAAATCGATCGGATTTAGTTTCTAATAAATAGTTAGATTGGTAATGGAATTCAACGTATTGGAAGTTTCCCGTGATTAATAAGAGATAATTGAGAGGTAGATCTGAGATTGTGAAGATTTCAAAGAGTTGTCTCGGATCTTCATTATAATGATCCTCGGATTAAATAAATAAATATGCGCCAGTATATATATATATATATATATATATATATATATATATAGTTGGTATAAACCCCGGCAAGCATGCAGAAGCTTCCTTCACATTCAAGTAGCAAAGAGATGTTCATCTTGTCTGCTCTCTCTCTCTCTCTCACACACACACACACACACGCAATAACTACTTCAGTTTATTGATATTCAAAGTACTTAATTGAAATTATTAAATTAAATAGTGATGGGTTGTTGCGTTTCATTTAGACAAAAGAATCTGCAAGTCTTGGATGTGGATCCTTCCTAGTTAATGTTGGACCAAGACACCAAGTATCGCAATATTATTGGGTCACATGTAATATCTACTATTTTATTGAATGAAGGCATTTATTATAGGATCATAATATAAAGGTCGGGCTTACAGTTTCTGCACTTTTATAGGGGTTTTTATTTTTCCTGTTTAGACGTCTTAATTGGTTGTCAAATTGCTAATTTGTTAATATATTTTTAATTTTTTATCCATATTATTCTAACGTTAGTAAGTTTAACTGTAATTAAATGTAATCGTAAAATAAGAATTTTATTTTACAAGTATAAACTTCCCTGTATTATTAAATTTTTGTTTCTACTTTAATTGCATAGATACTTAATCGTCCTCATACAATATAATTTGTGTGTTTGAATTTGTTCTTAACTATTAGAAATCATATTGTGAAATTAAACGAAATAAATTGTGAAAATAAAAATGAATAGTATAATTAAAGACCTAAAAATACGTAAGCGGATTGGTAAATGAGGGAGGGATCTCATAATTGTCGGAAAGTTTCAGCTTGGGATGTTCTAATTAATTTGCTGCTTATGACTTAAACTAATTAACACAATAATTTATGAAAATAAAAATAAATAAGATAAAGACCTAAAAATATGTAGGTAGGTTCGTAAATGAGGGTGTGATCTCATAATTTTCGGAAACCTTCATTCACAGCTTGGGATGTTATAGTTTGTTGTTTGAACATGCATTCTTGCTAGCTAGTGTTTCAGATTTTTAGGTGTTTAGTGGCTGTCCGAATATTTCGGTTCTATATAATAGACCGCAAAGTATATAGGAAAAAATCAATTATTCCAACTAGATCACCTCAAACTATTGTATGATTCATTATTTTGTCATGAGAAAGTAATAGTAAATAGGAAAAGTCCGAATATAATCCAACCTTGAATCATCATCATTCACCACCCTTGTCAATTCTCTATTTATAGAAATTAGAAACTGCCAATAAATGAACTGGAACACACAATTACACCTACGCGCAAACTCACAAATATTGAATTATAAATCAGTTAAATGTCTCATTTATTTATTTTTAGAGGGAAAATCCCCAAAAACTATTGTTTATACATCGTTTTGAGTAAATTTTATTCTCTACAGTAATTTGTAAATCATACAACAGTAGGTAATTTTCTTGCAATGAGTTCAACTTATAAATTATTAATATAATTCTATTGTATTATATTTTCTTAATCACGAATCCACTAATGATATTTTCAATTGACACAAATGTACAACGAAAATGGTCCATGGAAGCTCAAAAAGTAGAAGCAAAAATAATTGTGAAGAAGATAAAAAAAAATAATTGGGTGGTGTTGGATTTAATGATTTATGCAGCCCACTAAAAGAAAACAAAGAAATTTGAGGGTCTACAGACCTCAACATCAATGATTTAAAATTAAATAAAAATAAGCTTCGATTAATACAATGGATAGTAGACGGTCGTTGTCGGTGATGGTTCATGTGGAAACCGACGCCTCACAGGTGACGCTTACATTCTTCACCACTTTCGCACACACACTACTCTTTTTTCTCCAATGTCATTCTCACCCCCAAAAATTAATATTTCAACTACAATAATTTGTTTCTTGCTTAATAAATATGATGTATTTTCAACTTAATTAGACATTTATTTAATGTGTCGGTTACAACTTTCAATTTGTACATCTAATATAATAATATGATAAGTTATTGTGATTTAAAATGTGAGGCTTCTAGTTATATATATATATATATATATATATATATATATTTACTGGGTACAAATTTACACATCTTGGTTGAAGGGGTATACGATGATTAAAATGTAGATCTATGGAGTGGTTGTATTAGTTTGCAACCTTTTTCTCAACCAAATCACATTAGTAAGTTCATTAACCAATTTTGAAGAATTATCCTAAAGAGAGGGGAAATGCGGGAGTAGAGTAACGTAACCGGGATCTCCCGGTCACTTTCTGCCACCGACAACCTGCACCGGTCACCCCGGCTCTCATTAGTCATTTCAGCTGAGAACCACCCTCAAAAAAATATATACATATATATTAAAAATAAAAAAATAAAAAATATATAAAATGTTGTTAAGATGGGGCCTGCACTTCTCTACCACCACTTTCCATAATTACGCAGTAATTAAGTTCTCCTCTACACACATACATATATTCACATAATCACATGGCGCTGCACATTAAGCTACTCGTTTCCAGTCTCTAGAGAGAGAGAGAGAGAGGATTTGGTTGGCGACTGTGGAAAAAGCTTGTTCACTTCGATGCTGCTCTTCGCAAAAGCTACGGTAAAAAAACTGAATTACGCCTTTTTACTGATTTCTTTTGGATAGATTCGGAGAAAAAAGAAATCGCTTTCGCTACTTCCGATGTACCTTTTCTTCTTTTGTGGTTTGTTCAATTCTAAGATCTTGTCGTTTTGGAATCTGTTCATTTTACTGGCTTATTATTCTAATCTATATTTTTATTGGCATTTAGTTTTTCTTTTTCGATTTGCAGTGGCATTTAGCTCTAGGATTGTCGAAAAAATAAATTTGTTATATTATATTGTTCGATAAATTTTTGGTGTGGCGGTTGAATTTATTTACGGAAATCGTGCATCTCGCCATGGCGGTTAGTACTATCACTACTGCGAGAATGTAACCGTCGGCATTCATCATTTACTGCCGCGCCTTAGTTTGCGGTGTGTTTTTCTCTCGATTGCTGACCTCTGATTACGTTAAGGAATTGAAGTCGTAAGTAAAATTCTTGTATTCGGCAGAGAGTTACTTGTGCTTTTGCTGAAAAGAATTGAGCAGCAAATTTCCTTTATTCTTCACAAGTTCTACTTCTTATATTTTGATGCCTTTTTTGTTGAATTATCTATGATCGTGCTCCTTATTTAAGATAATCACATTTTAGTTTAACTTTGGTGATTAGCGATTGAGCGTAGCAGTTTATCTGTATCCTTCTCCCTGTTTGTTTGAACCGTGATCTTAAATTGGAGTATGTATGCTTCTCAGCTTCTCGTTCCATTTTTCTCTGTTTCTGGCTCGCCAAGTAGATCTTACTGAATGTGACTAATTTGCTATAGATCTCCTGATTAAATTCGAATCTCTCAACTCTCTGTAATCGTTGAATTGGAGGTTAATTTCTAATAGTTGCATAAAAGATTTTGCTTTTAATTCTTGAATCGAAGTGTGGATATAAAGAGTGTTGTTCACGAGAAAGTGTAGAACGAATGGTATACTAAACAGTAAAAAAAAAAAGATAAAATTTTCAGATCTATTGAAAATTATCGAAGTAGAGTGAATTGAGTGGGGCATCAATTCACTTCGGTGAAATTAGACTTTTTTTCTCTCTCTTTTTAAATTCTGTAGCCTTGATTTCTTAGGTGGTTGCCATTTTTGCCTCTCGCCTTCTGGTTCAGTGATAAAGGAGAATAATATTCAGCATGAAGGAGACTGACAGGAGAAAGGGCCTAAACAACAAAGAAAAAATCCGTCCTGCAAGACCTGAAACAAGGGATCGGAAGCTGCAAGGAAAGAATGGTGGTAAAACCTTGAAGGAAAAGGAGATTGGTGTCAAGCCTTCGTCCGATAAACTAAACAGTAATTTAGGAAATGACTTGAAAAGTGGTATCGAGCCATCAGAAGCTTTTGAAAATGTGGTCATAGATTATGTGGATGATGCCTCCAGGTCTGAGGAAGCATTGCATGATACCAAAACCCTTAAAACGGGTGAGAAAATGGGCAATGAGAAATTGAGTGATAATTCTAGTGATATGGATATTGTGGATGAATCTGATGCTGAGACTGCTAATGACTCAGTTTCTTCTCACGGGGATTCACAAACAGCTGATGAGGAGAAAACAGAAAAAACTAACAGTGCTAGAAATCATTCCTCTGGCTCAGATGGCTATTCCCAAGCACAAAGATCAAAATCTGATAGGAGAACAAATAACCTACAGACTAAAGCAGCCAAGCAAACACCAAAGAAAGGGCCTGAAAAGGGGCTGTCAATGTCGGCCAAGAGTTCATCTGATAACTTGAAAAATATGAAAGTCCATCCAAAACCTCTTTCAGATTCCTCGGAAGGGGCTGATGGTCAACCACTTGAGCAGGACAATGGAGTGGATTCCCTGGATGATGCTTCCAATGGTGCTCATACTGTGTGCAGTGATGATGAAGCAGTCAATACAGAGGAAAATCACAAACAAGAAGACAAGGCTGCTTCAGATCAAAAGATTGAAGAAATGGAAACCAGGATTAAGAATCTTGAGAGTGAACTTAGAGAAGTTGCTGCTCTTGAAATTGCACTTTATTCTGTGGTTCCTGAGCACGGTAGCTCCGCACACAAGGTGCATACACCTGCAAGGCGCCTTTCTAGACTATATATTTTTGCTTGCAAATACTGGTCTCAAGACAGGCGAGCTACTGTGGCTAGAAACACAGTGTCTGGGCTTGTTTTAGTTTCTAAATCCTGTGGCAATGATGTTTCCAGGTTAGTATCACAGCAGATCTTTCTGGTTGGTAAGCATGTACTAGTGTACTTGGAAATCCTAAGTGTCTTATTTTCTCTTATTTAGGTTGACTTTTTGGTTATCAAACACTGTTGTTCTGCGGGAAATTATATCTCAAGCATTTGGGAGTTCCTGTCACTCTAATGCTCTAGCAAAAGTATTCAAGTCCAATGGAGGTG
This sequence comes from Perilla frutescens, assembly GCA_026008535.1. Lineage (NCBI taxonomy): Eukaryota > Viridiplantae > Streptophyta > Magnoliopsida > Lamiales > Lamiaceae > Perilla > Perilla frutescens. Next base: position 41,744,111 of record BRKX01000005.1, read on the forward strand.
AAACAAAGTCATCTACTTATGGATGGAAGAATAGTAGTGGAAATGGACAGTTGAATAAGAAGGGTTTCTTACAGTTTGTGGATGATTGGCAAGAAACTAGAACCTTCACTGCTGCCTTGGAGAAAGTTGAGTCCTGGATTTTCTCACGGATAGTTGAGTCAATCTGGTGGCAGGTAATGCTCTATAGCCTTCAACAGTATGACTATAATAATTTGATTATTGGAGATGAGTGTGAATTGAAGGATTGATCATTAATCATTTCAAATGAGGTTTGTAGATTGCTGTCATATAATCTAGTTTTAGTTTAGAACTCCTTTTAAGATGATATTCAAACATGTCATCTAAAATATTTAGCCTCATGATTTGATTTTCATATCATCTACACTTTTTGTAATCCATATAAACCCTTTCATCTAAATTCTAAAGTACTGCTTCTATTGGTTCAGACGTTAACACCTAACATGCAATCACCTGCTGGTAGTTCTACTACACTAAAAGGTTCTGAAAGGTTACTGGGTCCATCCCTTGGTGACCAGAAACAAGGAAGCTTTTCTATCAACCTATGGAAAAATGCCTTTCAGGATGCTTTAAGAAGACTTTGTCCTGTTCGAGCTGGGGGGCATGAGTGTGGTTGCTTGCCAGTTTTGGCTAGGAAGGTGCATAACCTTAAATTTAATGCTGTTTTTCTCTTTTTCCAGATTTTTGCGCATGTGTGTTTCCTTTGCTTGAGATGTGGAGTATAAAAATATAATTGATGTGATACAGCTGAATCTTGAGCTTCTTTTCTTTTAGTTCGTTTTTTGGCTGCATGTGGGATACCACTGGCTATATCTAATCAGATGTATAAATTTTCTTAGGTGATGGAACAATGTATCAGCAGGCTCGATGTGGCCATGTTCAATGCCATTCTTCGTGAGTCGGCCCATGAGATCCCTACTGATCCTGTATCTGATCCAATTGTGGATTCCAAGGTTTTGCCTATACCTGCCGGAGATTTGAGCTTTGGTTCTGGTGCTCAACTTAAAAATTCTGTAAGTACCTTGTGAAAGAATGGGGTCTTGTGTAATCCTTAATCCTTGTAATACATGATGCTGACTGCAGTTTCTCAGGTTGGCAATTGGGGAAGATGGCTAGCTGATTTTCTTGGCATGGGTGCTGATAGTTCTGCGAAAGACGGGAATGGAACCCTAGATGATGATGATGATAATGATAAGCAGGGTACTGAGGAACCAAAGAGCTTCCCTCTTCTTAATGCCCTGAGTGATCTTCTAATGCTTCCTAAAGATATGCTTATGGACCGGACAATAAGATTGGAGGTAAGCCGAATGGATTTTTTGCTTCGTCATATCTCCCTATACAATGCCTTCGTGTACAGGATACTCATCCATTGTCTTTCTATAGGTTTGTCCATCAATCAGTCTTCCATTGGTTAAGCGAGTGCTCTGCAACTTCTCTCCTGATGAGTTCTGTCCTGATCCCGTTCCAGGTGCTGTGCTAGAGGCTCTAAATGCTGAGGTATGCTATTATTTACTTCATGTGTCTTTAGAAGCTCTCTCTGTTTTCTTCTCCACAAAAATATTCCTCAGCACACTATCAAGGATAGTGGCATTATGTTCAAAAAATTGGTATCTCCTGTGAATAGAACACGAATGCTATAAATCTCTGAATAAAATAGTCAAACTTCACTAATCCATTTAAGCATAGTTTGAATAATTATTCAGTACATTCGACTCTCTGCATCACTTGGCATATCGTGCAGATATGGACTTATTCGCGTGTTTCTATGCCTTAAGACATCAAAGCATAGAAAATTATCTCATCCTAGTTACAATTACAGATGTTGCTCGTTTCTGGTTTCACTCATTCAATATTTTTACCTCTCTAGGACTTTTACAATTGAGAATATCTTTAGACTTGATTGCAGCTGGTTCCTAATGAAACTCTGCATTCACAGTGTATCATAGAGCGTAGAATATCAGGAGAGTCTACCAATAGCTTCCCTTACGCTGCTGCTCCAACCGTGTACACGCCTCCCTCATCATCCGACGTGTCAGAGAAAGTTGCAGAGGCCGGTGCAGGCAGTCAGTTCTCAAGAAGTGCTTCTGCCGTGCAGAGAAAGGGGTACACCAGCGACGAAGAACTTGATGAACTGGAGTCGTGCCTGTCCTCTGTTATTGACAAACTGCCGTCGTCTCCCACTGCCGTTGTGAGTGGCAATGGAAGAGGTGGTGGTGGTGAAGTAGGTTGTGATGGAGCCAACGCTAGGTATGATCTTCTTCGTGAGGTCTGGCAATCCACATAGAGAAGAGATGCTTGCTTGCAAGAATTGTGTATGTATTTTCTACGAGAAGCAGGTACATATGGAAAGGACTGAGTGAAAATCTTTACTTCTATACTATATCTAAAATCAAGATATAGTCACTATAAATAGTAATGCTAAATTTTTCCGTCCAATTAATAATTCTACAATGGAAATCTATATTAATTAATTAAAATTTATTTATATTAATTTTTTAATTAATTGGAACCGATATATGCAATCCAAAAATTAATGTGCATATCGTATTTTTATTCGGTATGCATATAGATATTTAATTCAGTGTGTCAATTAATAATTGCTATAATTTAGATACATTATTTTTCAAATAAAGAATATTCTATCTAAACTTAATATATTAAAAAATCAATATATTATAATCCAATTATATTGTTAATCAATTTATTTTTAAAATTAATCACGATTTTTTATGCACTCATAAAAAATTAGTTATAGAACAATACTAGTAATCGTCATAATTTATATCAATCAAATTTTGAGAAATGAAAAACAGTCAATTTATCAATCTACTTACCGAAAATGAGTTATAGAATTTATCAAAATTCATAATTGTTATAATTTAGTTTAATCATTACTTTAATTATCTTTCACATATGAATTATGTTTAATTTAATTATAATAAATGAAATATAATTTGTGCATTGCATAGTTGAGTATATTTAGTGTGTACTATATTCATTTGGCACAATATTTATCTAAACACGTATATTTTTAGTTATATTTTATCTCATTGTATAATTATTTTCAGATGTTGAAGTACTCCCTGTGTAAAAAAATATATATATACTTATTATGAGATACATATTTTTAGGGTTTAATTTATAGGTGTAAATCCAAATAAAATCCAAAATCTTGATAAAAAAATAACTTAGATCATCCAGTCTTACGTGATTCTACCTTGTTGATACAATGATACAACTAAAAATTATTGTTTGTACAGAATCTTGTAGAATTAGTAGATACGACTGAAAACAATTTAGTGTTATAATCCGAGCAAAAATTTTGTGGGATCTCGCACATTAATATCTCATTGAAATGTTCAATACCGCATCTAAGGTATTATCTCCTATCTCAAAAATCAAGAAACATTTATATAGTATTTATTTATTTAACACGGTTGAGATCACAACACGTCAATATAATATTTTTTATTCTTTGTTTAAAAAAAAATGCTTATTACTGTGATCTTTGCGGCGAAAAGTAGTACCTCTACGCGGACTCATTCAGTTGGCAAGGATTTGGCATGGGAAAGTAATCGATTACATATTTTTAAAAATTTTGTTTCTGGTTCAATTTTTTAGAATTTGATTTCTAGAAAAAATTGATACAATTTCGATTCTGAATACCGGGTAGTGTAATTATTTGTCTCTATGAATCTTATGTCAGACATTTCATTTTTATTTTCTTTTTCATCAATTATTTTTTTATTTTTATGCATTATTATTAAATTTAGATTCATAATTTTTCAACAAAAAAGAGAAAATTTTGAAAATATTTTTTAGATTTTTTTATTAACTTAATTTTTTATAGGTTATTATTAATTTTAAATTAAAAAGTTTCAACCAAAAAATAAAAAATATAAAAAAAATGATATTTTTTTGTTGATGAGATTCCAACTAGAATTCAATCATTATAGCAAATCATTTTGGCAATTGGTAGTAGGGGAATGACAAGCAACTTGATGGTAGAATTGACAATAAAATTCGACAAAATTAACATGTTATCTTCGAAGTATGCTGATGAATGAAATATATATGATATGATTAATTTTGATAATTAAATGCAACCTTTTTTTAATCAAAAGATTGTGTTTGTATTTATACACTTTTTTATCTATTATTTTCATAATTTTTTTAGGAATACCACAATGCTACAACTTACAAGCCTGCGGTATTATTAAATTATTGTAATAAATCTAAATGTGATATTTCATTTTCAATTTGATTAATTTGAAACAAATATTAAAATGAGATCACCATAGTTTTTTTTTTTGTTTTTTTTTTTGTTTTTTGTATTCTAAAGATAGGATAAAGAATATGTTAGTATTTATTTTCTTTATTTATAATCACATTCACATAAATTATTTTCTTAAACAACTTTAATTTTCAGCTAACCAAACAAGCAAGCGAGACGTATTATATAATTTCTCGGCCACCAAATTACAAATTCCATATAGCATATTCCATACTCATTTCATTTGCAAAGTACTTGTTGCAAAAGGAATTCTAATCCTGCTCTAATTATCTCATACCTCCCTTTTTCTCATTCAAATCTTGCTCCCTTTTTTTCTCTCTCAGTCCTCAGATTCTGTTTGCCAATTTAATGCATTTCTTACTTTTATTATCTCGCACCTCCCTTTTTTTCTCATTCAAATCTTGCTTCTTTTTCTCTGTTTTCTCTCAGATACTACTTGCCAATTAGTGGAACCGAGAGGGAGAAGATATGCATAAATACATGCATTTGCTCGGTTGTTTCAATCATCTTTTCCCTCTAAAAGAAACCTTTTTGACAGTTAATGTGTGTGTTTCATTTCACGATGAATTCCACCAAAAAACAGAGCTCCCCTCGTGTTTTGATGTTCCCATGGTTAGGTTATGGCCACATAACACCCTATCTAGAGTTAGCGAAGAAACTCACAACCAAAGGCTTCCACATGTACTTGTGTTCTACTCCAGCAACACTGAGTTCCATCGAGAAAAGAATCACTCAAAACTTCTCAAAATTCATAGTGCCCCTTCTCACTTTCTGCTAAGTTTCATACCACAAATGGCCTCCCACCCCACCTCATGGTAAAGCTGAAGGCAGCTTTTGACAACTCCGTCGAAAACTTCTCAGCCATTCTCAAAAACTTGAAGCCTGATTTGCTCATCTTTGATTTTCTCCAGCCATGGGCTCCTTCTGTTGCCGAAGCTCAACATATCCCATCTGTTATATTCATCACTAGCAGTTCTGTCATGACCAGTTTCATGTTTCACCACTTCAAGAATCCCGACACTGTCTTCCCTTACAAGAACATAAGGTTTCGTGATTATGAGTCTGGTTTCATGGATAAGTTGTATGAGTCTGGTTTCATGGATAAGTTGTTGGCTAATGCTAGGGATCCTAGGGAGAGGGAGAAGGGTTCTATAGGAGTTGATAAGTCTTGCGACATAGTTTCGATCACGGGGTTTAGAGAGATTGAGGGTAGATACATTGATTATGTTTCTGATTTAGTTGGAAAGAATTTTGGCCCTGTTGGCCCTCTAGTTCGAGAGCCCACCTCAGACGCTGATGGAGGCTAGGAAATCCTATCGTGGCTGGACAAGAAAAAGGCAAAATCTACGGTAGATAGGGGCAAGATTTTGGAGGGTTGGGCGCCATAGACAAAGATCCTAGCACATGCAAACGTGGGAGGGTTTGTGAGCCACTGTGGTTGGAATTCTGTGATGGAGAGCATCAAGCTTGGGGTCCCTATGCATGGGAAACTCTATGGAGAAACACTGGCTGCAGTTATCAATCTTGTGGTGATGGAAGCTGAAGGAGCAGTTGTGAGGTGAGAGGCTGTTGTTATGAAGGTGAAGCTCGAGTCGATGGGCGATCAAGAGATCGATGAAGTTGCCAAGGAACTCAAGAACATTTGCAGCAATAGTTCAACTAATAACTAACTAGTTTGATTTGTTAATTATAGTATGGTAGCTTGTTATATGATTTAGTTTTTTGGAGATTGATTATTAGCTTGTTTTTAGATTTTAGTCCTTTTTGCATATTGACATTCCTTTTTGGTTTTGTCTGTTGTGTTGGCTCTGTCTATTTAATACAGAGCTACACTACGTGAATGATATTTGCTAGTATTTATGTCATGTTCTTTGAAGTTATAAAGCTTACTTAAAGTTCTTGATTTATGATGAAGATATGATTATATTACATTACATTGATCAAAAAGACCAGAAGCAAATCCCCAAATACATACGATTTCCGTTGTCTCAATCTAAACGGAAGTCTATGAACATGACAGAATGAGGATTGAACCAAAAGTTCAGAAAGGAACTGAACTACCAACATCAGTAACATCAGCAGAAAACTCCATACCTTGAAAACTAGATTCAAGTGACTGAAGTGATTTCACAACTTCAGCCATAGATGGCCTCTTTTCCGGCATTACAGAAGTACAACGTAGCCCTATTTCTAGAGCTTCCAGCATTTGCTGCAAATGCTGGGAGGAGCTTGAAATCTTGGAATCAAGAACTTTCAGTGATCCATTAGTGATGTTGATCTTTCTTCTTACCCACTTGACAACATCAAGTGATGGCTCCTCTGGTTCCCTTTCCTCTGCCTGTCGACCCGTCAAGAGCTCTAACAGGACGACGCCAAAGCTGTACGTGTCAATCTGTTCCGTAGCCTTCTTCGTGTGACTATACTCTGAGAGAACAAGAATATGAGATAATATTAGGCAAAAAGGTGATATAGCATTTTGTAATATGAGCTAATGCATTGTTTAACTACCTGGTGCCAAATAGCATGATGTTGCAGATTCTGAAGCAATTACTGAGTGAAATATGTTCTCTCCAATAATTCGATCCAAGGCAAAATCTGTGAGCTTTGGTTGGAAATCAGCATCAAGGAGAACATTGTTGGACTTCACGTTTCTGTGCAGTAAATGTGGGAGGTAATCTTTGTGAAGATAGGCCAGGCCTTGAGCAATGCCAATGGCTATCTTCAGCCTCACACTCCATGGCAAATCGAAGTTGGGTTTGCCAAGAAAATCAGCAAGACTTCCCATGGGTAGATACTCATAGATCAAGAATATGGAATCATCAGAATGGCAGAATCCAAGAATTTTCACTATATTTTTGTGCCTGATCTTTGCTAGAGTCTTCACCTCATTTTTCAGAGCTTTCGAAGACTGGCTGGCAAAGTTGAGTATCTTCTTCACAACAACAAGCTCACCACTTGGTAAGCTGACAACATAAACTCTCCCGAATTTCCCACCACCACCACGGGCTGTTTTTTCATCCATTGACATGAGCAAGTCGTGCTCAGTGACTCTGAGAGGATAAAAGAACACTGATCTCCATATGCCTAACTGAGATTTCTGCTTGTGAGACCTCACCAGATAAAATCCAAATGCGAAGACTAAAAGAGCAAAAGCTAGAGTTATGATAACTAAAGCACAGGCCAGTTTAGCAAAGCCAGATGGTTTGTGCCTTGGCTTGTCATCCAAACAAGCATGGGGCAACCCCGGACCACATAAGCCGGGGTTTCCTTCTACATACGAAGCTGGAAGGCCTGAAATCAGAGATGTTGGAACTCTGCCAGATAGCTGGTTGAATGAAACATTGAAGAGAGCAAGCTTGAGTTTTTCAAGTTGTGGTGGAATTGAACCAGTGAGATTGTTCTGAGAAAGATCAAGGTAAGTTAAGACAGGCAGATCAGCTAGAGATTCTGAGATTCCACCAACAAAACTGTTACTCGCCAGTGACAACGATACTAGCTTTCTACATTTTCTCACCTCTGGAATCCTTCCAGAGAGAGAATTGTGGGAGAGATTGATAATACTCATTACAGGTGAATCACAGAAATTTGGAGGAAGATCTCCATACAAACGGTTCGACGAGGCAGAGAACCTGTACAAACTTCGCACTTTGCCAATGCCTTGAGGAAATCTACTGGTGAAACTATTGTTATCAATCTGAACATGCTCAAGTTGAGCAGCTTCTGATATTGAATCAGGAATTTCACCAGTAAACATGTTGTTTTCAGCTCTGATGAGCTTAATTTTAGGCAATGACCACAACCAAGAAGGGAAATTCCCACTGAATTCATTGTTCTGAACTTCAAACCTCTCAAGATTCATGCATTCACTGATCAAATTATTCGCTATCAATCCGTTAAAGAAATTTGTATTCAGACTCAAGCTTACAAGACCTTTAGCTTCACAAACCCCATCAGGAAATGGCCCAGAAAGCTTGTTTTGTGAAACATCAAAAGAAACCAAATTTGGGAGAAACAACTCAATCTGAGGCAAATTACCAGTAAGATTATTCTGAGAAAGGTCTAAAACCATCAAACTCTTCAAACCACTAAAAATATCTGGTATTTCTCCATAAAAACCAGAACTTTGCAACCAAAGCTGCTCAAGTTTACTTAGTTCACCAATATCAACAGGAATCTGACTAACCAAGAATGTATTGTCTGACAAATCAAGAACCACAAGCTCACTAAAATTCCCAAAAATTACAGGAATACTACCTGAAAGCAAGTTGTTGCCCAAGTTAAGAACTTTGAGCTGCTGCAATAAGCCAATGTTTTCTGGTATCTTTCCCTCAATATGATTCCTGCTAAAATCAAGAATTTCCAAGGTCTTAAACTGGGAAATTTGATCTGGGATTGTGCCCCAAATGAGATTGTTACTGATATTCAAAGTCACCAAGGATGCACATTCAGAGAGGTGGAGTGGAATAGGCTGGTTAAAGAAGTTATCAGCAAGATTAAGATGAGCAAGACTAGCAAGATTGCACATGGAAGCGGAGATTTCACCAGAAAGGTTAAAGCTTTGAAGATTAAGAGAAGAAACCAGAAAAGGAGCTGTTTTTGTGCAAGAAACTCCAGTCCAGTTACAATGGTGAATGGTTGAAGTGTTCGACCAACCAGAGAGGATGTTCAAAGGGTCATCAATGGAGTTCTTGAATTGGAGCAAGATTTCAGCTTCGGTTACTGCAGAGCTCACAAGAACAACTGAGAATGTTAGTGAGAGAAAGAGAATGCAGGTGCAGATGTTGGCCATTGGAGGAGAGAATGAGGGTTTTCTTGCTGGTTTGCTAATGGGGTTTCAGATTTTTCATTACAGTTAATAACAGTGAGTAGGGAATGTTCAATGTTGGTTTAGAGATTTGAGGGAGAATGTAATTAATAGTAATGAGATGGGAAGTCATTGAGATTTGAGAATGCATGAATTGTAGTTTTCAATCTGTCCTGGTCAACAAAAATCTATTACAACTTGACTTTTTTCAAGGCTGATTGTGCAAATTGAATAGGCTTATCAAGTCAGTGATGACTGATGAGTGATGACAAAGAAATAAAAAATAAGGATTATTGTATGATCAACTGATTGGTTATAGCTTCAAATTCCACTAATTAAGCCAAGCTCGTCTCAGAATTATTTTTTTAATGAATTTTGTTTAGCCTATGTCATTTGCGAACTATTTCCTCTTTTACGTAATTAAATTAGATGAAACAATTAAGTTCTTATTTTGTGTAGCTAGCTAGAGTCCATCCATCAAATTATTATTAATACAATTCAAATTGCAACGACAACCATCAATTGTAACTAAGGTATGATTTTGTGAGAGAAAAATAAACTCTAAAGATTTATTATTCATGAACTCAAATCTTGTGTAAAGTAGTCACGTACACTACAATTTACAAACATGTCATAGATTTTTAAATAATCTCTAAAATAAAAATGAAACTACAAAGAGTCAAATAATGTCTGCTTATCATTTTAATTATGACAGCTCAAACAAAATATTTGAGCATCCAAGGATGGGCAGATCAGCCAAAAAAGAAAGAGATAAACTTTCATAATTATGAATTGCCATCGGCATGGATTTCAGAAGGGGAGAGCTATATGTATATATATGTGTTTTCTTTGAGGAAATAAATGGATTTTCACTTTGACATAATATTTTCTCAAAACATGGAATCCTATGCAAGCTGCATCAAATCATATAAATTAATTTGGGTGTTTTTTGCTCTCGTTCTTTTTTCTATTCTATAAGGATTTGACCTTCCACCAACCTATATATATATATATATATATATATATATATATATATATGAAAAATGAAGTGAAACCCTAGCTACTTTTCTTGAAAACATCCATGAGTCATTTCACTCAGAAACAAAATTTGTATTTAATGAATTAAGGGCCTGACATGTTTTTAAGGTTTTCGTTAGGTCTAATATTTTCTAGTCCACACTATTATATATATATATATATATATATGTATGTATATAATAGTGACGAACTGACAACATGAAAATTGAACACGGTTTATGAACTTACTCTTCGGGATATAATTAAGTTTTTTTTTTCTTTTTCTTCCGCATAGTTTTCCAGCAAAACTTAACAAAAATAAATGAAATTGATCATCATTAGCGCAGGTAAAAGATGATTATCATGTCTAAATAAAGTTAGGGCCAAAATGACTTTGAGAATAAGCAGACAAATTATGGAATATAATAATTAATTAGTATAAAGTCAAAAAAACAGTCTTGTAGCAGAAGGCTGATTGAGAGATGAGCTATATATTATTTACCCGTGAATCTCTTCGCCAGTTGGCTTCAAATCATGACAAAGATACACACAAACACGTACCTTTTTCTGTTTTTTTTTATTGTTTTATTTATTTACATCAACACAATATATAGGCACGACAAAAAATCGTCTATAGTCTATACTATTCAACATTATTGTAACAATTTTATTAGATGCAGAATCATATCTATACCATATATGATATATATAATAACGTCTTTTTTTTTAAGAAAATAAATGCTTAATTGCATTTTAAATTCATACGTATATATATATAATTGAACTTTTAATTAAATTTAATTTTTTCGCACTTGAATCATTGGACAAGTTTCCGGTGAAATTCCATAAATGTATTATATTATGAGATTTTATCTGATATTTATGACAGATACTCTAGTTTTATTTTTGTCACTTAATTGAATGTTATTTAGAAAACCTAAAGGATACCTTTTTTTTCTTTTATTGAGAATGTCATGCGTTAGAAGGATTACAATTATGAAGTAATTGAATACTGCATGTAGGGCAATGCAACTTATAATATATGTTGCAAAAAGCAACAAATTTAATAATTGCTAATTTAGTGAAGTGCAGTGAATTTTATGTCTTGCCTTTTATTATGAATTTTCTGACTACTTTGATTCACTAGCTAGTATGACAACATATGATTGGTTCTACATGCTGAAAATATTGAAATATCTGGATAATGATCATTTACAAATTACTATTGGAGCAATTTTCAGTGAATCGCATCCGTATAAAGTAGCGGTACTGATACAAAATAAATAAATTCATCACGTTATATATCGAATTTAAGAATCGTATTTATAATTTTATATTAATACATCTATATCACAAAACATGCCCTTGTAGAAAAAGAATCCAAAGTTTATTCTATTTCATGGTAAATAACTACTGCGGATCTGATTCTCTTCTGATTGATTAAAAGGAAAACTAGCAAATAGTAAATGCAAAGCCTTTTTTTGTCTCTTTTCTTTTTTATATCGAAGGTAACCCGCGGCCGCTATCGACGTACGCACTGGGTAAACTCCATATCTATGTAATAGTTTGCAAACTACGCATAAGATGTAAATCACACTTGATTATAACCTTTTTTTTTGTCTCCTTGACATGAGATGGCATGGGTTAGTAGAGTAGATGATTTGTAATTGAATGTTTGTGAATTCAAATCATGCTAATACTCTTTTTTTTAGCAACATACTAATTCCTATTAAATCGAAGTTATCATGCCTAACTAACATAAGAGTATAATTTACTCATAAATCATAATACGCTACGAATGGTATTTCTACTAGTGTACTTAATTTATTTTTATTTTTTAAAAAAAGTAGCTTCTTTTCTCTTTCTTTTTTTCCCTTTTTTTGAGAAAGTAGCTTCTCTTTTGGGCTAATTTACAAGTTGACTTTCAATGAAAATTGTGCATTACTTTTCACCTTGAAAAGTAAAAATTGCAAAAAATATTGCAGCTTTTTTGGGGTGAGAATATAAAGGCAAAGGTTTACACTATCCAAGAAATTCTTGCTCACATGACCTTACAATGGATTCAACATTTTTGCAAAGTCTATTTTTGTCACATCTTTGGAGATGCTTATGTTGTGTTGTAATATTTCACCTACCCAAAATAAACCAACCAAAACAGCCGATAAGGAAAATTAATTAAAAAGGCAAAATTTTGTTTAAAAAAACCAACAAAAAGGAAAGAATTTCATTTTATTTTTAGAGAATTATATACATGTTAATTTCAGGGAACTGGGTTCGGCCTCTCAGTATATTACGCTATCACAAATGTTTTTCTATTTCAAGACTATTACAAGGAAAATGAATTGTTGGAACTCGAAACTCTAGATAACTCAAATAATTGAACCAAAATTAAATGGTAGAAGTCTGTTTTGTAACGGTAAATACAGATCTTTTTTAAACAAATATTTTAGCAACAAACATCAGCTGTAACAATTTAATTACGAACCATCATAAATTTAGGGTTGCAAAAAAATCATATGTTTTCAATGATTTTTCTGCCATCCTTTTGGCATCAACATTTATACAATTAATGGTCAAAAAGAATGATTCAGTCAAACAGTAAGAGGAAACCAATATGATTCTTCTGCATAGTAGCCAATCATATCTTGGAACAATTAAATTAAGTATTGGAAATTACATGTTGAATTCAACCCCAGTAAGTGTTCAATCTTTTAGCTGTCCAATAATTAAAAAAACTACCAAAAATGAAGCAGCCAAATTAAAATAAATAACACATCAATAGAAACTTGGCCAACATCAGAAAATACACACATCAAAAGTATCAAACTATTGGAATCCTGAAAATGGTCCCTGGCTCATTCTCCAATTTTATTTAAATTATTTTTGTAAACACAAATCATGTACTATAACCAGAAAACCAAGGAGAGGAGACAGGCAAACCCCGCGCAACAAACTCGACTTAAACAACATTTGTGGGGATTCCAACTGTGACATTTGACAACAAGCTCATCTGCTCTACTACTAGCCTAGGCCACTTGTGGTCTCTCTGTATGCATCTAACTCAGGCCCCCAGCAAACGAAATCAAGTTTGCACGTATCTGACTCACGCCAGTAGGATCATGCATATCTGATAAATGAAATCGTGTTTAAAGAACTCACGTAGACAGACATAAATAATGATCACGGAGAGACTACTTGAAGCAGAATTGAGTATCCGATGTCAAACAAGCAGTAGAACATAACAAATTGAGTAAACGTACATCAATCAACAATAAGCAGCAAGTGTTCCTGGAATAACAATAGAAGCAGAGATAGTAATCACAGATGATGATGACTAACAGCAAATATGTTAATATGATCAGTAGCACATATCATATGATAAATAGTGGAAGGCCAAACATACCTGCTCACCTCAACTTCGTGCCATTGAGTCTGCATCATTAGGTGGTTTCATGCGCAAGAACACGTAGACTTTTTGCAGTACAACATGGTCATCGATATGTGAGTTTGTCACTTTTTTTATACAATACGCATGAGAAAAGAGGCGAAAAATGCATAGTAATAAGATTGGCAAGTTACGAATCCCACAAATAATTTGATTCAAGCCAGCAAATACCAACTTACACACTGGACGAACCAAGATGACCTAGTCAAGAGGCAAGAACTGAAAAGTTCATAGAATGCAAGAAACCACAATGATGCTCCTCTCCCCCCACCCCTACTGTTCCTTACTCCAGCCAACCGACATCAACTAGATAGCTTTTAAGACAATGGCCAACTTACACGAAGATGCAAAGATGTACAAAGTGACACATTTCCCTTCACAAGTTTGAGGGCGTACTTCTAGATCTTATCGAGCTTTTCAGCTTTAACAAGAGGGTTTGCTTTTGCTATGGCATCCCGAGCAGCAGTCCGGTAATCAAATGTGCAGGCATGTTTGTCTGCATAGCGATGAATTGAACAGAAGAGGTCCCCGCACTTGCACGCGAATCCCGTTAAACCCACACGCTTGCAACAAGTAGTGCATCTATTTGGGCCCTCCTTCACCTTCGTCTCCTTCGTCTCTGCATTCTCGCCCGACAACAATACGCAAGATGACTGTTGGGGTACTGCCTTCAACTCGACGGGTCCTGCTTCTACACTGGCTGCATCAGCAAAAACAGGCACTTTCTCTTTGCTACTCGATCCACTGCTAACAATGTTCTCAATGGACGATGCTGCAAGCTTGGCCTGCTCTTGTTTCAGTATCATATCCTTATGACACTTGGAGCACATATTCATTGTCGTAGCACTCCCAAAGAAGCCACAGTTGTTAATGCAAAGAATGGGGCCTTCTGAAGCTTGGCAACCAGTCTCTTTGGAGGACTCCATGATGCAAATTTCCTGCCACTCATAGCAATATACAACGAGTGACACATGATCCAGAAAGATACAAGAGTAACATGCTCATGCAATTTCACAAGAAAATAATTGTGCAAACAATGATATTCCAGAGATTAAGAAAATATCTTGTTGCAGATCAACATTATGATTAATCATTCAGTCCCAATCTGTTCATCTACAATTACATGATCTGTTATCAACAATTTGAGCATAAGGAATCTTTTTTATAGGAGAACGTCGTTCTCAAAGTCTCCAAAAGGCAACAATATGTCAATATCAAGAAATTTCCAGACTTTCTTATAACAGAGAGTGTGCCCTCCGCAAATCCTTAGCCAAAACAATTCGATCCATTATTTGGAAGAGAACCGTGTTCTCCACAGAACATAAATAGAGTAAAACTCTCCCTCACTCCAAAGATATGCACGTAGTTGGGTTAATAATATAATTTAACTACTACACAACAGAAAACATTTCTACTTAGACACCAGAATAGTAGAGCAGTAGAGCCTACAATAGAACATCCAACCAACACTTCAACAAACTTTCATCATAAGAAAAACTGTACAGAGCAATCAAAAATTGGTCCATCGAGAGAGTTAATCTTGATGTTAAATATGGAGAAGCAACAGTAACACTATCAACTATAAACGTAATACCAAAAAGCTATAGGATGCAGGCAATGAATTTCTTTCTTACAATTTAAGGAATATGCCAAATCATTCGGTTGCCCAGGTATGCAATCCGTCTAGTTACAACACACAAAGACAAACTATTAGCTTATCTGTTATGGTCCATATTAATCTATAAATCAAAATGACTTACCCATGTAGCACAAACCACAACACAATTCAGTTTGTACTGAAGCTCAGGAAACCTTTATAAGTACAAACATAAACAAAATATAGAAATGATTACACAAACACAATGATCTTGTCGCCAAACCATTTTTAACATGAAGAAGCTAAAAAAAAAGTTACCACATAAAATTTACGAACTTTCCAGAAAAAATTTGCAAAAATCTCAGTTCTCTTTCATCAGAATCCCTCGGTTTATAATTCAAACAAAACAAGCCCCGAGTGAAAGCTGAGTTAAAAGTAACCATGTTTTGTTAAGTAAGACTTAGTGTTAACCCTTATTTGTCAACAACTCAACCCAAAACATGATTGGACATTAAAAAAAAAGTACAATCTTTCCATTTAATTATCAGAAAAACTCAGTCCAGCAACCAAAATTTGAAGTTCTATAACTGCAAATTAGAAAAAATGAAAATTTCAAACTTGAATCGTATAACAAAGAAGCTTCTAGCCGACCTTGAATTCGAGGAACCTCTAGACTATTTTTCCTGACCAACAAGAAAATGAATAACGAAAAAGATTAGATTTTCACACGAAATAAACAAAACCCTCGAACAGATCACAGCATCGGGCACGAATTAATACGAAAATCAAGAATTAAAGAATAAATGACAGAAAAAGGGAAAAAAAGTACCTTAATTTGATGGATAATTTGAGCAAGATTCCAGAGGCGTAGGGGCTAAAAAGAGGAGAAAGAGACTCGGGTTTGATTTTAATCAGACGATATTTTGCCCTTGTACCTCTCGGTATTTATAGAAGATTGATTAATAAAAAAATACAAAATTAAGGAAAGAAAAAAGATAAAGAATGAAAGAGACCGAGAAACCGAAAGAGAGAAGCACCACTCTAGCAGTCTAGTTTTGGGTGTGGACTATTGTGTCTGAACAATCTCAATCTACAACCAAATTCCGGACTAAGGGTCGGATAGATAATAGATTAGGCTCTTACGACTCTTATTTTATATATTCACATGAGAGAGAGAGAGAGAGAGAGAAGGGACGGGTTTTGCCGTTTTGGTATTTTTGCTCGACTGGCACAGAATCGGGGCAGGTGAGAGAGTCCGGTGACATGGCCATGGACGAGCACACGTGTGCAGTCCACATATAGACTAATTGTCTCTAAAATCACCATTTTTACCTGATTTTTATTTTAACATCACTTTAATTTTTTATAATTTGGAAAAAAAAAGAACCTTCCTGTAAATTAGCCATCGAGATTATTTTTTATTAGATTAAATATGACGTGGCCGTCTCATTCATTCTGTGGGACATGTATAAATAATAAAATTTAGGTCCTAAAAAAAAATGTTATAATTTTTATAATTTATTAATATTGTTAGAAAAAATAGAAATTCAAAATATTGTATTTATAGCATTGATAATATTCTCAATACAACATTAAACAAATATGAATCTTCTACGATTTTACATAAAAATTGATATTCTTTTAACACTCTTTGAAGCAAATTCATCAATCAAATCTTCATATTCGATCTTTTCCAAAATATCATTTTCTATGGCTATCATCTTCAATCCATTGAGTCTTTCTTGTAACATCGTTGAACGCATATATGACCTCAACAATTTCAATATTAGAAAACTTATCTCTGTTAATGCAACAATCATAGGAGTGGTCAATAAAATTCTATATGCGATAATTTTATTAGAAGAACGGTCTAAATCTTTCAAAAGTTTCAAAATAGCAAGAGGTCCTATATTCGTTCAAGAAATCAGAATCGGAATCAAGTAATGAAAGAATTCGTTTATGTAGATAATATAATTCTCCATAAATTCGCTCAAGCAAATAATTAAATTTAGATTTCTAAATCATTCGAAAAAAAAATCAAAAAAGAAGACGAATAGGGTTTAAGAAAAATACTCCCTGGAGGTTTGGCCTTTGGGGGAATCATGTGATGAAAGAAAAACTATATAATTGTAGAATTGTAATAAAAACATATTCAGAAGCGTGATTTGTGAAGGAATGTTGGAGTTTGATATGAGTATTTCATGAAAAAGATGAGAAGCTATTTTCATATAAAACAATCTAACGGTAATCATGTTGATGAAAGATGAAAGAAAAACTATATAATTGTAGAATTGTAATGAAAACAGATTCGGAAGCGTGATTTGTGAAGGAATATTGGAGTTTGATATGAGTATTTCATGAAAAAGATGAGAAGCTATTTTCATATAAAACAATCTAACGGTAATTAGAAGAATAATCATGAAAGAAAATGTAAAGTTGCAAAATTGAAGAAGAAATAATGTCTGTATTGGAAGTTGGAACTTGGAAATAGAGTTTTTTTTTTTTTAGAAATCGAGATATTTGTATTAGGTATTATAGCAAATAAGAGAGAATTAATTTATTAAAAAATATATAAAGTATATTAAATAGAAGTAAAAAAAATGAGGCCCTAAAAATTATAAAGTTCTGTGCGAAAGCTCACATTGCACGCCCTGTTAGACAGCTCTAGGTGATGACGTGCACCTATGCTATCCTGACTTATAGCACTCCTGTGCTGAAATTGGAATTCTCTCCCCTTTGCAGATTAGGATTAGTCAGCGACGACTAGTGGCTCCATCACTTTTTTTTTCTCTATACCAAATGACGTCGTTCCGATAAGACACGTTGGTGGCACATGTATGTGCGTGTGTCGCCACACCAATTTAATTCAATATGAAATATTGTAGATGTCAAAATCTATATATATATTATAACACACTTGTGCATCATTTTTTTTCCCTCCCATTTACAAGGGCTATTCAGTCACTTCATATTAATTATTTAATTAATTACAAATTCATTAGTTATACAATTCCAAAATTTATGTAACCTAATGTTGGGTGTAGTTAATTTGACGTAGAGGGTGATTTATTGATTTTACAATTTAATATCACTATATTAGGAAGGCTTCAAATTTCAATTATACGCAAAAATTGAGGAGTATTCAATGTTTCCCGACTCATTTGCGGTTTCGGAATGATGAATTATTTTTATTCTGATAAATATATATATAATCGATTTTTCATCGATCCAACAATACCATCTCCCGAATATGTCATACATTGCATTTTCATATTATACAAATAGATATTATATATACACACTGTTGAATAGTATATGTAATTTAAATTTAAATATGTTGAGTGCGTTTAATTAATTGCTATATCAATAATGTGAAAATTATGAGTAAAATCAATCAATCAATACAATGTTCTATAATTAAACTACAAAGTATTAAACACGGTAATAATAGAAAGGCGGAAATTACGTCCTGTAAATGAGGGAAATGTAAATTCTTCAACTATTTACAATAGGTTGTTCGATTCTACCTGCACTACAAATAGAAGTCTCATGGTTGATTATTTTGTGCATTCTTTTTTTTTTTTTTTGCTTGCTTATATTGTTTTTCTCGATTATTTTTTTCTAGGTGATTACTCACATATATTATTGTTGCTATGTTATTCTTTTTTTTTTTTTTCTGTTTTGCATATCCTTTGTTTTTCAGGTTGTCGTCACAAATCAAAATCATTGAAATAGAGGTAATATTTTTAATGGTGATGCTTCAATTTTAAAACAGTCTTATTATTATGCAATTTTTGTAGTTCCATTGCTTAATCTTTTATATGTTTGTCTACTGTCTATTATTATTTTGTAGTGTTATGATATGAGAAATAAAAGTGTATTTGAAATTGATTTTACATATCTTCAATGTTTTTATCGTTTTAATTGGTTCCTTTTTTTTGTCGTCAAAACTACATTGAAGGTATAGATATATTCATGGCTTCATTTTGCAACTCCATCAAACAAATCCATGCCTCTAGATACATATAGTCTATGTGCATGTGTATGAACGCTTCTAAGTTCTAACCCGATGCAACATAGACAACATTAATGATTTTTAATTTATTTTTATTGAATATAATTTGACCACTTTTGAATTGATTGAGGAACGGTGATGAGTCTAAACAACTAAACAATATGTAATTTTTGTGGTTGAAGAAAGACAAATCACAAACGGGTACATTTTTATATAAGTGACTTCAAAAAGTGGATGGATTTAGACAACCAGCGATAAGAGAATTATTGAGCTTTATAAAGTTGGAAATGGTGAGCGAGCTTTCAAGATGAGAATAATAAATTATAACTAATCTTATATTTACAGTTTATTCAAAGTATATTAGAGCACAAATAAATTGAATTTTATGTTTTGCATTTTATGAAAATTTATGTATATGATGATTGGAAAAGATTCGATTTCAAAATGTGATTAGAAGCATTTTAAAAAATTCTAATGAAATGTGACATTTGATCTTCCAAAACGTGAATTATGAATTGAGACAGTTTATCCATGTATCATTTTCTACACTTTTTACCAAAAAATTTACTAACTTTTTTTTATCATAAGCGGTAGTGCAGTAGTGCTGTTAAAAGCTTACAATATTTTCACAAAATATACGAAAATATGAAGAATCAAAATACTCCATATAATAAAAAATTCATTTTGCAAATTAGTAAACTAATAAAAAATATAATTTCATGCGGCTAATGGGTAGATATTTGTACTATACCATAGAATATAGTCAACACACACACACACACACACAAAATTACATAATAATTAATAACAATAACACTAATAATAAATTACTAAGTTTTTTCCTTTTTATGTTGCACTGTACCATAGAATATATAGAACACACACAAATACACACACATATAACAAATTTTTTCAAATTATTAGTATATATAATTTGTATTTTCAAATACACACACACACATATATATTATTAGAACACAAAATTTTCAAATTATTAGTATATATAACAAAATTTTCAAATTATATATATAGATATATAATTTGAACTTAAATTTTGAAAATTTATCACACCGTGCATCGCACGGGAGAAATGCTAGTTTGCAATAATAATAATCATCCTCATCAAATCATGTTAAAATTACAAAAAAAAAATGACGTTTAAAATAAAAAATTTAATAAAAGTCGTGCTTTTAAGACAAATTTGTCTTTACACATCAGCATGACATGCATGCACATCCATCGCCATGTCAGCTTTAAATCAATCGGAAAAAAAGTGGATTTTTAATTTACAAAAATAAATATACGCACGAAGTGTTAATGTTTTATTTCAGATAAAAACAATTTTAGTGTATTTTGTAACTTTAGTTGGCCCATCCAACGGTGTGATCCATATTTGTAGAGACTCGGTAATCCAGTCCAAAAAAATATCAACGTGGGCCTCTTTCCCATGCCGGACTTCCATGGAATACTAGAATAACCTATCGAGCGATGCACAGATAAGATATTTACTATTTTTTTTTATCTTTGAACTATTTTTTGTCTCTTGTGAATTGTATAGTGGTAGAATGATATAAGCTTGAGATCAAATATATCGGATTCGAATCCCACCAACACAGCTAGGATAAGATATTTATAATTATTGTCCCGTTTATTTGATTGACTTAGTGGTGGAATCGTGTATGCTCGAGACCAAAGATCTCGAGTTCGGATATCACACTTGGTTTAAACCAAGTATAGTTTACCTCTTCCTTGTGATTCACCAGTTATTACACATAAGCTAGGTTTATTCATTGCACACTCTCGGGTAGCAATTGCGGTTTACTGTGGCATAAAAAAATATTTAAATTTATTATTTATTAGATATCATAAATATGAATAAAATATAATAAAAATATTTAAGCAAAATATTGCAGATATTACACAGAAGTGAGGTTTAACCAGTGCACACCATCGAATAGCAGCTGCGGGTTACTGCAACATAAAAAATATTTAAAATTACTATTTATAAGAAATCATAAATATGAATAAATATAATAAAAATATTTAAGCAAAATACTAATGATCATAAAGATAAATTTTTATTGATCCATCAGTAACACCCATGTGTAAAAGAGAGACATCTCGAATTCGAAACCCATTGCTTAGTCTGCTCTTCTCTTTCCCCAACTAAAAAACAGAGAGAAAAAGTTATTATTATGTTTTTAGTGTGTTTTGTTATTTTATAAAAAAATCTAAGATGTGTTGATTTTAAATTTTTTATATTTAAAATTTGAAGTAAATTTAATAACATTTTTATATGAAAATTGTTATTATTGTATTGATACAATGTATTCGTAATATATTAAATATAAAAAATGCATATAAAATATAATATTTTTATGTATGTACATTTCTCAAAAGTTATTTACTTAGGGAAATAATATATAACACAATTTTGAATTATATTCAATAATTTCTTTTGAAATATGCACAATCATTTATTTATCATTGGTGATATATATTTATCATAAATTATAAATGAAAGTAATGGGCATACCAACGTTTATTAGAAATTGTTCGGTAAATATTTTTAATCATATTAAAATGTTGGTCCATCTCGTATTTTAAGTAATGGGCATACCAACGTTTATTATGAATGGAAATATTACTCCTTCCGTCCCAATAGCAAGGTCCACTTGCTATTGGGCACGGAGATTAAGGAAAAGTAGATTAGATTAAGAAAAAGTAGATTAGTTGTTAAAGCAGTGGGTAAAGTAGGTGGGGTCCATTTCTTTAAGGAGTATTATAATAAAAAGTAATATAAAGTAAGTGTAGTCCACTTTGATGTTGACATTAATTATTTCCATATATGGAAGTGGACTTTGCTATTGAAACAGCCAAATAAGACATTGTGGACCTTGCTATTGGGACGAAGGGAGTATTAAAAATATTGTAGTAGTAACAGTGACAAATTTGAATATGATTGAAAGATGGCTGACACATGATGATGATAAATAAAATGAACGGTCAATATAAATATTTTTATTAATAAAATTATTTTTGAAATAAAAATTTAATTCCTAAATATCACATTTCATTAGGTTTCATATATCACGTATTCTTATTTTCACAAATCAGTGTCCGTCGATCTCTCCCTACACTATTTTCGGCTCATAACTATATGCATGTTCAACTTAATTTTTCAACATATATTAACGATTTTGCTTTTTTATTGGATTTTTTTTTAAAATTCCAAACATATCATGTGGTTTTCATATAATAAAAAAATATACTTTATAATCCATATGGTTATAACCTGTATAATATAAATTAGAGATGATGAAATATGATTTAACTAAAGTTATAATTATAGAAACTTATGAAAGGATCCCTTTTCTTCTTTTTTTTTGTAATGATTGATTGATGTCCTCGAAGAAGGAAAAAAACATTGAGATTCATATATCAAAATAAAATATTTGTTATTTAATGTTTCTATAATTAATTGGTTTTTTTATAGAGGTAGAAAAATAATTAATAGTGACTGCATGTTATTTATGGATAATATGGTGGATATTATTAAAAATTAATTTGTCCTAATTTTATATTAAATATTTCTATATACAGAAATGTGATTCAGGTGGGAAAATTGCATAATTCTATTTTAGATCACGGTCTTATTATTATATATTCCCCCGTTTCATTTTATTTGCTGTTTTAACTTTTTTATTTTGTGTTAAAATATTTGTTGTTTTATATATTTTTACACACACACACACTCTCTCTCTCCCCCCTCTCTCTCTGATTTGACCATATCACAAACCCTATTTTAGAAAAATATAATTGAATAAGATTTTATGGCATATATGAGAGATGGGTATATTTGTCCATAAAATTAATTGTTAATTCTAGATAAAAACCTAAAACAACAAATAAAACGAAACGGAGAAAGTATTATATAGATGAGGCACACTGTAAATGAACCAAACTGTTCGTGAGCTACTCGGGCATCGGCTCGAAAAAAGTTCAATCGAAACTCGATCGTTTATTAAACGAGCCGAATTCGAGCTTTTTTTCGAGCTCAATAATTTTTTCGAGCCGAACTCGAGCTACTCGCGAGCTTCTCACGAGTAGCTCGATTTCGACTATAAACGAGTTTTTATCGAGTAGTTCGCGAGCTCTTAATTGAACTTGTAATCGAGTTTTGACAAATAAGATAAAAAAAATAATTTTTCACCCCCAACAAAATTCAAACATGAGCCAAATGTATTTCAATATGTTATTATAGCCACTCGACCAAATTATTAACAATTATGTTAATTGAATCAAATAATATTTTTATAACAATTCTTTAAAACTTAAATATATGCAAATATTTATATTTATATATTATATTATGATATTATATTTATATAAATATATATAATATCATACTATCAATTTATCAGATAAACATATTCAACTAATAATAATAGACTATAAGAACTATACGAAAAATTAATAATTAATATTATCATAAAAAAGGGAGTCAATTAATGATATTTACAAACATTAAGTTAAACTTATTTTATTGAACAAAAAACAGGAACATGTAAATAGATTTATATGATAAAAAATAATGTAATCAAAAAATTGATTATCCAACTTTAAGATATACATTTATAATTTATTTAGTTATAATATTAATATAAAATAGTATATTTGAATTTTGAAGTAGTCTAACAAAAAACTGTCTAATATGAGGTAAAAAAATTATAGTTTATAGTTATAATTAAGAATTGAGATTTGATAATGAAACAAACACAAATGAGTGTGATTAAACCTATGATATCAAACACACATCATTACATTGAATTAAATCACAATTATTCATCAAAATCAATATCAAACAATTAATAGTGTATGATAATTAATTAGTTCATCTGATTCGACAATATATATATATATATACATATAATACAAATTTACTCAATTATTATATAATATACAAATATTATGTGTACTTTAGTGTGCCTCATTGAAATATTTAATTTATATACCAATAAAATAAAAGGAAATTGAGGTATAACAATAAAAATAAATTATGATTTATAAACATATTATAAATTTTTTTGAAATTTGTAGTTGAATTAGATTATTGTAAATATTTACTTATTAATTAGAACACGTGTGAATGTGTGGTAGCAAATAATAAACTAACAAGAATAATGAACTATATCATCAATAAACTAATATGATTACAATTTATATGAAAATCAAAATGAATAATCGATAAAATAGTAAGAAAATGAGATATGTTTAATTTGAATTATGATTTATAAATTGCATAATAATAAACACTTTGAAATTTGAATTTGAATTAAGATGATTGTAAAATATTTATATGTTGAAGTTTGAAAGAAAACTAATAAGCTATAGTGGATAGTGAGATAAATTATTAATTAACTAATGAATACAATTTTTAAATAAAAAGTGAAAATGAATGATCGATAAAATAAAAAGAAAATGAGATATGAGTAAATTACGATTTATAAATTATATTAGAAAAAATATTTTGAAATTTTAATTCAAATTAAGATAAATATATATTAAAATTTGAATATCCTATATTAATAATGAAAAATAATAAAATGAGCAATAAGCATGGCTACAATTACATAATTAAGTAAGTAATATAAAGAAAATAAAATAAAAATAAACATAATTAAAGAAAATCTAGAAAAGAAAAGAAAAGAACTCGATCATGGATTTTATTATTATCAAGCTTTTATCGACCTTTTTGTCAAATTTTTTTAATCGAACTTGAACATGTACTTATCGAGTCGAACTCGATCACGAATTTTCTCAGTCGAGCCGAACTCAAACTCAAACTCGAAGCTCAAGTCAAACTTGAGTTCGAGCTCGAGCTTGAAGGTTTCGGCTCGACTCGGCTCGGTTATAGCCCGCACACCCTTCCAACCATATAACGGATCTTTTACGTTATACACAAATCTCTATTTAACTCATGAAATGGTCATCTCTCTCCTTTTTCATTTTTTTTTTAAATTTTTATTTTTCGGTGGTCCCCCTTCCCATCCTCAATTTCTCTTTTTTGTTTGTTTGTTCGTTTGTTTTTTTTCACTTTTTAATTTCTTCATATTTTTTAGAAATACACATATATATATATATTAAATTAATTTAATTTTGTTATTTGACGTCTTACACGGTGCATTCGTCCGGCGCTAATGCGTGGGCTCGTGCACCTCGATAATTATTTTGTTCAATAAATATATACCATAAAATGGAATTACTGAACCCTAAAATTAAATTCAATTAATTTATTTTTTTATTCGACGTCTCGCGCAGTGCATTCCTCAACGCTAACACGTGGACTCGTACACTGCATTTGATAATTAATTTATTTTAAATAAATATATACTATAAATGGAATTAGTGAACCATAACATTAAATTAAATTAATTTATATTTTTATCCGGCGTTTCACACAGTGTATTCGTCTGACGCTAACGCGCGGGCTCGTGCACTGCACTCAATAATTATTTTTTTAAATCATTTTTTTATCCGGCGTCTCGCGCAGTGCACTCATCCGATGCTAACGTGTGGACTCGTGCACTACGCTCAACATAAGATAAAAATGAAAAAAAAAACACGAAAACAAAGAAAGAAGCTATGAAAAGAAATAAAATAGAAATGAAAAAAGAAAAGAAAGAAGCCGAGAGAGAGGGAGAGAGAGAGAGAGTGTTGATTGGGCTCAGGTGCGTGAGACTCGCTCACACATGAACTCATGCACTCGGGCTTATATGTGCGGGTGAGATGAGCTTATTTGAATGAGTTGGATCTTATTTGATTAGTTTAACGTAAGAAATCCGTTATCTCCATTATCATACAGATTTTTGTTTTTAAATATTTGTTCAATGGCAAATATATATTTATAACATACATGGCATAAATACTACACACCATATAATAGAATTATGATAATTTTATTAGACATGGGATATTACATATGCTACACGTTCTAACTAGCCAGGAGAAACATACAATTAGTCAATTAGATATGAAACACCGCTAATACTAAATAGGCATCAACCATGTTGATCGCGGTGAAATTATATACTATCTTCGTTTCTGAATGAGTGTCATATCATTCTATTATTATAATTTTGTTTCAAAAAAAGTACCACTTTATAAATTCAAGACATAAAATTCATATTTTTCTCACATTTGTCCTCATTTAATACATTCAAACATATATATATATTTAACTCATTTAATGTATTCACACAAGAGTGTATTAAATAAATAAATAAATTAATTAATTTATGTGCATTCATCCAAAATGACATTTAAACAGAAATGAATACAGTATATTTTAGCACAAAACACAATGTTTTACGCACAAAATACATACGATACGCCTAAAAAAGTCGCGAATTGTGATAATTTTGTTAGATACGGCATGTGCTTGATGGTGCGTGCATAACATCATAACTTCATAAGTTAGGAAATATGCACATGTAATTTTGTTAGATGTGCACATATATTGAACATCTAACACCATTAACGTAACGTCATTTTGTCCGTAACATTATAAAAAAAACTCAATATATATGGAGACCAAATTAAGGTCACCGGTTCGAATCTCCTCAATATCACAGGTCGGGTGTGTGAGTTAAAAAAAAATTATACGATCATATTACAGCAAAATATTTATAAATTTATTATTTGTGATACTTTAAAAGTCATTTTGTTTTAGTAGATTATACGTACCAACTTTATTTTCTGGCAAAACAAGAGTTGTAAATGAATAAAGCCGCTCGCGAGCTATTCGGAGTTCGGCTCGAAAAAAACTTGTTCGAAGTTCGTTCATTTTCTAAACGAGTCAAGCTCGAGCCTCGAATCGAGCTTGATAAAATTTTCGAGTCGAGCTTTAACATATTAGTATTCTACTCGGCCAGCTCGCGAACATGTTCGAGCTCAAGCTTTAATCGAATATGTTCACGAACATGTTCATGAATATTATAAATAATTCAAACAGGTAAATAAAATAAACTATTCTTTTCAAATTTGAGCTCGAATATGTAAATTAAACGAGCTTTTTTTTTCAAGCATTCGAGCTCAGACTCATTTAGTAAATCTTCGAGCATTTCATGAATCGAGCTTGAACCGAATTTGAACATGACATATATTTATCGAGCCGAGCTTGAATATTCCTTAATGAACCGAGCTGGAACATCAGGGTATTCGACTCGATTCGATTCGTTTACAGCCCTAGGTAAAACGTACAATTTTCATTAAATAATTTGGATACGTTAGTTCAAATAATGGTTCGCATCAATAATATTGCAAAATAATGGTTTTGGCATTGATATATAATTTATTCTGGATTTTTTTTTTACTCACACACCCGACATTTGGTATTGAGGAGGTTCGTCTGGAATATTTTTAAAACTCGTAAATTGCCACTTTGAACATTTTGCTCATTTTCTTTGTTAATATTCACTAAATGAGAAAATGAGACGTCCATCCGTTTTAGTTATTTTATAAAAAATCGTGCCTTTTTTTTATGTGACTGTAATACGGGTAGGGAATTTGAGCACGATTTAAATGTGCACGTCACGTAATAAAGAATATTTAAAGCGATTTTTTTAATATTAATAACTGGTATTAACTAAAGCACAAAAAAATTATTAACTAATAATACATAATATTGCCTAAAAATAATACTAATGCACAATCATTAATTATTAACTACATATTGAATATTTATTTAAATAAAGTAAATAACTCCACCAATAAAAGTGAGCAATCCCAATGAATAACCATTTATCAGACATTAATTTTGATTTAAAAAAATGCCAACAATCGATATTATGTAATATGCTGCCAATTTGTCAGTTGGGACGTCAAGCTCTGTTTATGGTATAGATCAACAGAGATAATATAGATCAAATCCCAAGCTTTTGGCATAAATGATGACCAATTTCAGTAAGTTACAATATTTAAAATTTAAATTTTTACCTTTAACCTAACGTTTCAATAATCTCAAAATTGAATAGACTTGGATTTTTTTTTCCAATCCAAATTATTGATCAAATTTAAAATCATGGTGATACAGTATATATAATTTTTTTTTTCCCCCTCCCACGTTAACAATTACGTGCACATCTTTATTTTTGAGGTTTGAATTTGTAATTTTTCGCCACTCCGATTAAGAAATCCTCGAAAGCGGAGCACGCAAAAATTAGGCGCGATGTGGCGGGAAAGAATCTCCCCCAAATTGCATCCCCTATAAATACCTCACACTCCTCTTTCAAAAATTGTCAATAAAAAAATCACCCCGCTCTCAGAATTTAGGTTTCCGAAATGGGCAAGAGGAGAAAGGCTAGGGTTTCTGAGGAGCATCTAGAGGAAGAAGACGAAGAGATGAACGAAGAACAGGAATTTCTCAACGGATCTTCTTCGTCAAATGAGAAGAGTTTGTATGAGGTACACCGCACACAATCACACCGCACACAATCACACATAGTTGAAGAGAATTTGTATTTCTTAAAAAAAAAAGAATTAATAGTTACTTTGTTGTTGCCCTAAATTGCGCACGTGGAAATTATGAATTTGTTGTTTGAAGCTATATGTAATTGTTTTAAGTCAGATAATTTGAAGTAGATAAATACTGATGCGAATATGGTGTGGACTGAGTTAGAATGGCAATTTTACCAGCAATTATTTTATACAGTGGCTGTTTGAAAGCTACTGGAAAAAATTTGTTTTTAGTGGTGACTCGGAGAAATGATGACTTCTTTGCAAGGATGTAAAATTGCTCATTTTCATAGATATTCCACTAAGATGAAAACAGGGAAAGACTAAATATCACAGCTTTGCTGCCTTTGTGTGTGTGTGTGTGTGAATGGCACCAGTAAGTAGTTATGTTGGAAAATATTTTAAAGGCTGATTTTAACGGCACGAGATGGCTGTTGAAGGACCAGAGTTTGGCTTATTGTTGGTGCGGACTATCTCAAGAAGGTTTTCCAGGACAACAATCATAAAACAATGTACCTGATTTTCTCAGTTTTATGCCTAACGGAAACTTTACTTGTTGAAAGTATACCTACGTCTAAATTTGCCCTTTCGTGTAAAAGAACCAAGGTCACCACCCTTCATTACTATAAAAGATAAAAAAGCCATCTAAATTATTACAAAATCAAGATATAATGTTAAATTAACAATGGAAGAATGTTATATGGCTGTCACTGGTCTCTAAAGACCAGATTTTACTCTTTGGAGCTGCTGGTTTCATCTATGTCATACTAGGCTTAATTTCTGTGATGGGGTAGAAGTTTTCCTGTGGAGTTTAGATGTCATTTACAATGTGCATGATACTAGGTTTCTTTACAATCATAGTGTTTGTGCTGGAAATACTTATTGCGTTGTGCCTTTCAGATTCTTGGCGTGGACAAAGCTGCATCACAGCAGGAGATAAAGAAAGCTTATTACAAGTTGGCTCTGCGCCTGCATCCTGATAAGAACCCTGGTGATGAGGTAATTTTTTCAATTTTAGGCATGTTGCACCGGTTCTCTTGCTAATAAACTCCTCTTCTACTGTACCATATCCTGACCATTCAATTTTTTATTTTTATTTTTTCTGTAGGAGGCCAAGGAAAAATTTCAGCAGCTGCAAAAGGTCATATCTATTCTTGGTGATGAGGAGAAGCGAGCAGTGTATGACCAGACTGGCTGCGTTGATGATGCTGTAAGTGATGATCCCACTTGATGTTCTTGATGTAAGGTGTTTCCTACAGAGCTATGCCTAGGCAACTCGAAACTCAGACAAATCCTAAAATGCTCCAAAATGATATGCTATGCTTATAGATGAAGAATTCTTTTATCATACATTGGTTTCTCCAAAAAAAAAATAGGACATCCACCTATACATTGGACTTGTAAAAATTTAGCTCTGCATTGATTTATGATGTAGCTAAGGAAAAAGTTTAAAATAATCCCTTGTTCAACCTCTCAATACTCATTTTTATTCACTGATTAACAGGATCTAGCGGGAGATGTCATCCAGAACTTGCAGACATTTTTCCGAGCCATGTACAAAAAGGTCAGCCTGTTGTTGTGATCTACAGCTTTCTCAGTAACTAGTTGATTGTACTTTCGTCAGCATACCAAGTTCTTGGATATCAATGGGCAGGTCTCTGAGGCTGATATTGAAGAGTTTGAAGCAAGCTACAGGGGCTCTGATACAGAGAAAAATGATTTGCTCGATCTGTACCAAAAAGTGAAGGGCAACATGGACAAGTAAATCTAGCTACTGTGCTATTGGGCAACTAGATTTCTAGCCATTCAATGCCGCTTGAAGTTGTGCTTATTCATTATGTATGGATTTTTTTCAGGCTTTTCTGCTGCATGATTTGCTCGGATACAATGCTTGATTCCCATCGCTTCAAGGACATCATTGATGAGGCTATCTCTGCAGGTTAGGTCTCTTTTCTAAGAGTTGGTGTTGACATTCCAAAGCATTGTAACTTTCATCTGTTTAGTTCAATTACCTTCTGGGGCCTTGATATTATCTTGGTGTATGTCAGGATGTGCTCTTTTTTTCCTATATTACTTTTTCGGTAGATATTATTTTCTAATTATTTTCTGTGTAAGTGCATCTGTAGGAGACTTGAAGTCAACCAAAGTGTATGAAAAATGGTCCAAGAAAGTATCTAAAACAAAACCTCCTACCAGTCCATTGAGACAAAGAAAGAAGTCAGTCCTATTTCTTCCTTTTCAGGAGTCTTGATTTAAGCTTTCCTAGTTCTGAGTCTGTGTCCAAATATTTAATGCTTGTGGATGCCCCTTGCACAGATCAAAGAAAGGCTCAGAAGATTTGTATGCAATAATAGCTCAACGACAAAACGAGAGGAAAGGCAAGGTTGATTTGATGTTCTCATCTCTTGTTCAAAAATATGGTGGAGGTGGTTCAGTTCCAGAGCCAAGTGAAGAAGAATTCGAAGCTGCTCGAAAAAAAATTGAAAGCCGAAGAAATTCGAAAAGAAAATAACTGCAGCTTTGATTATTTGAAGTCATAGCCAGTTGCTTCCCTGCCCTTCCCATCTGTGTGCCGCAATTAAATTTCTAGATCCTCTCTTATGAAATGTCTTGTATTTATGAATGACTGCAGAAGGCAGCTGTTTTATATCTAAATCATAATATTAGAATTTTTGCAATGATGGCACTCCAAACTAAATATCGAGAACTTTTATTTATCTAAACTTGGCATGTTCATGGAATGTTATTCTTGGTGGGCATGTATGATATCTTTCTAGTTTTCATTACACAAATAAATGGGCCAGATGTTATATGCCGACTAGGAAGTAGATTGATGTTCTAATTATTGAGTTTTCAATGTGTATTTAATTTTTTTAGTTAGTTATTGAGTTTTTAAATACATATAACTAAAATAAAATAACTGAAATAGTATGAGATTTGTTGTGACAGAATAGGATTATTGAGTATAAAACAAACAGAAAAATGTAAAGTAGACACAGATTAGGGATTTCCGCACTATTAGGGTTTTTTGAGCCGATCGAGAATGTCTGCTTTCAATGTAAAGACAATGTAAAGATTGACAAATTCACCGGGAGAAATAGTTTTGGTTTATGGTAGATCAAGATGCGATCTCTGCTGAAGCAGCGGGGTTTGTGGGCGCCGCTAATAAGAAATATGAGGATGTAGATGAAGAAGAGTGGAATACCCCGAGTGGGATACCCGAGAAGAAAAGGCCCACTCGACTATCATGCTATGTCTGTCTGACGATGTTATCATTGAAGTTTCTGATCAGGAAACTGCCGATGGTCTCTGGAAGAAATTAGAAAGTCTTTACATGACGAAGTCTCTGACCAACAAGTTGCTTCTGAAGCAACGTCTGTTCCGTTTACGCATGCAGGAAGGTACACTCCTTCGAGATCATCTAGACAAATTAAACAAAATTTTGCTAGATTTGCGTAATATTGATGTTAAAGTAGAGGATGAGGACGCTGCTTTAATTCTGTTAGTATCTTTGCTTGAATCGTACATAATTTCGTTGAATCGTTTATCACTAGGAAAGATACCCCGTCTCTGGAAGACGTTCAATCTACCCTCCACAGTAGAGAAGACCGTCAACAGGCAACTGGCTCAGCCACATAACATCAGGCATCGGGGTTGTTTGTCACGGGTCAGGGATAAAAGAAATCTGGAAAGAAAAATGGAAAGTTGAACCATAAAGGTTCAAACGGTCCTAACCCCAAAGACATCTGCAATTACTGTAAAGAACCAGGGCACTGAAAGAATGATTGTCCTAAGAAGAAGAGAAAGCAGGAGAAGAAAGAGGATGTCGGCGGTTCTGCAGTTGTGGCAGAAACTGATTGCAGCTGGACAGTCACATCGTAATGATGTGTGGGTTCTTGATTCTGGGGGCATCATACCACATTTGTCCTAACATGGAGTTCTTCTCGACCTATGAGCAGATAGATGGAGGAAATGTTTCCATGGCCAACAGTGCTGTCTGCAAAGTGGTTGGAATTGGCTCAGTCAGGATACGGACACATGATGTGATATTCTGCACCTTGAATGAAGTCAGACATGTTCCACAGATGACGAAGAAGCTGATATCATTGAGTCTCATTGACAACAAGAGTTTCAATTTCAAAGGTGAAGGTGGAGTTATGTATGTCTGTCAAGGTTCAAAGGTGGTTCTGACAGGTTTGAAACGTGGTACCTTATGTTATCTGCGAGGTTCCACTGTGACAGGTTCTGCTGATGTTGCATCATCCGAGGTTCAGACCATGGATATGACCAGGCTGTGGCATATGAGGCTCGGTCATATGGGAGAAAGAGGGATGCGGATTTTGGCAAAGCGGGATCTTCTTTCTGGGCATAAAGTGCAGAGTCTTGAATTATGTGAACATTGTGTGTTTGGGAAGCTTCATTGCAGCAAGTTCCCAAAGAAGGCCGTTCATCAGACCAAGGGGACTCTTGACTACATTCATATGGATTGTTGGGGCCCGTCACGTGCTGAGTCTATTGGAGGCCACATATTTTTTGTGTCTATGATTGATGACTACTCAAGGATGACTTGGGTAATTATGATGAAACACAAAAGTGATGCTTTCAAGAGGTTCAAGCAGTGGAAGACGTTGGTAGAAAATCAGACTGGGAAGAAGATCAAGTGACATCAAACTGATAATGGCCTGGAGTTCTGTTTGTCTGAGTTCAACGAGTTCTGCAAGGATGAAGGGATTGCTCGACACCACACTATTCGACATACACCGCAACAGAATGGTGTGGCAGAGCGCATGAATCAAACATTGCTGGAGAGAGCAAGATGCATGCTCTCAAATGCTGGCTTAGCTAGAAAGTTCTGGGTAGGAGTGTAAACGAGCCGATTCGAGCCGAGTAGTAGCCTAATCGAACTCGAGCTCGACTGTGAAATTTGAAAGCTCGAGCTCAACTCGACTCTATCGAGCTCTAAATTATCAGGCTCGAGCTCAACTCGACTCCGAACTCGTCCACCTTGAGCTCGACTCGAGCTCGATTATTTACAAATATCATTCTAACACATTTTTCATTCAAAATTAGTAAAAAAAACACAAATTATAATAGAAGATATCCATTAAAAATGCCAAAATCGCAAAAACACAATAACAAAAAACCCAGATCCAAAGTTATTCTCGGTGAATGAACAATTAGTAATACAATAATTATTAGACCAACAAATACATTCACAGTAATAATGACGGAAAAAATTGAAAATTCGTAAATAAACTTTCTAAATAATGAATCTGAAGATGACTCCAATTAAAAAAAAATGATAGTTTCAGAGGGTTTGTGCTTCGCCTCCACACTGTTGCTTCATCTGAGAATCCCGAGATTAATATTTGAGAATTCAAAGTCGGAGAAGGATTGAGTAGCCTCCTCCATTACCGCCGTCACCTCTAGGTGAAGAGTCTTCGTAAGTGGGAGATCTTGAATTCTTTATAACAATTATGCTACAAAAATTGTTGATAAAATGACAATGAATTTGATAAGTGAGATTAAGAAATATGTTCGGTCCTTTGAGAGATGTGCACCGCCGAGAGAGAGAAATGAGAGAATAGAAGTGGAGAAATAAGGGTATTCTTCTCTCTCACACACACACACACACACACACACACATATATATATAGTGGCATGTTGTGTAAATAAGTTAAATACTAAGTATAAATATTTAGCTTAGTCTAAGCTCGATTAGACTTGCGAGCCTACCGAGCCTATTATAATTAAGCTCGAGATCGAGTTCGATAAGTACTCGAGCATCTCGAGCTCGAGCTCGACTCGATTATTTTTGAGTCGATTTCGAGTTTATTCCGAGTCGATCCCGAGTAGCTCGTGAGTCGGCTCGACTCATTTACACCCCTAGTTCTGGACAGAAGCCGTAAATATGACATGCTATCTGATCAACCGTGATCCTCACACTGGCATTGACTGCAAGATACCTTACGAGGTATGGTCTAATAAACCTGCAGATTATTCACTGTTGAAGGTTTTTGGTTGTATTGTTTACTATCATGTTAGTGAAGGTAAATTAGAGCCAAGAGCTAGAAGGGTATATTTGTTGGTTTCGGGGATGAAGTTAAGGGATATAGAATCTGGTCACCTTCAGAGGATAGAGTTATACTCAGCAAGAGCTTGATTTTTGATGAGAATTCTATGCTTAACCGCGCTGTGAAGTCCATTGGTGCAGAAAATTGTAGTAGTATTGATAAACAGGTGGAGCTGCAAGTCACTCTCGATGAGAGTAAATCACAACTACAACTCCAAGGTGGAGAAGATTGACATACTACTGCTGAAAGTACAAGTTTAGATGTTCATCCAGTAGCTCACCAGACAAGCATAGCTGTTGATAGAGTTAGGAGAACAAGTGTGAAGCCTCCTGTGAGGTACGGTTTTGAGGATATGGTGACTTATGCATTACAAGTCGCTGACGAGGTGGAAGAAGAAGAACCATCTACAGGTGAACCATCCACATACAGAGAGGCTGTTTCAGGTAGTGAGTCGGCCCAATGGCTCACTGCAACGGGGGAAGAGATGGAATCACTTGCCAAGAATCTGACTTGGGAGCTGGTCAAACGGCCTAAGGGGAGAAAGATTGTTACTTGCAAATGGATATTCAAGAAAAAGGAAGAAACCATACCTGGTGAAGGTGTGAGATATAAAGCTTGGCTAGTTGCAAGAGGGTTCACACAGAAGGAAGGGGTTGACTATAATGAGATATTCTCACCAGTAGTCAGACACACTTCTATCACAGTGTTACTAGCAATGGTGGTACATCAAGATTTGGAACTTGAGCAACTAGACATAAAGACAGCTTTTCTTCATGGAATGCTCGAAGACGATATCTACATGACTCAGCCAGAGGGGTTCCAGATTCCGGGGGGAGGAATATTATGTTTGCAAGTTGAAGAGGTCCTTATATGGGCTAAAGTAGTCTCCAAGGCAGTGGTATAAGAGGTTTGACAGTTACATGATCCAGTTGGAATACAACAGGAGTCCGTATGATGTTGTGTATATCACAACAAAGCTAATGATGGTTCCATGATCTATCTCGTTCTGTATGTGGACGATATGCTCATAGCTGCGAAGTCCAAGTCTGATATTCAGAAGTTGAAGGATCTGCTCAGTGTTGAGTTCAAAATGAAGGATTTGGGTGCCGCCAAGAAAATTCTAGGCATGGAGATATATAAGGAAAGAGAAAAGAAGAAACTTTTCTTGTCACAGAAGAGTTACATTCAGAAGATCTTATCTAGATTTGGCATGTCTACTGCCAAGCCTATTGATACTCCAAGTGCTGCAAATATTTATTTATCTGTCGATTATGTACCGAAATCTGTAGCTGAGCAGGAGTACATGTCTCGATTCTCATACTCTAATGTAGTAGGAAGTTTGATGTACGCTATGGTCTGCACTAGACCAGATCTTGCACATGCTGTTAGTGTTGTCAGCAGGTTCATGGGACGACCTGGAAAGAAGCATTGACAAGCTGTGAAGAGGATTTTCTGTTATCTCAGAGGTGCGTCTGATGTTGGTCTCATTTATGGAGGTGATGCTCACGATTCTGTGGCTAGTTATTCTGATTCTGACTATGCTGGAGATGTTGATAGTAGAAGATCTATGACTGGTTATGTCTTTACTCTTGGTGGTTTTGTTGTTAGTTGGAAGACAACTTTGCAGGCTACAATTACTCTATCTACAACTGAAGCAGAGTATATGGCACTAACAGAAGCTGCTAAAGAGGGAATTTGGTTGAAAGGGCTTGTAGGTGATCTTGGTATACATCTGATCAAGTTACTATGTTTTGTGATAGTTTGAGTGCAATCTGTTTGACCAAGGATCAGGTCCATCATGAGAGGACCAAGCATATTGATGTGAGATATCATTTTCTGAGGAATGAGCAGAGAATTAAGGTGATGAAAGTAGGTACTGCTGATAATCCTGCTGACATGTTCACCAAGCCGGTCCCACATAGCAAGTTTCGACACTGTTTGAACTTGCTAAACGTCACAAGTTGTTAGCTGCCCAAGGAGGGCAAATCTGAGGCAGAAAGGAGGAGTCTGTTCATCTGGCATTGTAATGATGCATCTGCAAGGAAGATTCAAGTCAAGGTGGAGATTTGTTGATATATCTTGAATCTACCGCTTTGCTGAGCTGGTCGGGGGTCTCGCTGCCCAGTCAGCGAGTTGGGGGGTCAAGGGGGGCGACGCCCCCCTTGCCTGGGGGTCCGGGGGAGGCAGAGACGCCCCCGGCCCAACGGTGTGCAGTTTTGGGCTTTAAGCCCAATTTTGGTGTTTTATCTCAGTGCTATTTATATGGTCCTTGAGATCTGTAATCTGTAACCTAGCCGCACAATAAAATCTGTTCTCTCTGCTCGTGAACGTAGCCATATTGGTGAACCACGTAAATCTGTATCTATTTTACGTTTTTCTGTTTATTTTATGCTCAATAATCCTATTCTGTCACGACAGGATTGAATATGATTGAAGTATAGGATCTGCTTAGAGATAAAGATAGCTCGCTATCTAGATGACTATTTTTATATAAATAGTGTGATTTTTGTAAACTCAAGGATGGGCGCTCGCATTGTTTGGGCTCTGGTCCGTGGACGATTTAAATATATAGTTATTATTATATAGCCTATATATAATTTACACAAGCTGAAGATTCCCATTGGAAACATACATTCAGAATTTGCCAATTCGGAGAAGTTGAATACGACCTCGAAATCATATCCACATATAATTTTGGACAAATAGATTAACGAACAGATTCCATCTCACTATACATAAAATCTGCCCTTTTATGTTTTCAATGACACAACAAATCACTTCTGCCATGGAGTTGATTTCTCTAGTGTATTTAATTATTAATGGAATTAGGCAAAATGGCTGTAACAGTTTCTCGTATCATACTAAATTGAGGCGACATCATGAGACAATTAAAAATACTGACTGGAGAAATAACCACCATTACGTTAATAGTGGGATAAGTTACTTTTTAAAACTTTCAGATACGTATCCACAATTGCTTAGAATTGAAAACTCTTACTTGAGACTTGAGAGATGCAAGAATTATAATTGTCATTGTACCAATATTAGTATTTCTCCGATGCGATGCACAAATAATTATAATTTTTTAGATTTGTAATATTACGATTATTTTTTAATTTTATATGTTGTGTATGATTATTTTTGAATTCTGTAAAAATTAATAAAATGATATGCATATAGATTAATTAATTAGATAATAAGATCAATTTTGTGTAGTTACGACAAACAAAAAGAAAATTAAATTTTAAGAACTAAATGAAAATCAAACGACACGATTTTATAAATAGTGATGCATAATTGTCCATCATTAAAGAACACATTTGATATCTTTGAATATATTGCATGCATAATAATTATTTAAATGATGAAATTGAAATAAAAAAATAATAAATTATTGCAAATTATGTTATTATTATTATTATATAAATGAAAACTATATTTTTAGGTGATAAATATAGAGTACTACAAATATGTGTATAAAAAATATTATAAATATCAAAATTCCAAGTAAAAAATAATAACTAAAATTGCAAACAATTGTTAAAAGACAACGATTGTAATCTAAACTGTCGTTGAAAAAGCAAAAAAAGAAAATAATTTACAACAGTTAATAATGTCACTACTGTTGTCTATTATACGAAAGCTACTGTCTAAATAATTGTAAAATTGTGTGATAGACAACGGTTTATATATGAACCATTATATATCACACAATTTTACCTTAATATACCTTTAGATATATAGTTTATGCCATCTAGATAAAAAAAAGACAAATGCTTAAAATGATAAGAGAAGTTAACCTACTCGATCATGATTAGGATTGCAAGAAACTCCGATTGCACATCTTTTCATGCAATTAATTAGATGAGATTAATGAACATTTATCAAATAATTCCACAATTAAATTATTAAAAAAGAAGAAGAGGAGCCGGAATTGTCAACTTGTTCTACCGACAGCTCTCACTCTCTCTCTCTCTCTCTCTCTCTCTCTCTCTCTACGTGGAGTTGAGTCGTTCACCAACAAGCTTTGGAGGACTTTTCCCCAAAGGCGTTGTGCCCCACTCATCCATTCATTATATCTCGATATATTATTACCTCAGTAATATTTGAGTGGATGAAACGAGATTTTTAAATTTATACTCTCTCTCCTGACCCTATTACTATTTTGAGATTTTCCAATTATACAGTCTCATTATTATAAATAGTATCAATTTTCATAATAATGTACATCACACCCTTGTTAAATTTTGAAAATTAGAAAATTTATCACTTAAATTTTGAAAGTCATAAAAACACTAACTACTTAAATTTTGAAAGTTATAAGTAGTATTAATTTTCATAGTAATGTACATTACACCCTTGTTGAATTTTAAAAATTAAAAAACTAACCACTTAAATTTTGAAAGTCATAAAAAAACTAACTACTTAAATTTTGAAAGTCATAAATATTTAATGAGAGTGTTACTGGAAGCTTAGATTTAATAATTTGTTTTCATAAATATTTTTAATCTACGTGCGATTAGAAAAAAGACTATATAATTGGGACGGAGATAATATTTTAATTACGTCTAGTACAACATCAAACTCCCCCAAACACCACAACCAAAAAATAGCAATATTTTACAAGACTTCAACCTGAGTTTCTGAAATTAAGTTACGGCAAAATAGATGAAAAATGAGTCATAAAAGAGTAAAATTAAAAGAGAAGTACTTATGTGCACCACCCCATATATCAGAGTATAACGACAGGTGCGTGGCAGCCACACGCGCGTCCACCTGCTCCCCATGTGCCTGTCAGTTTTTTTTTAATTATTTTCCAATTTTTTTTTTCCCAACAAAATTTATACCATACAATAAAATTAGTGAACCCTAAAATTAAATCGAATTAATATAATTTGTTTGAAATAAATATAAATTTATACCCTAAAATGAAATTAATAAATCCTAAAAAAACACAAAATAAAACCCTAACACCACCCCTAAAAAACCCTAAAAAAACACAAAATAAACCCCTAAAAAAACCCCCCAAAAAACCCTAAAAACACAATAAAAACCCCTAAAACACCCCCCAAAAAACACAAAATAAACCCCTAAAAGTACTCCTAAAAAAACCCTAAAACACAAAATAAACCCCTAAAAACACCCCCAAAAACCTTTAAAATAAATGGCAGACCCCTTACTATTTAATGATACAGGTGATACTTTTCAAATTTTGTGTGATACTTTTTAATGTTACTGTTGATACTAATTTTATCAGATTTTTTTTACGGGTTGACCCGCGAATTTGACCCGCCCATCTAAAATAAGCCTTATATGCACCTTGTACATGCAAGTATTTGCCAAACGAAAATGTAGTATTGAATAAGCGTTTACATTTTAAATACGAAATTTGACCAGTTTGACAAATTTTAGCCCATAAAATAATCTCACCCAAAAGGAAACAAAATTTTGGTAAGAAGTTAGAATAGATAGGATGTAAATTTTTGGTGGCTGAATTTTTTTGAAACCGACAGTAAGTTTGAGAGTACAAATGTCCAATGCAGTTAACGAGACGTACACATAGGTTAGGTAAGACGTGCAGTCAACAAATTCGTGCAATCTTAATTTCAATAATTTTGACATGAATTTGCCTTATTAAATATGCAGCGGGCATTCAGACTTTGACTTCAATTTTATAACCATATATAATTTTCCACACCATATTATTTCGGCAAAATCCACAATTAATTAGGCAACATATCTACTTCAACTTTATTGTGTTGGGATGAATCTTATGTTTAAGGTTATATACTATTCTGCTCTTAAAATTTGATGGACGAGATAAATTATCAGATGTCTTAATTAGTAGACGAGAGTTCAAAACTCAATTCTTCACTATGATTCGATTTGTGTATGATTTATTGATACATAATATAATAGGGGTAGGTCACATCATGACTGTATTCAGCTGCATAGATTTAGAGGATCAATGTTGTAATACACACGTGCATGCGTTTTATGTGTAGCAGCACACAATATACAAAACATTAGGACATTAAGTAATTATCATTACCAAACTGGACAGAATTTTAGTTTGCTTATTGAAATATTTTATAGGTTAAATCGTAAATGAAGCGATCTTATATATTCAACCGCCAAATCAAGAGTATCTGCATTATTTTTCAGGTTACTTAAATTTTAGTGCTTAATATTAGTTAATTATTAAAGTCATTTCAGTTAATTTAACCAAACAAGTTACATAACTTACCTAACATACTTCAGAATTTTTGTGTAAAAGGGAGAAGTTCCCCCTCCCCCAATTAAACAAAAAATATGGATATTTAAAAAATAATGACGGTAGCTTATTGTGTTTTGCATGCATACAATATGTAATATATTGAGTATAACGTCTACTTGATGAAAATATGAAATGATCACAACCCTTAAAAATAAAATAAAGATAATGTTTTTAACGATAACATTATATTTCTAAATTCTAATCATAAAACAATTTAAATCAAGATATTCAACAAAGTAATCATATATCTATAGATTTAGATAGTGGAATCGACCAAAAGTCCAAAACTCATATTGTGTAGGAAATACACACACACACCCCCCCCATATTGCTAACAATAATATAATAATTAAAAGAGAGAGAGAGAGAAGCGATTGGCTTTTGAACGATGCTAGTCAACAAAAATAATCAAATGTATCGAATAATAGGATCAACGAGCTCACTAGTCACATTTCATGTACAAATTCATTTTTATAAATAATAATTTATTACATAATATGAAATTAAAATATTATTTGTAACGGAGAATTCCGATTACGTAGTTAACTTGGTCGTAACCAATTCTCCTTTCTTTTTCCTTAATTAGTGGCATAGTGTTTAGATGGTGATTTACAGACTCTGACCCCTCATTTAATCTCATTCAAATAAATAAATCAACTTTCTCCACATTCCACAACCACACTAGCCTTTTTCAGCTTCAATTTAGCCGCTTTTTCTCAAAAACCATTTCTTTAATTTCTATATTGTGCCTCTAATTTGCTGATTGACTGACTCTTCCCCCCTTTAACAACCGCCCCACCCCCACCCCCGTTCACACGCATAAACACACTGTTGTAGCCTGGTATCATAATTCTTTGGTACAACTTCACAACTTCTTCTTTGAAGGCGTCTGAGATAGCTATAATTATATCCAATTAATTCAAGAACCTATTTTTTTAAAGGTCCACTTGTTCTTGAAGCTGCTGTGTCTGCCCCCAAGATTTGCTTTTTTTTACTTGGTTGCTCGAGGAGGTTGTACTCTGAAGAATCTGAAGTTTCTTGCTGAATTGGAGCTAGGTGAG
Source organism: Perilla frutescens (assembly GCA_026008535.1). Lineage (NCBI taxonomy): Eukaryota > Viridiplantae > Streptophyta > Magnoliopsida > Lamiales > Lamiaceae > Perilla > Perilla frutescens. The sequence goes on from BRKX01000005.1 coordinate 41,786,229, forward strand.
TTTATTAGCTGATAAATTTTGCATAAAGATTGAATCTTTGGCTGAAAATAGGTTGACCCATTTGAAGATTCTGGTTTTCAAGGGCTTGATGGAGAGAGAAATCGATAGTTCTAATAAGTCGAAGATGGAAGATTATGCAGTGTTAGAGCAGATTGGAAAGGGTGCTTTTGGAGCTGCATTTCTTGCGCTCCATAAAACTGAGAATAAGAAGTAAGAATTTCTGTTTCAAGCTCATTTAATGTCTGTACATGCAGAACTTTTTTTTTTTTTGAATATTCTCAAATTTTTTAGACCCTAGTAGAATTTAGCTGAATGGTTATCATGACTTGAGAAATTAGAATCATTTGTGCAATGCATCTATGATAGCTTATATGCGCGATATTAGGTAGAAATCAGAAACTGAACTCATGAATTTATTAGGCAAAAACCATCTCTGACTTTTGGTGGCACCGTATGAATCGTATGACTTCGTAAACGGAATACTTCTTGATTATTAAGTTCTTGATTGATGAGCATATGAAGAAGTGAAACAAAAGTAATGTATCGTGTAAATTAGCTCGCACATTTTGATTGCCAAGACAGAACTGCTGAAAACCAAACAAAAAACATTGCAGCTGTTCACAAGTAATTTAATGATGAGAATACTAGTCTGTTATTGATCCTTCTGAGTTCTGTAGTGTCCTGGAACAGAATAATTTTGATGAAACTTACAGATATAGGTAGGCATTCAGTTCATCATCAAAAATCCTCCCATATATGGCGATGTTGTGATGTAATCAGTATATGAACTTGGGATGGAGGTTGAGTGATTGTTTCTACTATCCCTGGCAGGTATGTTCTAAAGAAAATCCGTCTCTCTAAGCAGTCGGAGAAGTTCAGGAGCAAAGCATTCCAGGAGGTTAGCTTAAATACTTGTGTCGTTGGGTGTCCTGGGAAAAAAGTGTTATTATTGAATCTCCTTCTCATTTTAATTACCACTAGGCATTAGAACTCATTATTTTCCATCTTGTTCATTTCTATATGTACCCTTGAGCAGAGATTGTGATCACCATTATGCATCATTATTGGAAGGAGGGGTACCTAGTGACACTGATAATATTAATATAATTTAACTATGGAATCTGTTTGTTAATTATGGTGAGATAATAAATGTCTTTGGAAGACTTACAGAAAAAAAGGTTTCCCCTCAATAAAACCCCTCTTAGCAGCTTAAATTCTTATCCGCTATTTTCATAAGTTGCATAGCTTTTTTGTTTGGAATATGAAATAGTCTATATGATATGATGCAGTCATATTCTCACGGGTGCCAACTCTAGTACTGACGATTTCAGGAAACTAGATTGGTGAATGACCTTGAAGAAATAAAGAACCTTCACCAATTTTATACAACGTATTATAATGTGTACCTTTGTCTGTTGCAGATGAATTTAATTGCTAAACTACGGCATCCTTATATAGTCGAATATAAAGATGCTTGGGTGGAAAAGGTACGATGTTGCTAATTAATCTCGATTTCTAGGTAGAAAGCTACCGAATAAATTTTAGATTTTCTAAGTGTGATGCAGCTGGCTTCAAACTGATTCTAAAGGTATCCTTTTATTTACACTCTTGGCAGGGGAGCTGTATATGCATCGTGACCAACTATTGTGAAATAGGAAATATGTAAGTGCTTTAGTCTTCTCCAAATCGGACTAGTGCAGTAAGAGATATTTTATCTTTTACTTTCAATTTGCAGATCTGATGTAATAAGGAAGGCAAGACAGGCATATTTTTCGGAGGAGGTAATCTGATTGATTTTACTATAAGAAGTCTCTCTTTTATCTGCTTTAGCTATCTCATGCTGAATTTTCGATTGTCTTGTATATTCCCAGAAAATTTGTAAATGGCTGACTCAGTTGCTATTAGCCATCGACTATCTTCATTCCAATCGTGTACTTCATAGGGATCTCAAGGTTCGACATATGTTCATTTTTAGTTGGCATGTATTATTTTGATTGTTTTCTTACATGAATTGTTTTCTCATTTCAGTCATCTAACATATTTGTGACAAAGGAAAATGACATTCGTCTTGGTAAGAAAGCCAAAGCAATTCCTATACACACCTAGTATCGTCTTTCATTTTTTCACTGATGTAGTTTATTTTTTCACTGATGTAATGTACAGGTGATTTTGGATTAGCTAAACTTCTCAATGGGGAAGGCCTAGCCTCATCGGTATGATCATACAAACTAAACTTTTATATTTTACTTGTGAAATGTTTGTTTTGCATCATGTATATTTGTCAAACGCTGCAAGTAGTTGAATTCAAGAGACGACTAATTGGATGTAGCTTCTTACATTATGCTAGTTTCTAGACCTGTTGTATTGTTTGTGTCCTATTGAATTCTTTAGATGTTTGAAAGCAAGATCTATATTTAAAGATAATATCACTTTATTATTTGCAATGTTGGTGAATGATTTCTGCGTCTCAAAACTAGGTTGTCGGGACCCCCAACTATATGTGTCCTGAGCTTCTTGCCAATATACCGTATGGCTATAAATCCGACATATGGTCTTTAGGTAATGAGTTAAATCACGAGAATCTGCATTCATTTCGTCATTTTTCATTTCCTAAAGTGTAGTGTTTTCAATTTCCAGGATGCTGTATGTTTGAGATTGCTGCACACCAACAAGCATTTAAAGCACCTGTAAGTGTACCTTTTCGCGTTTCAGTAGAGATAATATACACATCGACACATTTTGATTCGCCAAATGAATGAAATAGGATATGACTGCACTTATCAACAAGATCAACAGATCTTTGATTTCTCCAATGCCTATCATATACTCTTCAACTCTGTAAGTTCAATTTAGAAACATTTATGCATCAACGATAAAATTTATATTTTGCTTGCAAACTGTAATTCATTCAAAAACTTTATTTGGTCTCAGGAAACAAATTATAAAGAGTATGCTGAGGAAGAGTCCCGAGCACAGGCCGACTGTAAATTCATAATTTTTCACTCACTTCTTTTACTCATAGTGCCAAATATAATTGTAATCCCATTTATATGTGCATCATAGGCTGCAGAGCTGTTAAGACACCCGCATTTGCAGCCGTTTCTCCTTCGCTGTCACAACCCATCTACTGTTTTCCTCCCTGTGAAGTCTCCCTCTCCCAACGCTACTAACGAGAAATCAAAAAGACCTTCAACCGGTAGCTCCGATGGTGGGAAAGATTATAGAGAGAGAGAGGTGAAGCTGAAACAGAGGGAACTGCTTCCGCTATTTGCAGAAAGCACAGATATTCAGCATCCGAATTTACTGGATGGTGATGCCTTGATAGAAGATCTACTTGTGACCAAGAGGGTTGATCCGACGAGTTACTCTGGAAAAATCTCTCATGATAGTGAAGATTCAAAGAGTGGGGACACAAGTGAGACGACTGCTTGCAATGGAGACGATCATGACAATCATAACTCTTCGTCGCATCAAGAGAGCATCTACATGATCGACGCTTTGGAAAGACTGGCAAACGCACTGCGTGAAGAGCAAGAGGAGTATTCTCTTAGAAACAATACAAAGTTAGGAAAAGCTGACTGGGGAAGTGAGAAGATGAGGAATGAGGACCCCTCATGCAGTCCCGAGTTAACCGAGGAAACGAAAATGAAGGCAGAGGAAGCTACTCGCCATGACTGCAGTAAAATGTCTCCCTTCAATGAAAACATCCCCTTAAATGCAGACAAGGTAAGATCTGATCAAGTTGATGAAGAACCAAGAAGCTCGTCCCATGTGGAGGAAAATAAGGGTGAATGTTCAGGAGTGTTCTCTGATAAGGATCACGTGAAAATCAAAGATGATGTCTCAGTTGGCTCAAGGCAAACTGAGAAAGTAACGAGAGACGGGCCATTGTTGAATAGACAAGCTGCAACTGGCAGTGATGGAAGCAGCATCAGCAGCAAGTGGGAGAATTCAGGACGACAGAGAGCAGATGAGGATTCAGTGAAGATCAAAGATGATGTCTCTATTGCACCAAGAATAACCAAGACAGCAACGGGTGATGATATACTGTTAAATACGCGATCTACAGCAAGCAGTGAAGAAAGTAACAAGCAGCAGGAAAATCCAGGTGAACTTAGAGCTGATGCTTTAGAGTCATTGCTCGAACTATGTGCACGTTTGCTCAAACAGGACAAATTCGACGAGCTCTCCGGAGTGCTGAAAGCGTTCGGGGAAGACGCCGTTTCTTCCAGAGAAACAGCAATCTGGCTGACAAAAAGCTTAATGAATGCCCAGAATCAGGCCAAGAACATCTAGTTCAAGAATTTGGACATAGTCAGCGTTCGATTGTAGTGATTTTGTTGTAAAAATCAGTTGTGTCTTGTGGCGTGCATGTATAATTTGTTTGCCAAAAGAGTGAGATTGAATTTGAAAGAGTTAGCTTGATTCCCCCTCCCCCCCCCCCCAATTTGCTCAAGGTTAATGCGAGTCGATCACAAATTATTTTAATGCTATTGAATAGGAAACCATCAAAATGTTGGAATTGAAGCTTCGTGTTTTTGTGGAAGTTGTGACCTAAACATACATATTTTTTGTTTTTTATTATTATTGAATTTGAATTTTAGTTTACTCGCGCAAGTTAAAGGAATTATGTTTATATTACAATATACATGGTAGGTATGTACTAAAATCTACATCATCATAAAAAATGGGTTAATTGCTAAAAAATTCAGCAACTTTGAATAAATTTACAATTTTAAAATATTGCAATAATAATGCTAATCTTTTGATTTGTAGTAGAAAAGACACCTAAAAAAATTTAAGGATCAGAAAATTGATGTTAGTCAATAAATACCCCATATTCGACATCCAAAAATTGATTAATATATACACATAGAAAAAATATTGCCACATCATAATTTTGATTGTCGGAAAAACTTGGAGGTATTGATTTTGCTACAAGTAAAGTGTTAGTGTCAATTCGTAGCATTAAGTTTGTTTTGGCGATTTATGTTCAACGAAGTGTTCGAGAACATGTTCTTGATGTGATGTGTTGATTCTGCTATGCAAAATAAAAAACAGTTGGTGAACTGTTCTCTTTGATATTCCATGAGCATTCCGACAGTTTAATTATGTCAGTTTCCTTGCGGGAAAGGATTCGGTTTGGATTGGTTTGGGAAGCAAGGAGCGATTGTTTTAACTGCCTTATAGAGTAGATGCAGAGCTGATTTAGACCCTCAACTACATGGAAGACATCTACACCAACATAGAAAGAATCACAAACCCTAATTCACCTTCCAAGTTGATGAAGATTGGAGACCAAGTAAACAAGAAGTGTAAAAGTATAAGAAGACCGATTCTCTTGAAGATCGATGGTTCGCCCCCATATTTGATTATCTGAGTTTAGTATTTGAGAGTCGTTGGTTTGTGATACTTGTAATGGCTAGAAGTTGTTTATTAAACTGTTCAACGTGGTAGTCTATCATTGAGTGAAACACGTGAGTGATTTTTTATCCGTTTTATACGTAATATCGGGAGATATTATAAGTTGAAGTCGTAGGTAGCTAGGAAGAGTCTAGTGTCACGGTTGTGAGTGGATCTCACAACTTTCATTCATCAAAGAATTTGTGTTGTAAGAAATGGTGGCATAAGGAGGGTCCTGTATGTGTAAGTCCCCTCACAAAGAATAGTCTTCACAAAGAAGTAGTGGATGAATCTTCAAGTTTGGGCGAAGTCCCCTCAAAGTTGGTTGGTTAACCGAACCGGATTATCAATCTCGTGCGTTCTTTTACTGCTTTTATTCACTTGTTTTTGAATCATGCTTCTGTTCCTGTCACTCTCATGAATACATGTATGTAGTAACCTTAAACACATAAGTTCACGGATTATAATTTTTCATAAAGAAATTGAGTTATTATTGCAACATTTAAAAAATTGTAACCAAATTGCAAAATCGTTCAAGGTTGTGAATTCTTTTTTAAAAACCAATCCTAAAAAGGTCATAATTTTACATATTTGGTTTTGCCTAACCTATCCCTCTTACTCTTATATTTTTATTTTAAGGACAGTAGTAGTCAGTAGTGTAATATGATGATATATTACATTTACAAAAAAATATTAGTTTGTTAGGATTTATATTTAATAGTGTTGTATCATATATTTTTTAATTACAAAAATATACATACAAAAATTTATTTGATATATAGATTCATACCTTTTGTCTTAAAAATTTAGGATGTATTCATAATATTGTTGGATGTAGCCTGTAGGTGTTTATAACCGTACCCTTTACAGTCAGTTTCACCACATAATTAATACATAAGCGAAAAGTGTGATGATTAATGTGTGGTGAGATTATTACGAAAATAGTGTTTTCTTGGATAAACTATCAATATCATCATTAATTATGAGATATAAATATTGATGTCTCACCAATTCGCTAATATTTTGAAAGGGAAAATGTGAAGAAGGAAACACGTCCCATCCTGATTCCTCACACTTGCAAACTATCTATATATATTTTGCCCTTCGAATTTGTACATTTTGTATTTTATTATATCATTAATGCACGTTAAGTGTACGATGATATGTTGCTGATACATATAGAGTATTGGTGTAAAAATGTACGAGACGACACATTATATATGATTTGCTGGACAGAGGCCTATATATATATATATATATATATTTCACGCGTATAGTGCATTTTTTTTCTTAACAAAATACATATACAGCTTATTTGGAAAGATTAACAAGAAGCTAAGTTCTACATATTTCGAAATTTCACATTTGATTGAGATATACAACCTGTACCTTTTCTTTCACATTTCTGTGGATCCCATATATGATAATTTAAGCCTTAAAACAGAAGGCAATACATGGATGGAACTTACAAAAAAAGGATTAATATATCTGTACCACTATATAAATTGGGACAATTCCACAATATATCACAGCTCAAATCATATGCAAAAACATTCAATTTTTTTATTTTTCCTTATATTGTTACACTATATTAATATGGGGAATTCTGGTAAGTCTACCATCCTCTACACCTATCTATTTCTGGCCGCGGTGACTGCACTTTTGCCGGCAGCGGCGACGGCACAAGATGCTGCACAGGCGCCATTGCCGGAGGTGGTTGCCGGAGATGGCTTTCAACTTGTAATTTCCCATTTACTTACATTTTCTCCAATTTTATTTTACTTTTCCACTATTTTGTTTCATTAAATTGAGTGTGTTTGAAGACTGAGTGCCCATGAGGATTTGTATTACATATTTCTTGAGTGTGCTTGTACATTGCTCGAATATTATGTTGCCATATTTTGATACATTTGGTTAATAAAATTTCGTCTCTATATATACTTCATATAAGAGTCTCACACACACACACACACACATACATATATAATTATATATTAGCCAATATTTAATTTGGTGTAACATCATATATATTTACAATACATTCAAACTGCTACAGTAAAAACAACTTTTTACACCCTCCCTAAATAGTATAACAATGAAGCATAAAATGAGGCCTTTTTATGAATGAGCTAATCAAGAAGCTGAGCCATTAGATTCTTGAATATCAAGCTGATGCTCTGCAACCAGAATGCAAGAATCTCTCTCTAAAGATGATGAGGAGCTTCGAGCCTTAAACGAGTCATCTTTCGGTGTATTTAGAGAGTCAGTTGTGCACTGCACATCTGGTGCGATTCCTACCTGATCAATGTCATGAAGTGCAGGAGACAAATACTTAGCTACCGTGATGAAAAGGGCCGATCCATCGTGTAGCTCTGTCACACTCTGCAACAATTTAAGGGTTTTTTTTTCCGAGTTAAATATTGAAACTAAGCAGCCATGAAAATGGAGCTGCAACAAGAAGATATATTTTTGAAGATGTGTTTGGTGATTAATAGTTAATGCCTACCTGTATTTTCCCTTTGCCAAAGGTTCTGTGTCCAATGAGAATAGCTCGTCCGTTGTCGTGGAGCGCACCTGCAAGAATCTCACTAGCACTGGCGCTCTCTTCATTCACCTGTTTTTATTTTTTAAGTTAAAGAAACAGTTATGTATGTATGTATGTATGTTGTGGATGAAACCTAAATAAATAAACGAGTCAAACTCAAACTTACGAGGACAACGAGTGGATCGTGTGTTATAGCATGGCCATTGATCATGTTGATAGGTAACATATTTCCGTCTCTGTCGATGGTGTTCACTAGAGTCTCGGTCCCGTCTAGCCAAATCTGTGCAACATCAAGTCCTGCTTTCACCAAACCACCCTGGAGAGAGAGAGAGAGAGACTAGCCTTAGGTACTAAACCATGAAATATAATGTTTTATAAGCCTGATTAAGAAGAATTAGACTTACAGGATTGTTTCTAAGATCCAATATGTATGATTGCACACCTTGATTCTCCATCTCATGAACTGTGTTTTCCATCTCCACTGCTGCAGTCTGTCATTTTCTTGATTTAGAAATTCTATTTATATATAGAGAGAGAAAAAAAAAGGCTAAAGTAGTCAAGAAATATCAAATACCTGAGAAAAGGTTGATAGCTTTACATATCCAGTTTTAGATACATGTCCATCAGGAGCTCTGTGGAGAATGATGGCACTAGATACGGGCGAAAACTTGATTACTTCACGCGGTATTCTCACCTTCCAAAGTTCAAAATAATTCGCGGTATTAGCTATACCTATAGGTGAATGCAGGCTTTAAAAAATGGCATAATTTTTGATATTGTATTCTGGAATACGTACCTGTCTGATACTAGGACTCCCCAACTCATCAACCTGAAAAGAATATGAGTTTAGATGAAGCTGTAATTGCCAATTATATTTCCATGCAAGCTAACTGTGGAATGCTCACACTGTGGACTTTTACTGTGACAGTTGTTCCAACACGTCCCCTCAGTTTCTGCGCAGCTGCTTCACTGGCCACTCCGTCGAGTCTTTCACCTGAAACACTCGCCCGCCATGCTTCACTAATCAACTACTTTACCACATTGAAGAAAATATAAGAGAAAGAGTAGCTAGCAGCTTATACTACAATGTGTGAAATTTCTATCTGAGCTGAATGTGAATTTGGTATATAAGAGCATTGATATATTATTGCATTACACGTGACGTGTGTGTATCTTTCTCACTCAGTATGGATCAAAAAAGGGACAAAAACAATGCATCTGTTCAACACTTCTCCAAAAAAGAAACCACTATATGTTCAAGTTTGTTCCCTCAAACTCAACATTGGATGTTTAGCTGTTCAGTACCGTTTATTTCCATTAGCTCGTCTCCTTCGTGTATGCCAGCTCGTGCAGCTGGGCTATTCTCTATGCATGACAAAACAACCTGAAAAAGAGACAACGGATCAGATTAGAGCAACAAGTGTATGGAGATATTTAGCATTAAAGAATCTTAGTTTCTAATTCTTGATCATAAAAGATATTTGGGGGTTCAGACTATGTAACATAACATTATATCTGCTGATGAACAGTTAAACTGTATGTAAATAAATAAAAATATGAAAGCAAGTGGACTTTCACATTCCTTTCCCAAGGAAAAATAATCTAAAATGAGTTTGTATGAGATATCAACCTACCAGGTGCCCTGTCTTTGGTTCAGCACTGATGAATAAACCAACACCCTGCAAATTTCCATCACTTCCTATTCTAAAACTTTGATACTCCTGCACGTCACAACATTTAGTCGTTACACCACAGTCTGTAGACCTTCATCAACTCATCAGATGAAAGTAGATATATCAAAATTAGATATGCATAAAATAGAATGGGAATTGAAATTAGGCCATGAACTGAGAAAATATACAGCAATGTGGCCATTAGCTAGAAAATAATATTTTCACAAAGTTTTAGGTAACAACAGAATTAGCTAGGTCATAATGTGACAAGTCTGAACATAACAAAAGTTGCAACACTACGAATACCTTAGGACTGATGATGCGTGTGAACGGATCACCCAGAGTCGAAAGCATCCCCTTTATTTTGTTATACGCAGCATCTTCTGAACTCAGTGGGAACATTTCCACCATTGTTTGTTGCAGTTTCATGTCCCAATCTGTAAATGATAATACTCTTCAAATTACATCCCCTTTTGGTGAAGCCTAACAACAAGGATTCTATACCATTAAGCCTAAGATCTCTAACACTATACACATCTTTCATCTCTGACCTTAAACTATGTACAAATTAATCCACCCAGAACATCAAATTAAAGAGTCAGCTGATAACACCTAACTGCCCACTCTCTCTCTCTCTCTCTCTCTCTCTCTCTCTCTCTGAATCATTGGATCAAGAGAACCTTATTGAAACCTTATTTTCTACTTACCCTGATGATTGAAAGTTGGATCTATGAAGGTCTCCCTGATCAATCCCCATGCCTCCACAAGAGTTCTTTGGACCGTATTCACCTGCTAAAACAACCTTACCAAGTAAGAACCAAATCAATCTGAGAAATCTTCTTCAGGAAACTTCGATTATCTGATACCTTTATCAGATCACTTCAATTAGACTAGGAGTTTAGTTTTAACTTCTAAGACAGCAGAATTTGAGCCGTTGCAACATAAACACGAATCGAAAAACAAAACTCCAAGAACTTTGGTCACCTCACGAGTATGAGAAATAGGAAACGCCACCGTGAGAGACTCCGCCAACGCCGGCGAATCGGAACACAAGGAAACTGCAGCAGCCAATCCAAGCACTCCTCTTCCAACCCTTTTAACTAAATCCTCATTTTCTGCTAAAAAAGTGTTCTTGTCCGAACAATGAGAGCTTCTCACCCTAAGATTCTTGTTCGTCCAACTGTTCAAGATCGGAGATCGGCAAGAAAATAACGGTTTTGAGGCGGGTTTTGATGAGAATTTTGATAGAGTTGACAAGGTACAATCAAGATTATTTGAGTTGAGGGCCTCCATTGTCGACCGAGATTCTGTTTCATGCAAGAGTTTCTTGCTGTAATAAAATCCCCCAAAATTTTTGGAAATATCAAATATTAGATGGAGATCGACAGTTGTAATTACAATTATAATTTTGGTTTTTGATTCCTTAGGGTGTGGCGGCCCACATGAATCTTCATGTCTGTGGTGGTTAAGTTAGTTGCGTGTCTCCGAGTCTCTCTCTCTTTTTTTTTTCTCCTACCAAAAAATTGTTAGATCAAAATTAGAAAAATCGAAAATGAATGATAACGGACTCGCTGCCAAGTGGAAATGAATTCCACTGTCCTAAAAATGATTTCCGGCAGCCCGTAATGTAAAGCTTAAAGTCGGATTCGTCTCCAAGGTTAACACAACATTCGGGAATTGAGTACACTCTTAAAACTTGAATTGGAGATCACTCAAATAAATGCTCAGAGTGGAAGAGGAAGCCATGTATTTTTTGTATCTGTATCTGAAGCAGAAGGCAAAAAATATATATAGAGAAAAAGAGTGAAGAGCCCTGTAACAAACGTGCGCCACTCTCTTCTAAAGAAATAGTCAAAGAATTAATTAAAGCAAGAAAAACCGTTCCCCCCAAGAAGCCCCCCACAAGACGGCCCCACGCAAGCATGATGACCAGACCTACCCCCAACAAGACGGCCCCCACAAGCGCGATGATCCGACCTCTAAATGTGCCCCGCATAAACGCGATGGTCAGACCTCTAAAATGGCTAGAAGAAATAGAACGCGCATAAGAAACAGAACGGGACGACCCCCACAAGCGCGATGACCAGACCTCTAAATGCCCTCACACAAGCGCGATGACCAGACCTCTAAACGGCTAACATCTAAATGCCCCCGTACTGACCAGACCTCTAAATGCCCCCACACAAGCGCGATGACCAGACCTCTAAACGGCTAGAAGAAATGGAAGCGCGATGATCAGACCTCTAAATGGCTAGAAGAAACGGAACGTGCACAAGAAACAGAACGGGATGACGCCGGCCCCCACAAGTGCGATGACCAGACGTCTAAATGCCCCCGCACAGGCGCGATGACCAGACCTCTAAACGGATAACCTCTAAATGCTCCCGCACTGACCAGACCTCTAAATGGCTAACCTCTAAATGCCCCCGCACAAACGCGATGACCAAACCTCTAAACAGCTAGAAGAAACAGAACGGTCAAAGAAGCGATGACCAGACCTCTAAATGCCACCGCACAAGCATGATGACTAGACCTCTAAATGGCTAAAAGAAAAAAAGAAGCGATGACCAGACCTCTAAACGGCTAGAAGAAAAAAGAAGCGATGACCAGACCTCTAAACGGCTAGAAGAAACGGAACCTCTAAATGCCCCCACACAAGCGTGAGTGATGACCAAACCTCTAAACGGTTAGAAAAAACAGAACGGTCAAAGAATTAATTAGGGCAAGAGGAAAAAACTGCTTCCCCCCACACGCGCGATGACTCTAAACGACTAGAAGAAAAAAAGAAGCGATGACCAGACCTCTAAACGATGACTAGAAAAAAAAAGTGATGCCTAGACCTCTAAACGACGGCTAGAAGAAAAAAAGAAGCGATAACCAGACCTCTAAACGGTTAGAAGAAACAGAACGGTCAAAGAATTAATTAGCTAAAGAAGAAAAAAACTATTTCCTCCCACACGCGCGATGACCAAATCAGACGGACGGACGGCGCGCGCAGGGGTTTCGCCTTCAGAGCCCATCATAAAAGCCCACTTCCAAGTTAATTGACCCACTCAAAGGAGAGAGCTAAAATAAATAACTCCAAGCTTCATTAAATATTCAATGTGGGATAGGGACAAAACCAAAGATCAAAGACAAAGATTCAAGTAAAATCCCTCAAATCATCACATCAATCCTTAAATCGAGTAAACTCCACAATATCAAACTAAGACCATCACAACCTTGGATTCTCATTAGTGCCGTAGTAAGATAAAGTCTTACATAGGAAACAGTCAGTTTATCCACACTCACTTAGGCAATTCCATATTGTGCGTCTCAAAAGCACAAAAGTACAACAACAGTGCGTCACAAAAGCACAAAAGTATTGAATCATTAAGAGCTAAAAGCTCAACCTCAAACAATCAATCATTATGTACATCAATAGAAAACCATCAAGTCCACTACTTAGGACCACCCACATTGGGGCTATGGCTCAATAATAACAAACATAAATCCATCAAGTCCGTCTCAATAGGACCACCCAAAAGAAGGCTATGGAAAGAAACATTTCATAGATATCCACCAAAGTCTCACATGTAAAAATCAAGTCAGATAAGATAAACTTTACAGCTTCGTTTGACCTTAGAAAGGTATCCTCTAAAAGTTACCTCACTGATGAGGCCTTATGCCCATTCCATTGGAAGAATCCAACACTTGTTTGCCATTGAGACCTTTGGTGAGAGGATCAGCTAGATTCCTTTCAGATCTTATGAAATCCAGAGAAATAACTCCACTTTTCAGCAACTGCTTCACACCAGCATGCCTTAGCCGAATATGTCTCATCTTTCCATTGAAGATGCTGTTTTTAGCTACTTCAATAGCAGTCTGGGAATCACAATGCAAAGAAATAGGAGCAACTGAATTCTTCACAAGAGGTATATCAACTAGCAAACTCCTCAACCAGTTAGCTTAACGATTTGCTAACTCAAGAGCAATAAATTCAGATTCCATAGTAGAGTCAACAATACATGATTACTTGGCAGATTTCCAAGAAATAGCACCACTGCCCAAAGTAAACACAAAACCACTAGTGGAACTCACTTTATCATTATTAGACACCCAATTTGCATCACAATAACCTTCCAACATAAAAGTAAAATTTTCAAAATGCAAACACCAATCAGAAGTGCATTTCAGATATTTCAATAAACGATAAAGTGCAGTCCAATGCTCATTACTAGGGTTATGTATATACCGACTCCAACGACTCACTGCATATGAAATATCAGGTCTAGTGCAGTTCATAAGGTACATCACGCTACCTATGATCTTATCATATTCAGTTTGAGACACAAGTTCGTTCACATTTTTCTTTAGATGCATGCCACTATCATAAGGTGTTTTAATAGCAGTCAAAGAATCACAGTTAAAGCGTGTTAACACCTTTTTCACAAAATAAGATTGACTCATATTAAAGCCATGCTCAGTTTTTTCCAATTTGATACCTAGTATAAGATCAGCCTCACCCAGATCTTTCATATCAAATGCAAAGGACAAAAATGACTTGGTTTCCAAATCACATCAAGACTAGTACCAAAAATAAACATGTCATCAACATATAGACATACTATGACACAACCAGACTTGCACATCTTAGAATATAAGTAAGAATCAAAACCATTAACCTCAAAACCATTTGCAATAATAGTATTGTAAAACTTGTCATACCACTAAATTGGAGCTTGCTTAAGTCCATAGAAAGATTTTCTTATCTTACAAACTTTGCTTTTTTCTAGATCAACTACCACACAGCCTTCAGGTTGTTCAATATAAATTTCTTCATTAAGATCACCATTCAAGAAACCTGTTTTAACATTCATATGATGAATTACCAAGTTATGAATCGCAGCTAGAGCAACTAGTGCACGGATGGTGGAAATTCTAGCAACATGAGAGTAAGTGTAAAAAAAAATCACCACCTTTTTTTTTGTGAATACCCCATGAACCACCACCAATCTAGCTTTAAACCTATCAATAGGACCATCAGGTTTTAGTTTCTTCCTAAAAATCCATTTAGTTCTAATAGGTTTACATTTTTCAGTTAAATCAACCAACTCCCAAGTATGATTATCAATTATTGATTCCAGCTCACTATGAATAGTTTCTTTCCAAAAAGTGACATCTAAACTAGTCATTAGACCTGAAAATGAGCTGACGGGGCAGGACAAGTTGTCGGCTTAAAAAGCCCGTCTTTTGGCGGGGCGGGGTGGGTAAGCCCGCTTGGGATAGCGGGCCTGAATAACAGGGCCCTACCCGTCCTCACCTAAGCCCGCGGGTTGGTGGGTCGGCCCATGGGCTTTCAATTTTTTTAACATATGTGAAGTTGCTACCAAAAGAGACAGACAGAGAAAGTATCTTCAAAAGCTGTAGTGTCTCGACGATAATGATGAAGAAATCGAGCAACACATAATGAAAGAGTAAATGAGTATAATTAGAACTCATTACCAGTTCGGGATCATCATTACAAAAAGAATTCCCATCAAGGGCTACTGTCAGCCCTACACTTCCTCATTAAACTTTCTAGACACATTCTCTCTCTCTTTGTATATATATATATCTCCCATTCTTGTTCTTCATCCTTGTCCTGACACTCTCCCATTCTTGTTCTTCATAACTCCCATCCCCTTCATACATTACTGTACAAAGAACAAAGAAATGGCAAAATCTGCAAGAGTAACAAATGGAAAGAAAAATCACGGATTCACGATGATGCCTTTTTCTATTCGTCTCCTACTGGTTTTTGGGACTTCATCATAGGCGAGAGGAAGAGAAAGATTTAGATGAATTGGTGGTGCCGAAGAGTTGTATAATTACGAGGGAATAAGCGGCGTTGAGTTATTAGTTCACACACTCACACTTGACTGACTGACCTAATTAGGTTATGAATTTTTTATTTATTTCTATTTTATTAAAATAAAAATAAAAATATAGATATATTCATATACGGGCAGGTTATCCGCCTTACAACGGGCTTTACCTACCAAAGCCCGCCCCACCACAGGCTTATCTGTTTGGGCCTATCAAATAAATGGGCCTCAAAATTGAAGCCCTACCCGTCTGAAAAAATAGCAGGGATGGGCCGTCCCGGTAGGCCTAGCCCGTTTTGACATGTCTACTAGTCATAGCTTCAGAATGTGGTAGGATCTTCATTTATAGAAATACGGATACATCATAATCATCAATCATGTCAGGATGGTCTACCAAAAAAACAATGATAAAATCTGGACCAAAAGAGGTTTCCGTTCTTTGTCTTTTATTTCTTCTCAGTTCAATTTGATCATCAGGCACATTCACAGAAGAAACTAGACACATCATCATGATCACTCAAAAAAGAACCAGAAGCATTCTTATCACCATGAGATTTAAGAAGAAATACATGCTCAAAAAATTCCACATCACATGACTCAGAAACATAATAATCACTCAAAAGATATAAATCTATAAGCAACGGAATTAACTGCATAGCCAATAAACACATCATCATATGTCTTGTATCCGATGTTCAATCTCTTAGGTTCTGGAAAATGAACTTTAGCTAGACACCTCCACACTTTCAGATATTTCAAATTTAGAGCAAACCCTTTCCACAGTTCATAAAGAGTCTTAACTAGCTTTTTATGAGATACTCGGTTCAGAATATAACATGCAGAAAGAACAACATTCCCCCACATATTATTTTGCAACCTAGAACTAATCAGCATAGCATTCATCATGTCCTTTAGGGTTCCATTTTTCCTTTCAGCTATTCCATTTTGTTAAGGAGAATAAGGCGCAGTAAATTCATGTATTATGCCATTCTATTCACAAAAATCCTTAAGGAAAAACGCGTTATATTCACCGTTTCTATCAGACCTCAACCTTTTTATTTTCTTGTTAAGCTGATTTTCTATTTCCAATTTATATTTCATAAACATGTCTGTTAGTGCCATCTTTATGCACTAAGTGTTTTAGATTGTCGTGATCTTTATGGTAATTCAAAGAACACATAAAGTTTTAGCTTTTCAAGTTTGAAGACCATGTTCTGGACATTATGATATGAACATTCCGCTGCTAATCTGATTGAAGATCAAAGAATGTATTTGAGCATGTTCGTGAACATGATCATGTAGATGGTTGTCTAGAGAGTTTTCTAGAGATGTGCCAAGCTGATTTCAAGAAGTTGAAGCTGCCTTTTCAAGATTGATGTTTTAGAATAGAAGATGCCTTGTTCAAGATGAAGATCAAGAAGGAAGAAGACGAGTTCTATTCAAGGAAAGCTTCTAACTAGTTAGAGTTCGAATTAAACTAAGAAAGTTTCCTTGTAAAGTTTGATTCAAATTAGAACAATCTGATTACCTTATTTAGGCTATGTCTTGTGTTTATAAATAGCCTGAGAATCAGACTAGTTAGAGTGTAGTTGAGGTTTACGAATACACAAGAGCTAGAGAGTATAAAAGACTTCAAGTTTGAAGCATATAGTATTCGGGTAGACTAGGTTTGATCCTTGTGATCATTGTGTGTCTAGTCTATGTTTGAAATTCTTTCATACACACTTTTAGAGGAGTCTCAGGAGAAATTTCCTGTGGGAACTAGAGAGAGTTTAGGTTGTGAGGGGATCTCACAAATTCAGTCCATCGAAAGAGGTTGTAGTGCGTAGGAAAGAGGTCGAGTGACGAGAGGTCATCATGTAATAGCCTTTGTAACCTTGCAACGGAGTAGTGGATTGTTTCTCATAGACTTGTGAAGTCTCTCTGACGTAGATCAATTGATCGAACAAGATTATCAATCTTGTGCCATTTACTTGCTTTCAATTTATCTTTCTGACCTTACATGTTCATCACAATGTACATGCACATGATCATCAACATGTTTATATCTGCTTAGTTTATGTAACTTCAATGCCAACAACTCTATCTTTAGTTCTAAAGAGATAAATTCTAGTATATCTAGAATAATCATTAACAAAACAAATGTAATACATTTTTTCTCTTTTACTCATGGTGATTCTAAAGTCTACTAAATCCGTATGAATCAGTTCTAAGAGTTCAGAGTTTCTATGTTCGACTGATTTAAATGGCTTCTTATCATATTTAGCCTCTACACAGATTTAACATTAGACAAATTATGCATGTTCAAAGCCGGGATTAAATCCAATTTTCTTAGCCTTTTAATAGAAACAACATTAACGTGTCCAAGTCTTACATGTCATACATCATAAGACCCAACCATGTAAGCAGAAGTAGAAGCATTCTCATTAATAATAGCTAAATCAACATTGAGTACAAACAGACCCTCATTCAGATATCATTTTCTCACAAATTCTCCATTTTTAGTCAACACGGCTCTATTAGCCTCTAACACAATTTTAAGACCCTTCTTATTCAATAGAGCACCAGACACTAGATTCCTATGCATGGAAGGAACATACAAAACATTGCTCAAACTCAAAGTTTTCCTAGAAATCAATTTAAGCAGAATTTTTCCTTTACCGAGAACTCCAGTGACATTGGAGTTGCCCATGTAGATGCATTCACTCTTTCAAGTTTTCTTAAAGTCATGGAAGAGTTCCTTGTTGCTACAGAAGTGTCTTGAGGCTCCAGTGTCCAGCACCCAGTCTGTTTTATTTTCCACCAGGTTTGCCTCAACTACAACAACAACAACAATATCATTAGTTTCAGTTAAATGAGCTTGACTCAACTTCTGAGTCTGTCCTTGGCATTTCGGGCACTGGTAAGCTTTGTGGCCAGGATTGCCACACCCCTAACAAGAGAGTTTGGATGGTGGCTTTTTTTCTACCTGTTTATCAATGGGCATATTTTTTTCCTCCAATCCGGCTTGTCCTTTTTAGGAGAAAACGACATTTCCCTCTCTCTGCATCAGATTCGACAAGATTAGCATTAACTGAGTTAGAAGATAAAGATAGGGATTTATCCTTCATTTGGTTTGCCTTCTTAGTTCGCATGTGGCTAATCAGTTCCTGCAATGTCAATCCCGTTTTTTGTGTTTCAGCATGTTTCTGTATTCGGTCCACAATGGTGGAAATTTCTCAAGTAGAACGTTGGCCTGTAGAATCTCGCACATTTTCCTTCTTTCGTTCAAAACGGCTGCTATGAGATTTTCATACTCGTGGAGCTGTTCTATGACAGGTTTGTCGTCCACCATTTGAAATTGCAGCCACTTCCTGACAACATACTTTTTTCTTACCGACGTCATCTCCTCTATATTTCTTCTCTAGAGCATCCCAGATTTGTCTAGCAGATCGAATATTCACAAGAAGATCGAATAAACTGTTGGTCATGTGATTGAGCATGTGACCACAAACAGTTTTGTTATACTTTTCGTATTTGTGGACGAGAATAGAGGTATCGGTCAAAGGAAATTTGGCAGTAGAAGCTTCAGCTTTATCCTTCGTAGATGCAACAACCGGTGATGGTGTTTCCATAGCAACGACATCGTCTCCATCATTGTCTAGGGTGATAACAGTGGAGACCGAATGATTAGGAGGATAAAAAAAGAGTACAAAGTCCACCTCTAACCGTTCGAAGAAGATCAACAACTTCTGAGACCACCGTTTGTAGTTCGATACGTCTAGGGATTCCAATTTTGATAAGTCAGGTAGGGCTCTGGAACTGGACGTCATATTAAAATCATTTTTAGATTGTTAGATCAAAACTAGAAAAATTGAACATGAAAGGTAATGGACTCTCGCTGCGACGTGGAGATGAATTCCACTGCCCTAAAAATCATTTCCTGCAGCCCGTGGTGTAAAGGTTATAGTCAGATTCGTCTCCAAGATTAACATAACATTCAGGGCTGGGCCGGGATGAATGGCACGCGTGGGGGCTTCGCCTTCATAGGCCCATCATAAAAGCCTACTTCTTAATCAATTGACCCACTAAAAAAAAAAGCTAAAATAAACAACTCCAAACTTCATTAAATATTCGATGTAGGATAAGGACAAAACCAAAGATCAAAGACAAAGTTGTTATCCATTTCCAACAAATATATATATATATATATATATATATATATATATTCTCATTTTGTGATCTTAGTATTTATGAAAAAAATATATTTCGATGTTAATTGAATCGTGCATTTATCATTGTATAAAAGTTTAACTAATCTTGGTTGTCGAAATTTTAGGGATAAAATCTAAATCTTTGTTTGTAATGCATGCATTTCGTGATTTACAATGTTTACCAAGTTTTATAGTGGAAAATTAGAATACTAAAAAACTCAAGTAAAAATAAGGTTTAATTGTAAAAAAATAAAATAAAAAATCACCTCTTCTGAACAAATTTGCAATTTAAATACGATTTTCAAAATGTTACTATGATATCCCAAACTTTTAATTTGTATCAATATAGACAATCTAGAAAAAAATTTGACAAATAGAATGTTGGGTACCCGTTCACTGACTAGTGGGCCTCGAGTTCACCTTTCCCCCATATTAGTACGATATTGTCCGCTTTGGGCCAAGCCCGCACGGTTTTCACTTTGGGCATCTCCCAAAAGGCCTCATACTAATGGGGTAGGTAAACTCCTTATATCCAAGCCAACCCTTGGATATATTTACGATGTGGGACTTGGATTGACATCCCAACAATCATCCCCTCAAACCAAAGAACACATCCCCTCCAACGGTACACAGTCATGAAGACAACCGGAGGTCACTTTTGAGGCAAACTCCCACACCATCGTGGCCCACTATCCTCGACTGAACCGGGCTCTGATACCAATGTTGGGAATCCGTTCACCGACTAGTGGGCCTCGAGTTCACCTTTCCCTCACATTAGTACGATATTGTCTGCTTTGGGCCAAGCCCGCACAGTTTTCACTTTGGGCATCTCCCAAAATGCCTCATACTAATGGGATAGGTGAACTCCTTATATCCAAGCCAACTCTTGGATATATTTCCGATGTGGGACTTGGATTGACATCCCAACAAGGGGAAAGGTGAACTCGAGGCCCACTAGTCGGTGAACGGGTACCCAACATTGGTATCAGAGCAGGCCGGCTCGTAGGCCCGTCTTGTATGGGCATTGCAGGTGCTACTTGCTGGTCGGTTCCTGGGTGGTGATCCTCCTCATGTCCCCCCATGGTTGGTGATCCAAGCACTCAGGAGGAGGACTTGCGTAACCACTGCGGGTGCCCCGCAAGTGGGAGATTCGAGCACACAAGAGGTGGACTCGCGTATCTTTGCGGAGGATGGATAAGTAAACAGGTGCTTCGGTGCGTAAGGCAATGAGTGTAAGTCCTTAGGCGAGTGCACGTTGTGTCCGAGGATGGCCACAACTCAAGTGGGGGAGGATGTCACAGGTCGCACCTTGCATTATCACGCACAATCCGTCCTCAGCCGAGATTGGCAGGGATAGCCGAGGATTGCCGAGGATGTGCGACTGTGGCGCACGGGAGCACATGCGAGCGTACTCTGATATGATATTGATGGACAATATACTGGGCGCCTACATGAGATTCGAGGAGGGCATTGAGCACAAGGTGGGAACACACTGGTTGGGTGCTGATGCCGCTCCCCTGATGAGCCCAATGGCAGGGCGAAACCAGTAGTTGTCCGGAAAACTCTAAGAGGGGGAAAAGTGGGCATGCGTCGGAGAATGAGAAACTCCCATCCCGTGACATTGGTATCAGAGCCCGGTTCAGTCTGGGATAGTGGGCCACGATGGTGTGGGAGTTTGCCTCAAATGTGACCTCCGATTGTCTTCGTGACTGTGTACCGTTGGAGGGGATCTGTTCCTTGATTTGAGAGAATGATTGTTGGGATGTCAATCCAAGTCCCACATCGGAAATATATCCAAGAGTTGGCTTGGATATAAGGAGTTCACCTACCCCATTAGTATGAGGTCTTTTGGGAGATGCCCAAAGTGAAAACCGTGCGGGCTTGGCCTAAAGCGGACAATATCGTACTAATGTGGGGAAATGTGAACTCGAGGCCCACTAGTCGGTGAACGGGTTCCCAACATAGAAAATTGATGTTGCACAATAAAAACCTCATATTCAACACATCAAAATTGAATAAACATGAAAAAAAAAAATATTGTCACATCATAATTATGATCGTCGAAAATAAAATTAAGGGTATTGAATTTGTTATAAATCAAAAGATTGAGTTATTATTACAACGTTTTAAAAGTTGTGTCTAAATTGCAAATTCGTTCAAAGATGGTGAAAATTTGAGGAATTAACCCTAAAAAATCGTCATCTACATCTACATTATATCTAAAAGTAAGATAGTCACTCTAAATAGTAAATAAAAAATTTCCCGCTCATTTACAATTGCCCGAAATATAAATATAATAATTATCACATAATAATTGTTAATATTAATTAATTGATTGACTGGAAAATCAACATCTACAAATCCGCATACATTGATGTTATATATATATATACACACACATAAATTTTATATTATATGTATTACATAGTTGTCAATCTATTTAATTTTGTTAAAGAATATACTATCCTACTTATATCTAAAAGTAAGATGGTTTAGGGTTTTATTTTCCCGCCAAAACTATTCTACCTACCAAAAACATAAAATTAATATTGAATATCAATATAATGCCAACTTAATAATGTAAAAAAAATTAATATATAACAAAAAATCATCACATAAATTAACCCGAAGGTAGTGAATCCCTTAATAATGTTTTATGGAAATTAAGAATCATCATTAATATATAACAAAATTAAGGTAATAGGTTACTTTTAATCAATATTGTATTACCGAAATTTCATTCATTTCTATAAACAATGTAAAAAAAAATATGCAAGCTTGCAAGCCAATTAATTATGGTCTGAGTAAAATTCATTAGAATGCAAATTAAGATTGCTTATGGAATTCATCTACCAATTTATTATACGATCAACGCAAACTATAGAATATACGCATAATTAATGTAGATTATATTATTTTATTTAGATTATATATTAATCTATTATTATGCATATTAATATTAATATAACATTTAATTTATCCCTTAACTTAATGCATGTATTGAGCTAAAATAATTAGATTTTTTATTTCGCATTAAATTCAAACAATCATCACATCTCTAATTTGTTGCATTTTCACTCTAATATTAATACTACCAACTACTATACCCCTACAAAATTTAATTTATTAACTTTGGAAATGATTTAGTCTATTAAGGATACTTATTGGATTATTGATAATTACCGTAATTAGCAGATTGATTGGCGGAATTTAATTAGTATCCACAAATCATGTGATGTTTATATTTTAAAAAATAAATTGATACACGTTATAAATACATTAATTAATATATATGAGTATTGATAAAATTGTAATACGTACCACAACAAAAATATGTTATAAATACCCATTCATTCCTCGGAAAATAAACCTCTAATCCACTTTCTCACTTTCCAGTTTCAACTATATTTGTTCAAACATCATAAAATTAAGTATATTTCCGATTCAAAGATTGTTTCTTGCGTATGAGTTTAAAGCAAGAATAAAAGTATGACAATTCAATTTGATATATTAATTTCCACATTCTTTTTTTTTGTAAGTTTTGATTTTATCATATTTCGAGGTTTTTTTTTTTATGTTTGGTTGTTTATCAGTTTATTATTTATTTATGTGTTTTATATTTGGATGCTTATCAGCTTTGGATATTTTTTATGTTTATTGCAGTGAGTTTAGTTATTTTTTTATTGTTCTGTTTTTTAAGAGTCTATTTTGTTTTATTATTTCTAGCAATGTAATACTCCCTCCGTCCCATAATTATAGTCCACTTCCCATTTTCACACAGATTAAGAAATCACATTTAATATGTATTGGAAATATACAATTTACAATAATTATCCTATATTGCCCTTATTTTTTACTATATTAATTGCATTCATACTATATTAAATAGGGTTATATTTGTAAAAGAATATTTAAATACAATCTCAATTTAGAATAGGACTATAATTTTGGGACATTCCAAAAAGGAATAATGGACTATAATTATGGGACGGAGGGAGTACTAAACTACGATGATGATAAAGATATATTAACTTACAAACATGTAATCACATCTGGTAAATTATTTTTTTGTCAATTATGTACATTCATTGATTTATAAATCATTACATTGTTGTTGTTTTCTAATTGAATTGTTTGCAAATTATGAGGAGGGTTAGGAATATCTTAGGGGTCTAATAGAGTTGTTGAGACTATAATGTTGTGTTTAACCAAATTGTAAATGCTAAATGAAAGATTGTGTCATAGGTAAGTAGTCACAACAAAATTAAAACATTTATTTATATATAATGTTCTGTAATAATTTGAATATTGTGTTGAAAATATGAATATCTTGTAGTGGAATTAAGTGAAGAACTTAAGAAGATAAGTAGATTCCACTAAACAGATCAAATAGAGCTAGAGGGGAGCAGTTCGTTTATGAGAATCAAAGATGTGGAGACAGTTGAACGAAGAGAAGTATTTTATTATTATTATTATTATTATTATTATTATTATTATTATTATTATTATTATTATTATTATTATTATTATTTTGTCGACAACCACTCAAAAAAATATTGGAGATTGAGAGAGAAAACAATAATGCGATGTTGCATATAGGAGATGACCGATATTTTTTATTTTAAATTATAATATTGTTGGAATTGGTCTTTGTAGTTTGTTTTCCACAATTCTGGAATTTGGTTCAAAATAATCATTGTGTATTTTGGCTCTTATATTTTATTTTTATTTAGTTGGTTCAAGACTTCAAAGTTAATTAGAACTGTAATTGTAAAAATGATTGTATTTTTAATTATTTTGAAATATTATTATAATGTCCCTTTTTCCTAATGTTAAAAATTATTGTACAAAATTGATTAAAGTATTTGCCATGTTATTATATATTTAAATTAATACTTATTTTTAAAATAATTTGATCATGCATTTATGATTAGAAATATCAATTTTTATCTAAAAAAATATGAGGATTAAATGTATGTGTTGTTTTGTTAATTAATATTTAATATTTGATAATTAAATATCGGAATGCATTTTTGTGAAGAAATTTAAGTTCCAATGATTTATATAATAAATTTTTGCACAATAATCCACCACAATTTATATATTTATTTGATTCGACATCGTTATATATATATATATATATAAATATACATTGGATTATATAAATAGATTTGATTTGATTGTGTAGATAATTTTTTAATAGAGTTGATTTATGGTGGCAAGTATTTTAGTATAATTTGTTAAGGGTGTGCTTGAGCAAAAAAATGGATTTCGTATTTCATATGTGTAGTAAAGTTTGTCTTTCTTTATTGACTCACGAATCTAAATATATAATTTCAGAGAATTGATGATATATGACCATATTTTCATTGTTTATTAGGTTTCTTTTAAAAAGTTATTTACTTTGTTTATTAAAAAAATGCATTTAGCTAATGTATATTTGTAATATTTCTCATTATATTAATTACTTTATATGTTATATTAAAATAAGTTGATAACTAATAATTTACATATTAAAATAATCTACTAATTAATTAATGTAAATTTGGCTAGGTGACTTCCACAATGAAAATATGATGTTTCTATATTTCCAAACAACTTCATGGTTTAATATATATTTTTTTAGAAGAACATATCTCAGATTTTTTTATAATTTTTTTTAAAAGTAAAAATACAATAAAAAACTTTTATATATATTATAAAATTTTTAAAAAGTGAAAATACAATGAAAAAATTTATAGAAAAGGGAAGCGACGTAGATTTTGAATACGAGATATTTTCTTTTTACATATGAATCTCTACCCGAGATGTTTGGTCTCCACTAGCTGGGTGTCCCCGAGTTCTCCACACAAGACGTCTCCTTTTTATACTTGGATCTTCACTGCACCCCATGAAGTAATAAAAACTTACCTTTAAGATTTGTATTATTTTAAAAGTTGTTATATCCGTTTTAGTTTAAATAATTATTTTTATATTTCTTTTATATTTATAACAAAATAATTATAATAATTATGCATATCTTATCCATGCATCACACGCGGTGGGTCATTCTGATTATAATTGCAATAGTTACGTATGCGGTGAATATATATACCTAGCTAAATGAACACGTTGCAATATTTAGATTGTCGGGCCAATCAATCAACACACATTTATATAATAAACACTTAAGTACATAACCGAAAATATCCATATTCTATAGATTTCATTTGTTAATATTCTTTTTAGAAAAGACACACACACACACATAAACGCGATTAATTATAACCTTAAAAAAAATAAGTATACTTTTCCCGCCCATTTTTCTTTGCCGAAAATGGGGATTTCATTGATAAAAATCAAAACATCTAGAATTAAAACTTATGTGTGTGTGTGTGTATATATATATATAATTAAACATTTATAAGTAAGGTAAGTTCAATTAGTCAAATTTACTTCAATTAGTGAAAACATAAACTTGTATAATTAAATACGTATATATAAATATATGAGATCCACTTTATTTTGGTTCCAATTTTTACGTTATATAATAAGATTAATTACACACACACACATCTATATGTAATACTGCAACATAGTTTATTTTTTATATGTTATTTTCGTGACGTTAAGGCAGAAAATTAGTTTATTAAGTTTGGCAACAAAATAGTCTATGAAGGATTTTAAGATATCGGATGTATCACTCCATATATATCCTGCAATTGTACAATAATATTATACTCCCACCGTTTCGAAATGTTTGTTGTTTTAAGTTTTTTTATCTAAAATTAACAATTAATTTTGTGGACAAATATATCCATTCCTCATACATGCCATAAAATCTAATTCATCTATATTTTCCTAAAAAATAATAACATTTTCTCTCTACATATATTTTTCTATCTCCATTTTGTTAGAATCAAGAAATCTTGTAGGATTTGAGAGAGTTAAAATTAAGAGTAGGGGTGGAAATGGGCCAGGCCGCCCAACAGGGGCCTATGGCCTGGCCTAATTTCAGCCTAGTTCGGCCTGGCCTATGTAGTAAAGAGGCCAGGTTTAGGTTTTTTTTTAAAAGCCTATATTAATAAGTGGGCTTGGGCTTAGGTTTTAAAAAAAGCCCACTAAGCTTAACAGACCAACCCATTTATAATATATATATATATATATATATATATAAGTTTATAAAATAAGTTATTGCATATTTATTGTTTAAAAATAAAATAATATAATATAATATAATATAATATATAATTCAAAAATAAATGCTCTAAGTTAGACGTGAATCATTTTAGTAAAAATGGAGAGAGAAATGGTATAATCTAATCCACGCCTCACTTGATATATGTTATATACTTATATAGATATACTATTTTGTTAATATTAATCTTACTTAAATAAAAATTAATTAATTTTAGATAGGCTCAAATAGGTTTTTATAAAGCTTCAAGCCTAACTCGTTTTATTAAAAAGGCCAGACCTAGGCCTATAAAAATGCCTATAACAGATAATGGGCTAGGCTTGAGCTTAACATTTCTATAATAGGCTCAGGCCTAACAAGGCAAAGCCCAGCCTGGCCTGGCCCATTTCCACCCCTAATTGAGAGAGAAGATGTCAAATTATAAAAAATAACAAACATTTTGAAACAAAACAAAAAACCTAAAACAACAAACATTTCGAAACGGATGGAGTAATTAACACTTAAATATGTGAATATGTTAAGTTTGACAAACATTTAGTTTATAAGTATTAATGATTTAGTTTATTAAGTTCAAATCTTTTGTTAATAAATAATTTAATTTATTAATGATATTTATTCACCATTGTTGATATTGTCAAATTAACTTATTGAAAATAATTCATAATTACCTTGATTAATAGGTTGATTGTTCAATCCTAATTTCATCCTCAAATCATGTGATATTTATACTTTAAAAAGTTATTTAATATGCATGGTAAACGAATTAATATATTAATTTATACCATGACAACAATATGTTATAAATAGTGGTATCCTATGCTCTCTCTACCATTCAAAATGTCTTGACAAAGAGCAGAGCGTGTTTATTTGCATTGCTTCATGAGATGTCTCATTTAATTATAGATTTTTTTTTTCCAATTTATATATACAAGTTTAAGTGATTGTGTTTTTTTATCAAATTTTTTTCTTCCTATTGATGATATAGAAACATTTGTAACATCAAAATACTAGCAATGTTCTCCAAAAGAAATTTTTGGAATATGTGGTCAGAATCCTCAAGAATAGTTAAAGCTATGGATTCAATATTGCTGAAAATTCGAAAGTGAACGTTTCCGAGAAGTCAGGCGGTGGAGATTGGATTCATGAAGTACCTTCCTCTCAAAGTTTCACCTATGCATGTCTGAATTTCATATATTTTATCTTTAATGATTTAATATAGTATCATGTATGTAATCTATTGTTTATCTTCTCATATATTTTATTTTTCACTGAGAATATGCATGCAACTTCTAACAGGGAATTAAATTTTTTCATATGTAGTTTAATTATGTATTATGAGAAATGTTGATGATCTTAGAAGCGTGGATTCCAAAACTTCACCTAATTATCCAAAGAAAATAAGTATCCCAATTAAACAATGAATTAAGGGGATTTTAATAAACTTATTTTATTATTAATGATGATATAATTATTATTTACAGTTATAAAATGAAGAATTAGCTCAATTCATACTGATCATGGTTCTGTAATTTTATTTTAGTTTGTTTGGGTTAGATTTATTCTATTTTATAAACAAAATCCTAAGAATTATATCTATTCTATTTTAGTTTGTTTGTTGTTTTAGATATTTTCACACACTCTCTCCCAATTTTAATCTTACAAATATATGGAGAGAATTTTTTTTTCAACCTTTTAGGAAAACATAAGTGAATATGATTTTATGTAATATAAAATGGAGAGATATATTAGTCCAAAAAAATAATTGTTAATTCTGGATTAAAATTCTAAAACAACAAATATTATGAAATGGAGGGAGTATATAAAAGTAAAGCAAGACAATTTCTTACAAATATAATATAACATTATATACCATACATAGTAATATAAAATTATAATTTACATATATAATATATCATTTAACTTATAACTATATCACCATATCTAATCTAATAACACAAATAATATAATAATATAATAATACAATACCTTATTGTAAAACCAATTTAACAATATAATATGTATATATATACTATGATGTTTAATGTATAAGTTTCTTTTTATAATCAATATATAATATAATATATAATCTACACAATAATCAACATCTATAAAAGTTTATTTATATAAATCAATCAATCAATCAATAATAATAATAATAATAATAATAATAATTATTATTATTATTATTATTATTATTATTATTATTATTATTATGTTGAGGTAGCATGTTGGAATTATTTGTAGTCAGATGATTTTATTTTTATTTTTTGGAGGCTAAAAGACCCCAAAATCATTTATATAACTTCAATTGTTATGCAAATGCTATGATTTAAGGTTCAACCAATTTTCTGTTTCAAATTCTTTAAATGTGCATAATTTTCAAAATATTTTTGATTTCCATCAAGTAACGATCATGGTTTTTTCATTATTATTTTTAGAAGAATTATCATAGTATTGAATAAAAGAATAATTAAAATCTAAGAAGAATATATATTTTTATGGATCAAATATTGATATATTGAAATACATATCTATGAATATGAGTTATATGATGTTGTTGAAAATTGTTATAGTTTCTCACAATATGCTTTATATTCATTATATGTAAGTTAAATTAATTAATATATATCCGAAAAATAAATAATTGGAAAACTCATACTCCCCAAACTCAATATAGTCCATTTTCTTTTTGAAGACAAATTAAAAATATTTATGAATACAACATATTAAAGCAAAACTTTCACTATTGCCTTTATTTAATATTTATGACTTTCATAAAAAATTTAAGTGCTTGATTTTTTAATTTTCAAGACATAACAATGGTGTATTTGTACATTACTATGAAAATTGATATTATTTATGGTAATAAGACTATATAAGTAGGACATTCTAAAATAGCAATAAGGACTATATAATTGGGATGAAGGGAGTATAAATTAGGAAATCACTGAATAATCATTATTTAATTGGTTGATTTTAATTAGGGCTCGTTTGCTAGGCTGTATGGTATAAGGTTGGATGTGTTTGACATGGGATGTGTTTCACCATATAAGATATCAAGATCATGTTTATTTTGGTGTATTGAAATATATGTATTAATAATATATTGCTTGCTTAGATGTATTAGATTCTCTATAAAATTTCAATTCCTAAAATATCCTTTAATTAGTTACCATATATTGTGTGAATATTCTATAATAATATTTTAAATTAATATCTGCAAGGTTATTTTAGTCTATAATTTTTAATAATTCTGTATGGTATTAAATATCCCACCAGCATGGTGTGATATGTTATACCATATAAATGGTTAACATATACCGGGCTCTTGCATAATCATGGGCTTTAATATTGCTAGCAAACAAAGTATTAGGGTGTCATAGGTATTTATCCCACCCTTATACTACCTAGCAAACAAGCCCTTAATGCATACAAATTATTTTTGCGGGAATTGGAATATGCGCAATTTAAGTTTTAATTAAATTGTTATTTTACTATCTTAAATTATTGAATTGTGTGAAGATTGTAATTTATTATTTTTTTATATTGAAAATTTTGGATATTTTGCATTAAATTTTCACTTATGACTGGATCTTTCATAAAATGTTAATAAACTATTCATTTACAAATATAAAATATAAATTGGCAAGATCGTCTTTCATTGATATAT
Source organism: Perilla frutescens (assembly GCA_026008535.1). NCBI lineage: Eukaryota > Viridiplantae > Streptophyta > Magnoliopsida > Lamiales > Lamiaceae > Perilla > Perilla frutescens. The sequence goes on from BRKX01000005.1 coordinate 41,816,736, forward strand.
ATATATATATATATATATTAGAAAATACATGACCATGTTAGTTGTAAATTGGCATGAAAAATTTAGGATTAACAACATTTTTGAATAAGATTGAATCGGCGGGGGCCGAAAATGGGAAAGGAAAATCGAAAAATGACAAATCCTAAAAAGTAGAATATATTTTTGGGTTGAATTTTTCGTATTTGAATACAATTTCATTATTATATTACTTTTTAATAATTTTTTTTTGAGTTTATTGGATATATTCAAATTTATTTTAATGTTTTTCATCCATTTCTTAGTTGAAATAAATCTATTTTTGGTGTTAGATGTGTGCCATTGAACAAATAAAAAATTTCCACGTATTTCATTGATGAAGTTTATGTGATTAATTTTATGTTATTATATAATAATGATTTATTTCAGACAAATACTTTAACTTATTGATTGTTTCATGAATTAATTTATGATCATTCTCAAATCATAATTGAGTTATACTTATATGCGAGATTTCAGGCCTAATTTTTAGAATTTTAATTGTTGGAGAGTCAAATTATGCTAAATCATCTTGAAAATGAATATTTTTTTAGTTAGCATATTTATATTATAATGAGCAACAAATATGAGAGAGAGCGCATTTGAATATTTCTATGCAACTTTATTTGATCTAAGAAAGTATGTATATGACCCATTTCAAATTCCTTAATGTTTTCTTTAATAGTTAGATATTGCATGTATATTTTATATATCATAAATAAAAATATGACCAATGTCTAATTTCACACTGCCTATAAACTAATATTTTACTACAATATAATTGAATACATTCATACCAGTGTGTAAGGAGACGTGAATTGATATGATGTCAAAGATAAAGTTTGAGGTGTCCTTTACAAATATAAGAGATGACGACGAAGCATTAATCAAATTGTGACAACTATCTCGATGATATCTTACATATATCCACTTCAAACCGTCTGCAAGGATGACTAAGATGTAATAATTTTCTTAAATGTGTTTTACGGTATTGTATCATTTTTTTCTTAATTTTTCTCATTGTACCTAAAATTATAAAATATTTCAATATATTCGTAATGGATTTCAGACGAATCAATTATATTATTTGTTTTATTGGGCACAATGAATGAAAATGTAAATTTATTTATGGATATGGATTGTCTGCCGATAAAATAGCGAATAAACTTGAATATAACATTATATTATTTGTACATTTTATAATTGTTTCTATTAATCATTTAATTATTTTATTTATACAAACTATTTAATATAAATTATTTATATATCTCTCGCCGTGCATCGCATGGAATGTAATACTAGTTGTAATTAAAATAATAAATTTAAAATTTAAATGAATTTTAATGAGTAACAATTTTAAATGGTATTGTGTTGTATCGTTGGACATAAATATGTCCACGGGCCTAGGTTATATATGAGGCCCAAATAATTATTAATTATCGTATCTAGGCTTTGAGTTTGAGATTGATAAGTCCAATATAGTTTTTTTTTTTTTTTTTTTAACTGAAATCTAATGGATATGGTTTGATAAGTCCAATATAGTTAACATACAAGGCTTAGCGGTAGTGCTTTTTTTTTTAGTACAGCAGTAGGTTTCTTAAAAAATTGAACTTCATTTAATCAAGCTTATCGAAGCCATTGTCATGTAGCAGACGATTCATATCCATGTTACACATTCCGTGTTATATATTTTATGTTACATTATCAAATTATGAGTTTAATAATAGTTATTATAAAAATAAAAATTATTTATAATATAATCAACAGTAGTGAACATTTATTACAAAAAATTAAATACTAAAAAATAATTATACACTCAATTATCTAATTATGACATGTAGAACGAACCCTACACAATTATTATGAATTTAAACTAAAGAATAAGAACTGAGATTGAAGAGAAAAAAAATTCATAATTTGATATTGCATCGGAGAGTATGCCAGAATATGTAATTTGGGATCCCATGGGACCAGAAGATGGATTTTAATTATATTCATAAGAATTATATTAATCGCTATTTATTTACAGAAACCAATTAAGGACCGACAATCAAATTGTTATAAATATTATCAACACCTTTTTTTCTCAAATTTTTATTTGATTTTTTTTTAATCGATTGCTATCCAAACTTCAAAAAATATTCGAAAGACTCCATAAATCTCATCGGACAACTGTTTTTCTACAAATCGTCATTTTAAATATTTGAATATTTAAGGTGCATACGCATGGAATTGAGCCCATGAAATAAGCAAATCATTTATTGCCTATCAAACCGTGTTTTATCCTCGGTCCCTTTATGGAAATTATTTTTTGTTATTTTTTCTTTAGTTTTAATTTTACGTACTTTAATTTAATTTTACACATGTTAAAAGTATGAGAGCGAAATTTCAATGCAAGTGAAAATATTCTGGCCCAAATAAAAAGGAATGAAAAAGCATATATCTAAATATTTTGAATACCATGTATGTTGATTGTAGCTAATGATTGCTTCTAAGATACATATTATACATATATATTTATATGTAAGTACCACAATTCATATAAAGCAAAACAAAACATTATGGGAAGAAAAGCCAACCTTGTACTAGCCATCATTTACCTTTATTAATAAAAATGAAAAAGAAGAGGTAGTCATGTAAGTGCATTTGTCAACTTTTGTAAAGCTATTGAACAAAAAAGAGAAATAAAAGCAGATAATTACTAGAACTAAAGTTCACGTACAAAGCAATTCACACAGTTCCAATCTAGAACTGAAATGAAAATCACAACCACTTATTCATACATAACTGTATTCAGTGACAAAATCAGGAATGTTGAACAGGGCCAATTCATAATATAAAAAATCATAAGTAAATTGATAAAATAATTTTTTTTAACTAATAAAATTCTAAAACAATTAAAATATTCTTAAAAGTACGCATCACAATGTTCGAGTCTGTTAGTGCTATGCTTTGCACTAAGCTTATTTATCAAGTGATGTACTTTGCACTTACAGTAGTGATTGATTATCATTGATCTTTATGACATAAATCATCACTAAGTATTTGGTTTTTTCAAATATATACACTGTTCTAGACAATGTTCACAAGGATGGACTAGAACGTGATCTGAACTTCAATAAAGACAGCTCGAGCATGAAGATAGGATTGAACTGAAGATAAAGATAGTTGTGCATCGAGACACAACTGAGATTGTTCAACACACTGAGTACTGCCAGCTACCTTAAGTGATAGCCAGAAGTCAGTCTGTGAACATACAAGACATTCTGTTGTGCTACCTGAAGTGAAGGTTCAAGATTCACAATGTTCATAGCAAAGTTCGTGAACATTTGCATGAACATCCTTTATCCAGATTGTTCTTCCAAGATCATTAAATCTATTTGAAGTTTGCCAACCAAGAAGAGATTAACATGAACATCCTTTGTCCAGATTGTTTTTCCAAGATCATTAAATCTATTCGAAGTTTGTCAACCAAGAAGAGATTCAAAATCGTTCTAGAAGACGCCTTATCAGCTTGAAGAGCACATGATTGAATATAAGACAGATGTCTAAAGATAGAAGAATTCTAACAAGACAAGTCCTCGGTTTTGAAGCTAAATAAGAAAATTTCCTTATTAGATATATGATAGGATTATGACTTCTGATTTCCATGTTAAGGCTATATCATTGTCTTATAAATAGTCTGAGATCATAACTTGTTAAAAACACTGAATAAACTGAATAGATAGATTCTGCATAGAATATTTTAAGAGCTCTGCTTGTTTCGAGCCACATATTTTCAGTCGCAAGTTTTAGACTAGAGAATAGTGTTCTAGTCATTGTGTAGTAAAACACTTTTCATACACTGTTAAAAGGTTTCTCGGGAGAGAATGTCTATGAGAACTAGATAGAGAGAGAGTCTAGGTTGTGAGGGGATCTGATGAGGACATCCATAGCATTGAGGAAGTCAATGAAGAGCTTCAATTCAAAGGACCCGTCACAAGACTACGAGCTAAGAAGTTGCAAGATTATTTGCAAGGTACAATTCGCAAGAAGCTCGAAGAAGAAGACGGCGTGCAAAGAAGCTTGAAGATGATGACCTTATTGAAGATGGAAGATGGAGATCAAGACATGGAGAACACAACATGAAGAAGTGCACGTGTGTATGTGTGCGTGTGCATGCAAGTTTCGGTCAAGGATGGTGAAGCCCAAAATAATCGGCCCTTAGTTAATTAATTAAGGGGTTATTTTATTTTAGACTATAGTAATTATATTATTTAATTTGGACTATAGTATTAAGTCAGATTTTTGGTATTTATTTAATGTAATTCTCGGTTATTTCAAGTCATAGTTTGACTAGGATTTTAGATAAGATAAGATCTACAAGTTCTACCTTAAATAGAATTCTAGTTTAGGAAACTTCCAAGTTCAATCCTAGATTGATTTGGACTCTTAATTTTCGTCCCTTATAGCTTGTATTTTCGGTCCTCCTATACTTATAAATAGGGGATCCATGATACATTGTTACTTTAGACTATATTTGATTATTAAGCCTTTGCTTTCAATATCGTCTCTCCCCTTTAAATCTTTTGTGAGTTTCGATAATTAAATTCATACTCTTAGATTTAGCACCTCTAAGTTTTACAAAGGGAATTCGTCATCCACGTTCGAGGGATCGCCGGAGACTCGCTAATCGAAGAGCAACTTAAAGAATTTGGCCTTGTATACGTTCGAGATCCAAGGCAACTTTCGGGTTGTAATTCACAACAACTATCACCACCGCCGTCCATCATCACGACGCCACCATCAACCGCCGCCGTACACCTCCAAGACCAACCACCATCATGTTCAAGTTCACCGTCATCCCGTTCAATCCGTAAGTCCATCACAACTCTATCATATCCTATCTACCCTAGCCCTTCTAAACCTAATCCTCACGCCTAAAATACCTTCACCCTACTAGTCCATATCAACGTCCAAAACAGCCCTTATTTCCTTTGGATTTGTGTTATTTTGTGTGTCATAAGTCTAGGTATTTTATTTAGTTCTAGTCGTCTAGTTTGTCTCGTCAATCTTCCGCATATTTTCCTTTAATCATTTGAGTCGTAGAAGACACAAAACTTACGTGTGTCGACGTGTGTTCGTTCCTAGAGTCCGGGTCGTATCAGGATCTCATGATTCAATTCATCGAAAGAAGGTATAAGGATAGAACCGGTATCGAGTGACGGGAGGTCAATTACATGTAATATCTCAAGTAAACATTGCATCAGAGTAGTGAATTATTTTCCACGGACCTGACAAGTCCCCCTGACGTAGATCATTTGATCAAACAGGGTTACCAACTCACGGTGTGCTTTACATTAAGTTTATAATAACGTTATTGCACATTATTCTGAACGTTCAAGGACTTTTGTGTGAACATTTGCAGAACAGATACTTCATACGAAGTGTATAATTTCAATTGACACCAAAGTAGGTCGTTTTGCGTTCAAAATGAAAAGATTACTAGAAGCATATCTCTGTGTGAAGTATTTGGTTTTTAAGCCATGAGTTCTATTAAAGAAGGAGGATCCACAACCAGGCCGCCGCTTCTAGAAGACAATAACTATCCATATTGGAAGGCAAGGATGCGTGCTTTTCTTAGATCAATCGATGATCAAGCATGAAAAAGTGTCATAGAGGATGACCAAAACTGACTCTTGCCAAGGATGACAAGTATACTCTCATTCCAGAAAAATAATGGATTGAGCCGCAAAAAAAGTGGTTCAATGCAAACTCCAAAGTTCTCAATGCCATATTTTACGCTGTGAACATGGAGTCATTCAGCTTGATCTCAATATGTGAGACTGCCAAGGTTGTGCGGGACATACTTGAGACAACCTTTGAAGGAACCCGCACTATCAGACTTTCAAAACTTCATAACATTGCATCCAAATTTGAAAACTTGAGGATGGCAAATTTTCAAACTATTGGAGAATTTAATGCCTGACTAAGAAGTATATCTAATGAAAGTTTTTTATTAGGTGAAGTAATAACAGATGAGAAGCTGGTTAGAAAAGTACCGAGATCTCTTCCAAATAGATTTTCTTATAAAGTTGCTGTCATTGAAGAAGTAAAGGATATCAGGAGTATGATACTGGATGATTTGATGGGTTCTCTCAGGACCTTTGACATGAATCTTGAAGAAGACATGAGTATGAATAAAGGCAAAGGGATTGCTTTAAAGCTGAAACCTCAGAAAAGGTTCCTAATAAAGTTCATAAAGATATTTCTGATGAAGAGATGCTGAATTCTATGGTTCTAATCACCAAGAATTTCAGAAAGATGTTGAAAAGGGCTGTAAATTAATCATCATTCAAGTTCAACAACAATAAGCAATTTCCTCATAAATCTTCCAATATGAACAATTCTGATCAAGATGAAGATCAAAATAAAAAAAAATAACGTGCAGAGAATGTAAATGGTTTAGACACATTCAAATAGAATATGCCAATACTTTAAACAAGAAAAAGAAGAGTTATAATGCTTCGATGAGTGAAAAAGAGACAAGCTCAAGTGGATCAGATTCTGAAGATGAGCCTATAGCCTTCACAACTATGGAGAAAGAAAAATCACATACTAATTCTTTTGCCATCAAACATGAATCAAACAATGAAGAAATTAATAACATTGATCTTGAAAACACATCAAGAGATATTCAATAATTGACGGGTGTTGTTAAAATTAACAAAGATCTTATTTTGCAAAATTAGATTATCATCCAAGAAAAGGTTCAATTGATGGACAATGAAGCAGCTCTGTATAAAATCATATGTGATCAGAAGAAGAAAATTAAGCAAGTCAATGAAAACTTAAAGATATTTATGAGAAACATCAAAATGCTCAACAATGGTACTAAGAATCTGGATGAGATTCTCAATATAACACAGACTAAAAAAACTCGTCATGGACTTGGATACTCTGGATAAAGCTCTGGAATAATAGAGTTTGTCAAAGTAAAAGTGAAATATAACCAAATTAAAGATGTTCCTAAGAAAGTTCATAACGTATAAAAGAATGTTTCTCCTCAGAATGTACCTCACAATGAGAATATTGTTAACACATCAAACAAAAGGAAGATCATTTGTCATTATTGTGAGGTTGGACACATCAGACCTCAATATGAAAAATATCTCAGAGAACTAAAGAGAATGAGGATGAGAGTTGTGCCCAATGCAGTCAAAGTTACACCTAAAAAGCATTGGGCGGTGAAGAAGACAGTCACACCTAAAAAGCATTGGGCGGTGAAGAAATAACATGTCAGCATGATTACTCACACATCTTTTAGAGCTGAAAGTTTAAGTAGTTGATACTTTGATAGTGGCTGCTCAAGAAACATGACTGGGGACAAAGTTATTGTCAATGAGTTAAAGACCCGTTTATCTGAATTTGTGACCATGGGTGACGGCAAGAAATTAAAGGTCATGAGAAATGGAGTTCTGATTGTTGAAGGCATACCAAACCTTAAAAAGGCCATGCTAGTTGATAGTCTGAAAACTGATTTGATCAACATCAGTCAGCTATGTGATGATGATATGACTGTGGTCTTCACCAAAGATGATTGCAAGGTTTACAAGAAAGACAAGGAAGTCTTCATGGAAGGAAAAAGGTCAACTGACAATTGCTATTGATTTAATGTTCTCTCGAAATGTTCAATAACTTATCAGAGAACATCTTAAGATGAAACTGAGTTATGACATCAGAAGCTTGGCTATACTCACTTTAGGCATTTGTAGAAGCTGATCAACAAAGACATGATTAAAGGGATTCCAAAGATCAAGATTGACTGCAAAAAAGTCTGTGGTCCATGTCAACTAGGAAAATAAATTAGATCATAGCATAAGGATGTTCAACACATCACCTCTAAAAGGGTCTCAGATATGTTTCACATGGATCTAATGGGACCAATGATAACTGAAAGCTATGGATGGAAGATGTATGTGTTTGTCAGCATTAATGATTTCTCTAGGTTGACCTAGGTTGAGTTTCACGAAATATAAAATTTTATGGCCTTTAAGAAACTGGCTTGTAAACTTTCTATTGAGAAAGGTGTTCCAATTATGAGAATTAGAAATGATCATGGAGATGAGTTTGAGAACAAACAGTTCAATGACTGAGCTTTATATCAACCATGAAAATTATGTGCCAAAGACCCCACAACAGAATGGAGTTGTTGAGAGGAAGAATAGAACACTTCAAGAGATGGCCATAGCTATGATTGTTAGAAACAATATTGTTGCACACTTTTGAGCTGAAGCTATCAATACTGCTTTCCATGTTAGCAATTGCATTCACGGTAGACCAGGTACATCTATGACACCTTATGAATTGTGGAATAATAGAAAGCCTACTATAAAGTACTTCCACATATTTGGGCGCACATGCTATATTCTCAATGATAGAGAATATCTGACCAAGAAGGAGAACCGCAAACTTGAAGGTATATTCTTTGAATATTCAAGGAACAACGAGTCCTACAGAGTATAGAATGTGGAAACCAAAGTTGTCATTGAATCAATCAATGTCAAGTTTGATGATGTTTAGGACTACAAGAGTGATGATGAGAAAGAAGTTCATCAAGATGTCTTTGAACATTCAGATGAACATTCTAAAAAAATCAAATAACAATGAAGAAGAACCTATTACTACTCCTAGAAGAACATACAAGCAGATTGTCAAGAGACATCCAACAACTGTAGTCATTGGAGATGTCAGTGATACACTGAAAACAAGGAGCAGAGCAAAAGTTCAGGAGTTCATATCCAACATTTGCTTCACATCACAGATTGAGCAAAAAAATGTGAAGAAAGCTCTGCTAGATCAATACTGGATCAAAGTCATGCAAGAAGAACTTCTACAGTTCAGAAAGAATGATGTTTGAGTTCTTGTTCCAGCTCCATAAGATATCAATATTGTTGGAACAAAATGGATCTTCAGAAATAAGACTGATGAAAAGGGAAACATTACCAGGAACAAAACAAGACTGGTTGCTCAAGGCTACTCTCAGATTGAAGGGATTGATTTTGATGAGACCTTTTCTCCCGTGACAATATTAGAATTTGTAAGATTACTACTTGCCATAGCTTACCAATTGAAGTTCAAGCTACATCAATGGATGTTAAGATTGTTAGTTATGTATACTAGAAGACTTGTCTTTGTATACATTCTACAGTCTTTTATTTGATGATATAGATTGCATATTTATTGCAATTACTGTGTGCATTTAATTATTGTTATATTTGTCTGTCTGTTTTATATACTTGCATTGGATATGATATAGTGTGAGTAAACACACGGTAAAGATCATATCATCAGATTCCTTGCAATGTGTTAAAAAGTTCATGGCTCAGATAGTCCTGAACCCACCATCGATACACCGCAAAATAATCTGATAGTTAGTTTATCTTGACTAGCTGATTATATTAATACACTGGCTTGTGTATTGAGGAGGATTATGATAAGATACTATTCTAGATTAGCTAGTCAAGATAAACTAACTATCAGATTTTTCTAGATCCCTGTTGTATCCCAATATGACCTTAGTAGACAGGGGATGTAACAAGAGTGAGATGCCCGAACCAATTAGGTTTGGAGACCTAATTTTCGGCCACCTCTCATTTAAATAAGGGATATGGGTTCGAAATTAGGGTTAACGAAATCATCCCATCTTTTGTGCTCTCTTGATCCCCATAGTATTCACATATTTTTAGTAGTATACAACCCACCATGTATCTAGACGCGGTCCGGGAATACAACAGAAGGATTAAGGAGGGGAATAACAACTGTGAAAGGGGGCACCGATCAAACATCTTCAACAACAAGATTAGACCTTTAATCTTGTGATCAACCTGACGTTAATTGTAAGTTTGTTTTTCGACAGTTTCTATGTTTCCACATTTTGTAGATTCGAAAATACAACTTGTATGATAATTCAACTAGGGTTAATTATTAACATCATATGCATAAAATATAGTATACATGAGATATGATTAACGAGCATCCAAATAGATCATGTGATTGTTCAACTCGAAAAAACCCCAACAAAGAATGCATTCCTCAATGGTTTTCTCAACAAACCTGTGTATGTTGCACAACCTTAAGGGTTTGAAAATCCTCACTTTCCAGATTATGTCTACAAAGAATACTTTGTATGGTCTGAAACAGACTCCTCGTGCTTGGTATGAAAGGCTTGCAAACTACTTGATAAACAAAGGTTACAAACGAGGAAGAGAAGACAAGACATTATTCATCAGAAAGGAGAATAATGCTTTTATCATCGTTCAAATATATGTTGATGATATCATATTTGGACCAAAGCCTGAGAAGATGGTTAAAAACTTTATCAAGGACATGAAGACGGGATTCTAGATGAGCTTAGTTGGAGATCTGGACGGAATTGTTAAGACTGATTCGAGACTGGACAGAATCGTTAAGATCAAATGGACCGAATTGAATTTTTATTTGGGTCGAACCAACTGAATAGGATGTTAGGACCAAACCGAAAACTGACTGGTTTTTGTATTTTTTTTCTCTCCTAAATTCTAATAACCTGATTTTGGAGAGTTACAAAATTTAAAATTCAATGAAGTCAATAATAAACACAAATACGTACGTACATAGTGAAGATTACAGATTTAATCTTTATTTTTTAATATGTTCTTTATAATTAGAACTTAAACATTAGTTTAATACTTTTAATAGTTTAGGTCTTTAGGAATATTATATTACTAATAATATAAAATATATTAATGTTCTTAAAAACTAATGTAAATATAATATTATATTTAATATATTTTATCAATCGTTTATATTGCCGCAGAATGGATGCACCAATTCCTCATCCCGTTTGTTTTTTATATATATGGAAGGGTTCAAATGAAAACCCTTCCTCCACATAGGAACTAGGAACCCATCTAATCCCTCCATTACTTAGATCTTAATGGCTACAATTCAGTCAAAGTTTAGTCAAATGCAAGGTGGCATACTTGTAATTATTTACAACTTTAAGTAAAAGAGGGTATTATGGTAATTCAATAATTCTTATGTTTTGAAACATGATTATCTCCCCTCTCCATTTATTTCTCTTTAAGACTCACGATTTTTTTCTTTATGCACTTCTCTCTCTCTCTCACCTATATCATTAGGGGTGAGCAAAAAGTACCGAAAACCGAGAACCGAACCGAAAAAACTAAATTTCTTTTCAAAATTCAGTTCGGTTCGATTTTTTTCTAGTAAAAATTCAGTTTTCGGTTTCGGTTCGGTCCAAAGAGAAAATAATCGAACTGAAGAACAAAATTTATATATATTAGTAATAAAAAATACTCAATTTTGTTGGACTTTATAGTTTATTCGATTTTCACTACAAAAAAATTCCGATCTAGCGACGGGGTTTTCCGTCGCTAAACCCCCTGTCGACAGGGGTTAGTGACGGGAAATCCCGCCGCTATATCCGTAGCATGGTGCGACGAGTTTGGCGGATAGCGATGGGATTTCCGTCGCTAGATCCGTCGCTAAAATTATAATTTAAAATCTTAAAATTATTGATTGGTCCGGCCCGCGAATGAGCCCCCAACCCGGGGGGCCCGGCCCGTGAATGAGCCCTTGACCCGACCCGATGAAAGGCCCACGCCCAAGCCCGTCAGGAATAATTGTGTATAATATGCACCTAAGAGGATTCGAACATGTGACTCCTAGAAAGAGGGCCAAGCACTTATCCATTGGGGCAAGTTCAATTGATGTTATATTGATAGTTTAAATAATATATATACTTATACGATTTTTTCATAATTTGTTTTTCTTTATCTCTATAAATTAAAAGTGTTATATTATCATTAATATATTTATATCTATTTGTGCACAAATATATATATATATATATATATATATATATTTATAATATTGATATTATATTGTATTATATATCTGTATATAAGAACTATAATTTAAGGTGATACTTATTAAGTATCCATGCATACAAAAATTATATCTCTAATATAAATTTAATATGGAGAAAGATTATAGAAGTTTTTAATTAAATTATTTTAAAAATTATATATATATATATGTATCATGGTGAAAATGTGGTTAAATAGTCTTACTTTGTGTTTCATACTCAATATCATAATGAATTAAATTATTTTTACTTACATAATAAATAATTTTAGTTTATAATTAAAAATTAAAATCCATTATATACTATATTATGTATATATTTTCATAGTATATTTTAGTTTGTTAATGTATAATTGATTAATCTTGTAGTAGTAATTATAATAAATATTATGTTAAACTTAATATATTTTTTAAATATATAATAATATACTAATTAGTTTATTTATAAGAATACTAATAAAGCTAATTTGTATAGATTTGTATTTAATAAGGAAATGATACAAATTTAAAGATGTGATATTAATAAATGTGTATAATTGCGATATTATTTTTTCAAAAATTAAAATAAATGAATAAAAATATAAAAATGATTTTAATAGGGAGAATATTTGTATTAGAATAGATTGAAATCATGTTTAATTATTTTAAAAATAATTAAATAAAATTTAAAAAATAAATAAAAAATTAAAAAAAATTAAAAATTAAAAAAAAAATTAGCGACGGGAACGTCGCTAAGTTGTAGCGACGGGAATACCCGTCGCTAGATTTATAAAAATAATGATATATTAAAATTTTAAAATATAGCTACGGTATTTCCCGTCGCAAGATTTTCCGTCGCTATTTCCGTCTCTAGTGGCGACCCGTGTCGGCCACGTCGCTAATTCCCGTCGCTAGAATGGACTTTTTTTGTAGTGTTTGTTTTGTTGGAATTTATAATTTTTGGACTTTATTCAATTGTTTATTGGTGTTTTTTAAACTTGAATCTTGATAATTAGCTAATTCATACTTGTACATATTTAATTAAATCGAATGAAGAGAATTTAAAGCAAAAAAAATCAGTAAATTTAAGAAAAATTTCGGTTCAAAACCGAACTGAACTAAAATATTTTGATCTGATTCGGTTCAATTCCAATGAGAAATTCAGTTCGGTTCGGTTCTATTTCTAAAAATTTCAGTTTTTTCGGTTTTAACATTTTCGGGACCGAACCGAACCGAAAAACCAAATGCTCACCCCTAAATATCATCTCTCCTCTCTCTGTTTGTTTTTGTAAATCATTTACTACATACAAATTGAAAAATTATGATAATTTAATAATTTATTAAAATAATAAAATATTATACATATAAATAAATATATGGTTAAAATCAAAATTGATGTTGCCGGTTCAGACACAATTTTGAATTCTTGATGATTTTATTTTTTTGACATTCACGTGCACATTTTAAATTTTTAGGATTTCTTGATTTGTTTGTAAACGCTATTATTCTTTTTGGATTAAATGTTATTTTTGTCTAAGTTATCCCAATTAAATTTTTACCTTATTTCATCTTTTTCATATAATGTTGTTAATTCACGTATTTATCTTTTTTTTAATTATCTCGTCCAATTCTGATTTAGGTATTTATTTTTATTTTTTCATCAATGATTCTATTATTATTATAGTTTGTGCTAAAATGACATATACATCATGCTAAAACGGTTCATAGCCCATGCTAAAATGACATGACTTATGCTGATATTGATAATATCATTTAAATTTATTTATGATATGTGTGATAAATGCTGCTGATGTGAGTTACATGTTGAATAAATTTCATAATAAACTGAAAGTCTTCAATTAAACAACAATAATTTTATCCACATATAAATGTAATACTGATATGTAACGTCATGCTAAAATATCTCATACACTATGCTAATATGAGAGTAATTTAATGCTAAAAATTCATAAACGCAATGTTTTTTCATATAGTATATCAAATCATAATTTTTTCATACTATTTCATTCAAGATCTCACATGGCTTTGTTTATCTGAAGAAATATGAAGAAAAATATAAAATATTCATTTTTAGGGCTTATTTTATTTTATTTTAAAAATATATGATTTTTCTCAGAGTTTATGACATTCCCTTTGTGGTTATTACATTAATATTAAGGTTTATCAATCTCAATTACTGTTTAGAATATGATGCTAAAATCAGAGAAGTATGATGCTAAATATGTTCCATTACGATTTATTACATCCCCCATTATTGTTTATCAAATCATGCTAAAATTAGAAAATTATCAGGCTAAAATGAGGGATGTAGCATGCTAAACTTGATGTCACAATCTCATTCGGGTTCATTGTTCCCAATTAGGGTTTATTAACTTCCCATTAGGGTTTATTCTTCCCAATTAGAATTTATTACATTCGCATTAGGGTTCATTGTTCTCAATTAGGTTTATTGCATGACCCGTTACTGTTTATAGTATCTTGCTAAAATGAGAGATGTATCAGGTTAAAATGAGGGAAGAACAAAGCTAAATTTGATGTCCCGTTACCATTAGGGTTCATTATTCCCAATTAGGGTTTATAACATTTCAATTATGGTTCATTGTTCTCAATTAGGGTTTATTATATTCCAATTAGGATTTATGGCATTCCCATTAGGGTTCATTATTCTCAAGTAGGGTTTATACATTCGCATTATGATTTTCTAGATCCTCCATTGTTGTTTAGTAGATCATGCTAAAATGAAGTAAGTATCAGGCTAAAATGAGGGAAGTAGCATACTAATTTTTTTTGTCACATTCCCATTAGGGGTTTATGACATTTCCGTTAGAGTTTATTACATCACATTATGATCATGCTAAAATGACGGAAGTATGATGCTAAAATGAAATAGTGTATGATGCTAAAATAAAATACTGTATGATGCTAATAAAACAACAATATCATGCTCGGTTAAAGAAAAATTCACACTAACAATGACATTTCCAAATATTCATAACAAATGTCAGAAACTAATATTCATCACCTTAAACTAATATTCTTCAACTTGAACTAATATTTATTAACATAAACTAATATTCATAAGAAATATGTCTTGAAACTAATAGTACTTGTAGAAATTTCATTAACAGTACAAATCACTTCGAGATAACAAATGCTTCAACATTAATTGGACCATCTTCACATGAGAGCCTATAGTGTAGGTTTTCCTCAGCTTCGTTCCTTTCACTTTGTATGTTACTGTCTGCACTTACAATTGCAGCACATATTTTGCTCTCATAAACTTTATCTCGTTTCGGGAAATATTCTCTCATTTTCTTTCTTAGTTGTCAGTCATCTCCTTCTTGCTTCACTTTCTCATTCTTTTTTCTTCTTTATTATCAACTCGTGTTTTTCATTTTGTAGTATCTGTATAGGTGTAGGTGTTTATATAAAACTGTTAAAAAAATATTCATAATATCACCCGCTAAAATGTATTACACAACATGGTAAAATATATTACACAGCGTGCTAAAATGAGAATTTTAATAACATGCCTCCAAATGAGTTCACCCCAATCTAATAAGAATATCTTTAATTTGATATATAATTTTCGTAAATTTGATTAAAATGAGCAAGTCATGAACACAATGCTGATATGAGTTACGGATTATGCTCAAATGTCATATATATATCATGCTATTATGCGAGTAGTTTCATGCTAAAATATCATAAACATAATTATGTGAATTATAATTGGTCATGCTAAAATGCTATATAGGTCGTGCTAAAATATTATATGTGTCATGCTAATATAAATTTGGGGCTGTTTTGTATGAAAAATATGTCTGAAAATTGATTTTTGTATTTTTCATCTATTTTTTCAAATAAACATATGCAATATGGATCTTAAATGAAAGAGTATGAAAAGAGTTTTAATTTGATATATGATTTGCGTAAATCCAATTAAAAACGAGCAAGTTATGATTGCTTAAAGTTTCTACAATATTTGTACTAATATGATGACATCATCATCAATATTTTGACGGAAAGAAATTGACCCCCATTTTTTAAGTTCAATTTATTTACCAATATGACACCGTCTTTTTTAAAAAGTTCAACATATTTACAAGTTTGCCACCGATAATTTATTTTAATCTTAATCATCCAAATCTATGAATGGGTGGATGGGATGAGTTCCTTATTCCCACATGGGGATGGTTCCCACCAGATCCACCCCCTATATATATATATATGTGTGTGTGTGTGTGTGACGCCCGGGGCCGAAGTATGGAGTGATCGCCGGTGCAAGGCACGGACAAAGAGCGGCTCCTATAAGACTTCCAAGCGAAGGGGCACATTAATGAACCGAATCCACCCGAAAGAGAGGGATTCTGAGGCTATACAGGAATGAGACTGTATAGTTGAGGAGAGCTTAAAGGATTTGATTGGTGCTACTCATACTAACAAGGTGCATCTTCTTTTCTGGCGCTCTGATACCAACTGTGACGTCCCAAAATTTCATAAATAATAAATATCTCATTTATTCAAATAAAAGAATTTAATACAGCGGAAGCAATATTTGTAATAAAATAATATTTATTAATCTTGACCATCACTCCGTCTCCACATCATCGCCCGAACTTCCTTAGCCCGAAAAATTATTTTTAACTGGTCGTTACCATTTTCCCAAAAAAATATATTTATTTAAGCAAGTTATTGATTCATAAAATCATATCAATTTTCAATAATCAATCATCAATCAATTTCATAAAATTTGGGATTTGATTCAAATCAATCCCCTACAATTATGTTGCTTCCTTTTTTTCTTGCACTAAAATCTAATATAAATAGGAGCATTTTCATTCTCCAAACCACACCAAAAGCATTCAAAGCAAATTCTTTATTTTTCTCTAATTTTCGAAAGTCATGAACTCATTTTATGATTTTCTTTCACTAGCTTTTTAATGACCGCACACACACACATATATTATTAGACGCGCGTGGATTAAATTAATCCGTTACGTTTTAAAGTTCAAGTAAAGGTGGGGGATCCGACGTTGAAATTAAAGTACATTTATCCCTATTATTCTTATATATGATATGCAGGTGTTATTGATAACACCCTCTGGGTTATTTAATGATGGTCTACGGGCTTTATGTTTATGATGACCCCCTCTGGGTATTTATGATGGCCCACGGACTTTATGTTTATGATGACCCCCTCTGGGTATTTATGATGGCCTACGGGCTTTATGTTTATTGATGATACCCTTCGGGTTATTATGATGTGACGGCCTACGGGCATTATGTTATGATGACTTGTATGTCATGTATTTGTATAATTCGGATAAATGTGGACCCCGCTGAGTTAATAGCACTCACTCCAAAGCTATTATTTTTCAGGCTAAGGAAGTTCGGGCGATGATGTGGAGACGGAGTGATGGTCAAGATTAATAAATATTATTTTATTACAAATATTGCTTCCGCTGTATTAAATTCTTTTATTTAAATAAATGAGATATTTATTATTTATGAAATTTTGGGACATCACAATATATAATAAATGTTATTTGCTTGGTCTGGTTCGCCCATTTTCATTTTTTCGGGATCAGACTGATCAAAAAATATTTTCGATCCAATAAAATTAGGATCGGACCGATTGAATAGCATGTAAAAACCAACCGAACGTCTCAATTTTCAGTTGGTCTGGTCCAGTTCTTTCGGTCCATATAGGTTTTGCACACCACGACTTCTGACTTGTTATTAAACATTAAAAAAAATGACTCTAGAAACTTAAATTCAAAATACAACCAAACTTGAACCATCTTAATTAATTAACTAGTATTTAGTTCGATCTCTTTTAAATCAATTCAAATTATATAATTTCTAGGTTCATTTTAATCAACAAGTATCTAGATTTTTTTTGGCCTTTTCCTCTCATGTATTCACACAAACCCAAACATGATTCTCTTCAAATCATTTCACTTTACTTCTTATGCATCTATCTTTTTTATGGTTTATTTCACAGTGAGTATCGAGAATTTAACTGAGGTTCACAAGGAATCAATTGCTCCTCCAGATGATATTTTTGGATTGTAGAAGTTTTTGAAAATGCTTGTGATTGTAATAATTCGGTAGGCTTAAATCTATAAAAAAAAACAAAAATAAAAAAATTGAGCCCTCAAAATTTGGGGGACCCATGCGTGTGGCCGGCCATGTTTGCCATGTGTTAAGGCCAATACACTCATTTAGGATAATATCATAGTTATGTATTGATAAAATGTGTAGAATGGAAGTAAATAAAATAGGAGACTAGGACTAAAGCAAGAGAAGGAATAGTAAACTAGTGGGCATAGAATCAAGATATTGACCCTATGAATGTTAGCATTAAAAGTGCTATCTGAAAGTGTCTCAGCAGTACAACTGACAAAGGGGATTATGTGCAGAAAAATTATAGAAATTCTGTCAATATTTAAGTATGGGCACATTGCATGGGAATTCTATGATGAAGAGAATGGAATAAAGGGGGAAAAAAGACAGCCTTTTCCAAGAATGTGAAGGAGATGAATCTCACAACTCTACTCAATTTCAAGATCATCATATTTTCATGCATTTAAATTACTTAGCCTGTCATGTACGTACCATAGAGATGGTACCTACATATGCCCGGGTTGGATCCAGTGGTCTTCCTTTTTTCCTATATTTTTTTTTATGTTGTATGTACTTTTGAAAATAATAATAATATATAATAAAGTTGGGATCGTATGTATAGTAGCATATTAATTAGTCTGTACAAAACAATATTAATTTCATTGCTGCCGTCTATTTTATCGAGCATATATAACTGTGGTACTGTGATATTGTTGGTTTAATTAATTATACGCAACTCAAGGTGAAGTACGTGTCAATGTATCTGAATTGTGACATTAAGTTTCTATATTTCTACTTGAATTTAATTATCACACCGTATGTGTCAAGAAAATATTTACAATTACTCGACTTAAACATTAAAATATTAATTTATTGCTATAATATATGCATCATATATATAATTGAAACTGAAATTAAACTTTTCCTTAAACATACGTGACAATGTGACATCATCCAACATAAATATAAAAAGAGGATCCTACTAAGAAACTGGTGAAAGTGCTCTTTTTTGAAAAGGAAAAGTTTACCCTTTATTTTTTTCTGAACTTTGACGATTTTTTTAATTTTTTAATTATCATAAACTTTATATTTATATTTTTAAATCATTGAAAGCTGTAATGCTAGTTTATCATGGTCCACCAAAAAAATTATGTATTTATTTATGTATTTATATAATTATGGTAATGATCATTTGTCGATCGAACATGCAGTCGTCGTCGTTAATAAGTTAAGAAAGTAATTTTGATCGGGAAAACAATTAAAAATCCTAATGATTTTTTTTTGTTAGCTCTAGTGGTTATGTTGACTGTCATAATAATGACTTCAAAAAATTATTTGGTATTATACAGTACAAACAATTATTTAAAGAATTAATATATGATGAAGTAACAAAGAATTCATTATGGATAGTTCATACTTCATTGTTGGGTAATAACAAAAACTAAAACTTGGACCTTTTATTGTATACTATATCTATTATATGAAATACACTAAATATATGTTATCAAATTATAAGTAGAAACATATATTAACATGTGTATTGGTACGGCTGATATATTTCAATATATTCATGAGATTTAATAGGGTTTTGATATTGGTAAATTAATTGAGGGAGAGTGTGAAAATATGGTAAACATAAAATATTTTTAAACAAGTTAAAAATTATAAAACATCAATTAGAAAAACAGATAGAGTATACTTTTAATGTTTATCTTATTGTATTTTAGTGTTAATTAACATTAAAATACAATAAGATAAATAATAAATAAGCATAATGCCTAAAACACCCTTTTGATCTGATGCCGTAAGCAAATAATTGTCCCGATTGCCGGTTATGCAGAGAGAAAAACCTAGATTTTGCCTCTCTCTCTCTCTCTCTCTCTCTCTCTCTCTCTCTCTCACATATACATACATACCATGGCGTGTGCTGTTTCTTCACAATGAAGATTTTATCTACATAAATATTCCTACCGCAAAGATAATGTAATATGAATAGAAATTATATTGGAGAATCTCCCAAAACTAACACATATCAAAGATAGATCGCTTTATCAATCAATCAAAGTAAGGCATATTTCATGGATAATGATTAGTGAAAAAGGAGATCTTGGGGGATATATAGTCCAATAAAACAAGGATGTTTGCTTCTTTTCTATATTTTTATTATTATTATCATATCGTATTTTTGTAATAAAAATTGTTAAAACTCCCTATAATTGTTGTAAATCATCAATATAAATATTATTATTTCTCTTTTTCAAAGGTGAATCATGAGTCAAAAAATGGTTTTCGCCCTTTACCTCTTTATCTTTTCTCTAACGGGGCCTATGAACTAAAGGTGTCTTTCATGAATTATGCCATAACGCCCTAAACTCTGCAGGGGCATTTCTGATCTTTCATGTTCATGCAATTGTGACTCTGATCATTACATGTTATACTCACTCTGTCTTAATTATATAGTCTTTTTTCTTCTCACGTCTAGATTAAAAATATTTATGAAAATAAGCTATTAAACCTAAACTTCCAATATTATCCTTGTTTAAGATTTATGACCTTCAAAATTTAAGCGGTTGATTTTTTAATTTTTAATACTTAATAAGGGTATATTTGTACATTACTATGAAAATGAATACTATTTATAGTAATTGGACTATATAAATGGGACATCGTAAAATAGTAATATGGAATATATAATTAGGACAAAGAGAGTAAATTATATCCCAACCACACCTTAAAAAATTAATTATACAGTAATCTGACAATATTTATTATCCTGGACAGAATTTAAGTAAAGACACTAAACACTTGACTTTGAATGAAATTTATGATTTTCTTTTCGTAGATGGTATATGTATGTGACGCCTATTATAAACACATGTTATTCCGGAATTAATGATATATCTTCATTAGTGCATAAAACTAAATAAGATTTTAATTTATATACATTTAAATATAGAGTAGTGATTTTCAGCCAGATTCTAGCTAGCCAGAATCTTTTATTATTTTTAATAATTAATTAATTTAATTAATAAAACACTAATTATTCAATAAATTTACATTGATGCCCTCCATAATAATTAGGGCAACTCTATATGCCCTTCAGTTCAGAAGAAATCGAAGATAGAAAAAAAAATAAAGAAGTGAAGAAAAGAAAGAAGATAAAGCTGTGCCCCTTTTTTTCGATCCGCTTCTGGAGTGATTTTAATAATTAATTACAAATCACTAATTTCATGACAGAAGGATAATATAATAAAAACATAACATTTAATAATTAACATAATTAATTTATTAACAATACAGTTTTATTAATCATCAAAAAATTAGATTCTGGCTAGCCAGAGTCTGGCTGGCTGACATTATTCTTAAAGATAATATCTTTATATACAAATAACTTATATAAATTTATATGCATGAAAGATAATTATATTACTAAAATTAACCACGCGCGATAAACATATTTTATTGAGCTAGACGACATGCAGTACACACCAATTGAATTCGATCTATATATAATTCTGTCTCTCTATATATACTGTATATATTTATCTATCACTTATCATGATTAATTAATGCAATTTTGTACACCATCATCATATAGAAGTACATAAATTTGTTCAAGATCTAAATCGAAGGAGCCCAGATTGATTATTAAATACGTGATGTTGGACATGATAGGAACATGCACCCAATTACGTTTTATCTATGTTATTTAATTATATATGTGTGTGTGTGTGTATTTCACATATATACAACAATTTGGTACATCAAATTCAAAACATCGAAAAAGCAACTCTATGTCATATTGTAAATGCACCCGTGCGTGTATCAAGGCAAGCATATCCAACACACGTGTGTGTAAGTTCACACACACACATATATGTATGTATGTAAAATATTATATTATAGGTGGGGGTTGAGCTTTATATATATCTTGGGATTGAGTTGAATTAAATAATTAGAAGGGAATTATATTATAGAGGGGGTGGGGGGACAAAGTTGTCTCCTTTGTAGAGGAATATGAATACAAAGATAGGATAAAACATATACGCATAATTCCTTCTTGTTCGGATTCTTGGTCTCCCTGACATGCACTGCATTCTTTCCCATGTACAAAATATATATATACGTTATTTAATTTAATTTTATACAAAATACCACACACACACATACTCTTATACATGGGAAAACATAATGTCCACCACGAAAATAGAGCAATGCTAGAGCTACCTAGCTCATTGGGATTTTAAGACATCAAGAGAATACAAAAAGAATAGGTCGACGTTGAGAATATTAATTAATTACGATAAGGGCCGGGCCGAGAGACCAAATGAGAGAGAGAGAGAGAGAGAGAGAGAGAGAGAGAGAGAGAGAGACTTTGGAAATTAAATTTTGTAGTTTTTGTAGGTAGCTACAGTACTCTGTTGTTGGAGTTCGTTGTTTTTTTCGGATTGATTTATATACTTATGAAATTGCTAATTTGACATGTTTTCTACCCAATTTATGCACGAAATAAACAAATCGACTAGAAAATCAGTTTTCTAGATGAGATATTTTGATAAATACATAAATAAAAAAAATCCAAAGTTAATTTAAATAGTAGACCAAGAAACAAAATAAAATAAAATGATCAAGATGCATGGCAAAAGCCGCAAAACGAAATAAAATGCAAAGTTCGGGTAGACGAATATAATTATCCCTCAAGAATTAGGAGAAAATTGTTCGGTCCAAACAGTGAATTATATAAGAGAAGTATGGCCAGATAAAATAGTGAGTGCAAGAATATTGGCTAATGCTTTTAACTTGGGTGAAAAAAACTTGTACATTATTAATTTCAATAGCAGCAAATAATAATTAACAAGCCGACATAAAATTCAACTGAATAATGATGCAGTAACTCAATTGCTGCATTCAAAAGGGTCAAGGGATTTACACCGTGGTACTTTCTCTCGACTCCCCCAATAAATTAATAAAAAATATTTTATTCAGTCCCATCAGATCACTTTATAATAGTAAAACCTGCAACGAATAATATATAATTTACTCTCAATGTCATTCAACTTTTTTGCGAATGTAACATATGTTTTTATTTTTAATCGTAGAATTAATTAGAGTTCAATATCTACATATATTAAAACATGTTTGCATGATAATCCAACGTGTCAAATTAGATATATAATTGCACACCGACGCCCGATCCATCCTCTGGGTGGC